>PVKZ01001176.1:0-462068 GCA_004027375.1 Macroglossus sobrinus
AGAGGAAGACAAATACCACATGATTTCACTTACATGTGGAAAACAAAGTAAACAAACGAAACAGAAACAGAGTATAGATACAGGGAACAAACTGACGGTTGCCAGATGTGAGAGAGTTTAGGGGACTGGGTGAAAAGGGTGAAGAAATTAAGAAGTATACATTGGCAGTTTCAAAACAGCCACAAACATGTAAAGTACAACACAAGGGAATATAGTCCGTAATACTGTGCTAACTATGTTTGGTGCCAGCTGGATGTCAGAATTATTAAAAGGGTCACTTTGCAAGTTAAATACATGTCTAACCCCTATGCTGTATACCTGAAACTAATATAATATTGAATGTCAACAGTAATTTAAAAAAATTTTTAAAAAGAAAAGAACAAAAGCCACATACTATTAAAAATCCCTGCAGATCATTTATGTAATAATGTACTTGTATCAAGAATATAGAAAATTACTCAATAAAATCCTTCTCAATAATTATTGAACTGAAAATCAGTAAGGATAAAAAGGACTTGGGTAATACTGTCAATAATGTTGACTTAATTGATATAAAAACAGAAGCACAATATACATTCTTTTTCTAAGCAAATAAAATATTTATCGAGATACCATATTATGCATCATAAAGAAACACATACCTAAAGCACTATAAAGAGATAAAAATATAGAAAAAATTCCTATGTTAGAAAAAAGAAAAACTTCAAACCAATTACCTTAGTTTCCACTCAAGAAACTAAATAGAGAAATTGAAACTCAAAGTAAGCAGAAAGTAGAAGAGAAGAAAGAAAACAGCAGAAATCAATTAAAAAGAAAAAAGAAATAGAGAAGTTCAATGTAATAAAAATCTATTTTCTAAGGTAAAATAAATATAACTGATTAGCTCTAGACAAACTCATATAAGAGACAGGTTTGTGTGAAACTGCTAATATTATGAACAATTTTACGCTGACACTTATTAAAAATAACAATTTAGATGTCATTTTCGTATAAGACATCAGGTAAACCACCTTATATGTACTACAGATATGTAATTTGTAGTTAACAATATTCCTAGAAAGAAAACTCTAGGTCTCAATGGTATAATTCATATCTCAGGAAGAGAATGGTACCAATTACCCTGGTACTGAAGTCAGTCAAAGACATTCAACTGAATAAAAAGTTAGAGATATAGATCCCTCTTGAATACATATGCAAGGATTCTTAGGGAAATTTCAACAAATCACATTCTAACAATATAAAAAAAATAATATATCATGACCATGTTGATTTTATCCCAAGAATTTAAGTTATCATTTGAAAATCCACCTATTTAATTTATGACATAATCAGCCTTAATAAAAAAAAAAGCGTAATAACCTCAACAGATATAGAAAAGCATCTGAGAACATCCAACATCCATTCCTAATAAAAAGTCTCAGAAAACTAGAAATAAAAAGACTTTTTAATCCAATAAAGGGCATGTATAAAAAACTTTAAAGTCAATAGTCTTAATGATTAAAGAGTCTAATTTTACTTAGTGCAAGAAGCCAGTTTGGAAAAACAAAAATGAGGAGTACATACTACATGACTCCATAAAATATAAACAAATGAGTTGGCAGATTGACGATTGCTTTAGGAAGGTGAGAGGAGAGAGTGGCAGAAAAGGAGATAGGGAGGAATTACAATTTTGCATGACAAAACTTTTCTAGAGGATGCATATGTATTTTATCTTGCCTGTGGTAGGTAGTTCTACTGCCATATATTACGTCAAAACTCATTAAAATTGAGCACTTAAATGTGCAGTTCATGTTAATTATACCTCTACAAAGTTGTAATTTCAAAAAAAAAAACTGTATGGTAGGCATTCAGAAGTTCTATCTTATACAAATAAATTTTTAAGTAATTCATTGTATGTATAGTTTGGACAAAAAAGGAGATATAAAACTCCAGTCAATCCATACTCAAAGGCCTAAAGATCTATTCGAAAGAACTTTTTATGTTTTAAATTAAATCAAAATTATTCTTTAACGATTTCCCTGTTTTAACTAACTTTTTAAATTAACTGATCAATTAAAGTCTCAAATACGTCTAAAAATAGTGCTTCAATGATCTGTCTACTGAATCATATCACGTCATGTCTAATTAAGGGAAGGTAACAAGTTTATGTATATGAACCATTAATTCTCTGTGAAATATGTCCTGAATAATGTGGTTAATATTTTTAAAGTAGGTTTCACAGAAAGACAAACTAAACTCAATTGCAATGATTCATGGAAAAAATATTTTGAAACTACTTTGCTTATACTTTTACATATATAATTGAAGGGAAAGAAAAGTAATGTTATAGAGCAAGTTGCTGTAGTATCTGCAGAAGTGCCTTTTTCTCCCATCTTCACAGAGGCATTTTTAAAAGACTACTGGTTAATTTGTCTACAGAACAAGATTAATATAGGGCAGGAATCAAGGCAATTAATTTTTTCAACATCAAGAGGATCATATCTTATCAAAGCCACATTAACTTAATACCACCTTAGTAATTAATATCACATCAATACAAATCCAAGTACATAGAATGCCTCTAACAGTGTATGTTCTGAATTTGGAAGGGTGTGACAGTGGTGGTACAATGTTATCCACAGTAATGGTATGACATTTATTTAGCTTTTATAGCCAAAGCTGTTTTCCAGAAAACAAAACAAAACAGAGTTTTATATCCCTATAATTTCCTAGGACTTCCAAGAAGTAAAAATTATTTAAGTTAAAAATTATTGAAATGATATTTAAAAGACCTTACCGGTATCTATGAACAAATATACCCTTAAAAATAGAATTCATCATATTTTCGATTTCATCTTGATTTTCTTGTAGCTGAAATAAAAAATTGTAAATTAAAATGCTGATCATTTTATTTGGAATGAACATTTCCAATTGTTTTTAATAACAGATTATTCTCATTTTGGGGTAATTATCCATCCTTTTTCTCACTTATTGTGCAATGAATATCCTATATTACCAGTATTTTTGCATCATTTTATAGCTGTACTACATTGGCTTTCAAGTTTCTCTGTTATCTGTTGAAACATACGATATAGTGACTAACAAGGTGTGTTGCTGATACGTGTGGCCAAATTCCTATTTCAAAAATATCATGCTTTGGGAATAGGCCTCAATTTCTATTCTTCTTTTCAAACCAGATATCTGGCTTGGTTTTGCCTTTCTTGGTAATAAATCATTCATGAGTATCCCACTTGCTACTGTATGAAAAACTTCCTATTCATATAAATTATCCAAATTACTCTGCATCTAGTTAGCCCATAACTGGAAGGTAGGCCAAGTTCCTAATATAGGAGGCATAAAAAATTATAACGAGGATCTCTAGCCATCAGTGGTGGAATGCAGCAACAAAATAAAACACTATAGTGAAGATAAATTTCAGGCAACACTCCTGATCATTTAAAGTTTGACTTTATTCACTGCTCAATAGGAACAAAAATATTGATACAAAATTACATTCAAGGTGCTATTTCTTATTCTAATTTGTTTTGTAGTAATATTCAGGGAAGTACTGGCTTTTACTACATACTCCAATGTGACACATTTCCTCAGACTTATTCTTTTGCTGTATAATTTGTTTCACGCTTTACTGAAATAAGCTTTAAAATACTTTTATACTAAAGAATTCAAAATATTGCAACTTAACTTTAGGTTTTACAAACTATTTTTGCTGTATTATTAAAAATAATTAATTTATAAAAGGTATATGGTTTGGTTAGCTCTACTTAACCTGAAGCCAGAGTTTCAAAATTTACTTTCATAGTGTTTCAGGTATGGTATGTGTTATGATTTAAATTGTGTTCCTCAAAAATACAGAACTGTGAGACAGTAAATTACTGTTCTTTAGGTCACTCAGTCTGTGGTTTCAGAGCAGCCCTATCATGCTAATACAGTATGGATAATAAGTTAATCATAAGTTGGTTGTTTCTTATCTGTTATAACCCTTTATTCATTGATGGCAATTTATTTATTATGGTACTATTCATTTTTTAAATTAAAATATAGACTAACGCTACAAATCTAAAATTTTATTTCCTATTGGATGAATAAAAATATTATCTCCTAAAAACCCAGTTTAAAATTACTTTTAACACACATGAAAATTTCACTGTAAAACTGAGACGAGTCTTATTCACAGGAATGCCTTCCTTATACATGAACTAATACTGGTAGTCTTTGGCTTTCTCCTGGAAATGCAGGCTTTGCTGGCCCTTAGTTCTGATGTTAGTACTTTTCATGCTTTCTGAGCTCATAGCTCGATAATCTTTTTCAGTTACCTAATTCTCAGACCACCTTTATTCAAAAACAAGATTGTTCTGTGTTTCTCTTATGCTATCAGTCAGCACTCAGATAATCACTGCCTGAATATTATTTCATTATTTCAACATTTCATCATTTTCAAATGGAACTGCAATGTTCAATATAACTTAAAAAAATAAATTTCAAAAATACACAAACTTTTAGAGAGAATAAAAAATAATATATTTCATATACATAAGAATCTCAGATATCATGAAACTTACCTCTTTGCGTTTCTGAAGTAGTAACTCCAACCTTTCATTGGCTCTCTTCCCAATCATTTTATTTCTTTCAGCTTCATATTGTCTCTGTGTATTATCCTGATGAATACTGAGGTTTAAGGCAACATTCACCAGAGCAGTCATGAGCTTCATGGCTATGAAATAAAGAAAGACTAAGTATTCAACTATGAATCAGACATTCATCTATCCATAAGATTACAAATTTATAATGAAAACAGATGAAAAAAGAAAACTAGTCAATTTCTATGTTTTACAATCCAGGCATAAATTATAGAAAGAAAAATTATTTTATAGAAGTAAAGTTTTTCATCCTAGTTTACAACATTTTCTCTGCCTCAGTGTCACTATGGCTTGACCCAGTAACATTTTCCACTTAAAAACAGCCTCATCCTAATCATCAGCAGGATAAATTTTAAGTAGTATCTTCAACAACTCCTCTCCTCAACCCTCAAATATATACACCTTAGTCAGAGTATATTATTCAAGTCTACTAGACCTCTATTCTGTCCACCTGTTCTATGTATACAATTGCTTCCTTAATACCTTTATTACTAAGATGCATCTAAGGTGCTTTAGATGTTTACAATCAGTTCATGATCACTGCCCCCAAAGGTGGTCCTCTCCCTGTGTTGTTTACCCGTGAATGGCATAACCACCAACCTCTGAAAAACTGATTCTACCAAACTCATTAAGATAATTAAAAATGCATTCTGTGAATTTGACTGACCAATTTTCCTGTCATGATGTTAACGCACTTTTAAATGTTCACTTGTATTTGTAAACGTTAAATATTTTCCAACTTTTGTTTCAAACCTCTGAGAAACAAGTATGACACAAACTTTAAACTTTCATCTATTCACATTTATTTTTGAGATGGTGAAAATGTAGGAAATAATGGTAGAAGAATAAGAGAGTCTGTGCTGATAAATCAATTTTCCTCTTTTTCTTTCATCTGCAAGTATAAATGCTCAGTTATTCATCTGCAAATATAAATGCTGAATTATTAAAAAGTGAACTGATCAGTTCTGGAAGAACTCATCCACTTATCTTCAAACATATCCATAAATGAGCATGCATTTCTTCTAAAATGTCACTATTTCCCTTTAAGTACATATGTAAACATATATACATAATGCTGTATCTCCATCTACACACACACAATATTTGTTATTCTGAAACTCTATCTAAATTTTGGCTAATTCTATGTTAATAGTGACTGCTACTGCTCTTAAATCAAAATATAAGACATAAATCCTGAAAACAAATGTATTTAAGTTGGTGACCACCTAGAAATACATTTAACGAGAACCTTTCCTTTTTCCTGAGATACAATGCCTCAATATAGTGAACTGAGAAATATTCTTGTGTTTCAAAATGCAGGCTAGTAATTTTACAGCATCTTATACACTGCCAGTAGAATATCTGATGATACTATGAAGGTTAAAAGTACTTTTTAAATTAATCTGTATTAAAAAAAGGAGAACAGCTCAAAGACAGAAGAGATCTGGAGTATTCAAAATGCTCAAGTCAGAGATAATGATGTAACAGAGCATGTCCTGAGCATACAAAGTCAATCCCAATGAAGCTACTTCATCACATACTTCCAGATCTCTAAAACAAAATGACATGAAGATCAAGGAGCTGGAAAAGCATTAAAATTAACACCAATCCTGGCTGGAATTCACCAGTGGAAGCTACCACACAGATTTTCTTGAATTTAATGGCTTTTGCTTCCAGCTATATATCTCCTTGTAAACCCAGATTCCAGAATTCAACTATCATTGTATAATGACCCTCCTCCTATCCTAGACTTAAAGGAACAACAAAATAATCAACATACTAAGACAAAGAACAATGCAAAATAATCAATACATTTTGGAAAAGTATTAGATATAATATAGCAGTACTCACTGAGGTAAAATGTTTATAAATCTGTAAATTTTAAATTTCACTAAAATTTTAATTTAACATACCAACATATAAGCAAATGAACAACTATTGAAGAAAGACTTCTAATTTAATAACAGATACCACATAAGGATTGTGATGTCTTTGTGATTACAGAGTCTACTGAAAAAGACTCATTTCTGCATAATTAAATTTCACTGGTATTACTAACAGAACCATTTTATAAATCAATAATCTTACAGGAATTCAGTCTAGATAGTGTGACATGGGCTTTTAACTGGTTTCTCCTTGTCTAACAAAGAGAAGAATACTTCATTTATCCTTTACATTTTAACTGCTGACTATAGAATAGTAAACTTATTCTAGAGCTGTGCTACTCAGAACTGACCACAAACAACTTGTTGCCAGTTCATTTTAAGTACAAAATTAAAAATAAGTTTTTAGAAATGTTTATAAAATTTGATAGCATAATCTATATCTGTTAAATCTAATAATGAAATGACACTAAAAATATGTATTTCTTTTGAAACGCATTGCATTTTATTAAGTACTAGGTTGTAAAAGATTAATAGTTAAAAAACTAGTCTTTCACCACAGAGAATTCAAGCAGCACTTGTTTAGTGCTTCCCCATTCTTTATCAATTCAACATATATCAAGCATTCTTCATACCAGAAGTATCAAAGTGAACAAAACATAGTACCTGCCCTCACATTTTTTACATTCTAGAGAGAAGATAATAAACAAACAGGCAATATACAAATAAAAAATGTCAGTTAATAGTAAATCTATTTTAAAAAGTATAGTTTATATATGTGTGTGTGTGTGTATAAATATATATATATTTTTATATATATATATATATATATATATATATATATATATATATATATATATATATATATAAATAAATAAATGATTAGAGGGTAAAGAAGATGGTCAGGCAAAAAGACCTCTCTGAAAAGCTGACATATGAGAGCAAGTGATTACATGACAGAACAGTCATGTAATGTGATGAGGAGGGCACTCAAAAAAGAGCAAGGTGGTGAGTGTGGCTGAAGCACAGAAATAGGTTGAGGCAGAGGCAGGAGATGAAGTTGAGGGGAAAATCAAGAGGACATGTTGCAAGGGTTCTACTACAATTAAATAAGCTCTCAGGATTAATATAAAAGAGGAAAGGTCCACAGTAAAATTTGGGGTGGGTGAAATATAAGACTGATTAACATTCTAAACTCCTATGTGAGCAGACTATGAAAGAATGAAAGTGGAAGAGACCAAAGAGAACACCAAGAGAAAGCTAAAAATATTTTGCCAAAAGGTTGCAATGATAATTCTCAAGTTGTTGGCTTTCAGCAAATCAGTAAAGCAATGCTGCCTTGGATTAAAGTGGTAACAATAAGTAGAGAGAAATGGTTAGATGTGAAATATCTCTGAAGGTAGAGCTGGAAGAATATAATAGATTATAATGTAGAAAAGGAGAGAAATAAAAAATGGAAGGATAAATTACAAAGTTTTGTACTATTAGGTATCTAAGCAGAAATGTCTAGTAGATGTAACATTTGGAAGTCATCATCAAAGATGTTGATATTTAGAATCACAAAACTGGATGGCACTGCCATCCAATAGGTAAGTATTTAGCATTAGAAAAAAAATGTGGCATGATTTGTGCTGAAGAGCCCACTGAGTTATTTGTTGATGGAAAAAAAGTAAGATCCCTGTCAGTGTGTTTATTACATTTCATCTATACAAAAAGAAGAAATGTGTTTTATGTGGTAGTCACTGTACTAAGCTCTTTACACATACTTATGTTACAGGTTTGAGAAGGTAGGAAAGTGGAAATATCCATGGAGTAGAATACTGTAATAGGATTCCTAGGCAGCATTAAAGACCTACTTGTGAGAAAAATATAAAGCCCAGCCATTATAATTACATGTTTTTCTCCAGCCATTGTAAGCTACTCTGGTGCAGTTATGGAGCAGGTAGTAATATAAGGTTTGTGTGGAGGGTATAATGGACAGAGAGAGGCAAGGATGTTTAAGGTATGAAAGAGGACATGATCATAATAAATCTGGATGACAGAATCTGAGATACAAAAGTGGAGGAAATGAGAACACTAAGAGTGAGAAGAACACAAACTGTAGCATCAAAGTATTTAAAGTTCCAATAGAAGAAAAATAATACTGGAGTTTGGACCATAGTAGAAAAACACTGGAACAAAGAAAGTTGTTATCAGCAAATGAGGTGGTTGAAATTAAGAGTGTGGGTATCGACTCTTTGAATCAATATCCAACAATTTATATTTATGTCAATATAAAAATGAAAACTAAAATCTGCATATTATATTATTAATGTACACCCTAGAAATGTTTGATAATGAGACAAACTAAATTTATGAGGTATAATTATGTTTTCTTTGCTTAAAAACTTATTTAAACAAACAAAAAGATTTACAACAAATTTCCACTTTCCAAATGGTAAAGATTTAACCAAAGATTTAATTCCTGTCTCTTAAAAAACCAATCATAATAATAAGAAAAAGACAATTTTCATCTTCAATAAATCTAGGAAATATCTGAGTGCCAAATCACAAAATAATACCTGATAATTATGGAAAGTAGAATAATGAGCAGAGAATATAAACAAATCAAACTAAATAGTCAAAAAAGTATGACAACTATTTCTAACAGGGTAAAAAAAAAAAACTATTTTGCTTTGTAAAACCCAGAAGCATTCAGGAATTAGAAATACTACTAGGTTCTACAGAAGATGGAGTGAAGTAAGGCATGAAAAGAGGAGTAGCGCCTTCCCTGGGTATCCAAGGAAGACTGGTTCCAAGACACATACACATACACATACCCTGCAGATACTGAATTCCATGGATGCTCAAGTCCCTTATATAAAATGGTATAATAGTTGCATATACCCTACACTCATCCACTGGCATACTTTAATTCATCTCTATATTACTTATAATATTTAATACAACATATGCCATGTAAATATTTGTTATATTGTACTGTTTAGGAAATAATTACAAGAAAAAAAGTCTGTTTATGTTCAGTACAAATGTAAACATCACAGGCCATAACTACGTAGTATATGTAAGCAACAACATAACTTTTTTCCAAATATTTTCCATCTGCAGTTGACTGAATCTGTAGATGTGTAACCCACAGATACAATGGGCCAAATGTATTATTTCAAAGTTTGTGTAATAAATAATTAAATCCCTAAATTTCCACTCTGACCTAGGCAGTCAGGCAATTACTCCATCACGCACCCATTTTGGAAGTCTGGAAGTTTATTCCCTGAAGAAAATAAACCAGAGATTTGGAATCATCACAGACAGTGGAGGAATATAAGTGAAATGCAAAGGGCCCTAGCAGCTCCTTCACAATGCGCAAAACCCAAATGGTATATCACAACTAAACTTAAGTTCATTAAAAGATACTTCTTCAAAGAAACTAAACTCCAGGGAAAATAATGATCAATACCAAGAGTTTCGGGTCTACAATGATAATTCTATCTGACTACAGACTACCCTATAGTGATACTCACCAAAGAAGCGAGAAGCTACTGCCACACCATGTCAAACACAACAAAACATGCACACAATAATCAGGTGTTTAATGTCTCACTCTCTGCAGTCACTAGAGAGCCAATGAACATATATTTGAGGAAAGTTTTAAACATGAAAGTCAGTGATAAGAGCAGAGAAACAGAAGAGAAGTGGTCAGAGTAGGGAGCAGAAAAAAACTTCACAGTAATAATTAACCTTGTCAATGAGATAAGATATTATATTGATGAAACGACATTTTAAAAAAGCTTTAAAAATAAGAAAAAACTCTTAGAAAACTTAAAATGACAATAAAAATTAAGATCAATAAAGTTCAGAAAATACAGAAAAATAGAACAAAGATTATAAATGAAAAACAGAAGATAAATAAGAAACTTAGGATTGCTTCAAGAGATTAACATCCAAGCAATAGATAGATATTCAGCAAAGAGTACCCAGCATAATAAATTGGGAAAAAATTTACACATCAGACTATATCATCATGATATTTAAGAATGGTAAGAACAAAGTGAAAAAAAAAGAGTCTAAAAGGTTCTACTGAAAAGAAACAAGATTAGAATCAGAAGTAGAAATAGCACTGCACTTCCCCACAACAACAATAAAACCTAGAGAAAAATACTGAAGAAAATCTTTAGTAATGAATTCTGTATTAAATCAGATAATTAAACACGATGATACAATTTGCTTTTAAGGCATGTACAGTCTCAAATGTATACTGCCTCAATGCTGTTTTTCTCAAGAAGCTAACAAAAAAACATGCTACACCCCATAAAAAGAATATACAAAGAAAGCAGGGAATCCAGTAAAAGACAAAGGATTCAAAAAATGGCAAAAAAAATTAAATCATTTAAAGGACATCTAGAAAATGATGTTTTAGAAAATGAGCCAGCTATGGCTCTGGTCAAGTAGTGAAGTAGGTAAATGCTATGTTTGCTTCCTCTTATGACCACATCAAAAATACAATTAAGCTACAGATCAACCATTGCTGAGAATTGCCTGAAGTCTAGTTGAATATAAGGTGTATAACTAAGAATATACAGAAAACATGCGCAGTCTGGAAGGGGTGGAGACACAGAACAAGCTGGTCTGATGCCACATGTGGCAGTTAAAAACTGGGAAAAACAATTTGGCTGTGGAGGTCTCCCCTGAAAAGTGAAGGATCCTGACTCCACAACAGGTTCCCTAGTCAAGGGTTCCAGTGCTGAAAAAACAAGTCCCCATAACTTTTGGCTGTGAAAACCAGTAGGGATTGTGGCAGAGTAAGTTGGAGGGCTACTGGAGACCCAGGTGTTCCTCTTAAAAGACTGTGTATGATCTCATTTGCCGACGAACTCACTTCTCTGAGCTCCAGTGCTGGAGCAGCAGGTTAAAACGCACCAGAGATATATGGAAAAGAACTGAATTGTCTGGCTTCAAGGCAAGGGTTGAAGGGGCAGCCTTATCTAAGAAAGCAGTGCTAACAGAAGCCATTGCTCCTCAGTTGAGTCCTCCGCATACAAAGCCTGCATGGGTAGACAGGCACCAAGTCTGAGTCTCCATCAACCTGCCTAACACTGGTGGCCTGCCCCTAGTGATTGCCTGAGATCCCACCACACCAGGGTCTTTTCCATACAAAGCCAGGGTCTTTTCCATACAAATGGCCCTGTCAGGCTCATGCGGCAAACTTTCCTGAAACCTCTAAAAGGTTCACAAACACCAAACAAGCAGCATCTGGCCTCGGCATGCTCTGTACCTCTTGCTAAGGAAGCCCAAAGGTAGGCACTAGTGGCAGCTGGCCTGTTCCCAGCTTACCCTCTCTTAGGCACCTCCAAGCCCAGCACATGTAGCAACTACCTGCAGATCACTTTGTAGCTCATACAAAGTAGCCCTGGAGAGGAAAGAAGCAGTGGTAGATCTTGGCTTCCAACAGAGCCCATCCCAAGAGGCCCCAGAACCAACACAACTGTTGGCCACCTTCACACATCAGAGTACCACAAAACCACCTCCAAAAATGACACAACCAAAGAAAAGTTTCAGCAGGGACCAGAGCAAATCCCACTCAAGGCAAATCCTGCTCTGTAGGATCAGCCTCTGCAAAACAGCTCCTTCACTGTAGTCATGGCCAGTCCTTACAACCAATCAGTCCAAGGATCAATCCCTTTCGCTGATGCCAATAGCAATCAAGGCTCAACTACCACAAGAGGGCATACACAACTCATAAAAGGACACATCCGAAGCACTCAGTCAGGAGACCAGGGAAAGTGTACCACTTGGTCCCACAAGACACCTACTACATAAGGCCACTTCTACTAAGGCCAAGAGACATAGTAGCCCTACTTAATATATAGAAACAAACGCAAGGAGGCAGCTATCATAGGGCGACGAAGAAATATGTCCCAAATGAATGAAGAGAACAAATCTCTGAAAAATAAATGAAACAAAATGGAGACGAGCAAACTACCAGATGCAGAGTTTAAAACACTGATTAGAAGGATACTCAATGAATTTAGGGTAAGAGAATAGATGAATTCAGTGAGAACTTTAACAAAGAGAAAACATAAAAATGGAGATGAAAAACAAAGAATCAGTCACTCATGAAAAATACAATAGCTGAAATAAGGAATATCTTAGGAGAAATCGACAGAGATTAGATGAAGCAGAGGTTCATATCAGTGATTTCGAAGAAAAAGTAAAAGAAAATATGCAATCAAAACAGCAACTAGAGAAAAGAATCCCCCAAACAAGGACAGTTTAAGAAGCCTCTGAGACAACATCAAGCATACCAATATCAGCCTCATAGGGGTACCAGAAGGAGAAGACAGGGAGCAAGAAACTGAAAATGTGTTTTTAGAAAGAATGACAGAAAACTTCCCTAACCTGGTGAAGGAAATAAACATACAAATCCAAGGAGTGCAGAGTCCTAAACAAGATGAACCCAAAGAAGCCATTACCAGAACACATCTAACTATATTGCCAAAGGTTAAAGACAAAAAGAGGATCCTAAAAGCAGGAAGAAAAGGTAGCTAGTTACTTCCAAGGGAGCTCCTATAAGACTGTTAGCTGATTTCTCAACAGAAGCTTTGCAATTCAGAGGGTTTGGCATGAAATATTCAAAGTGATGAAAAGCAAGTACCTACATCCACAACTACTCTACCCAGAAAGGCTATCACTTAAAACTGAAGGACAGATAAAGAGCTTCCCAGACAAGAAAAAGCTAAAGGAGTTCACCATCACCTCAACCACGAATACAAGAAATGTTAAAAGGACTTCTTTAATAAGAAGAAGAAAAAGGAGGAGGAAGAGGAGGAAGAAAAGAGGAAGGCAAGAGAGAGGAGAGGGAGAATAAAAAGAAATGATAAAAATTATTAATAATAAAACGGCAGTAACTATATATCAACAATTACTCTAAATGTAAATGGCTGAATGTTCCAATCAAAACACAGGGTGGCTGAATGTATAATAAAACAAGACCCTTACATATGTTGCCTACGAGAGACTTGTTCAGATTGAAGGACACACAGACTGAAAGTAAAGAAATGGCAAAAGATATTTTATGAGGGGAAAAAAAAAAGGCTGGTGTAACAATACTTGTACTAGACAAAATAGAATTTAAAACAAAGAGTATAACAAGAGACAAAGGACGACCCAGTAATTACACTTCTGAGTATTTATTTGAAGAAATCCGAAACATTAATTTGAAAAGACATATGTATCCAAATGTTCACTGCAGCATTATTTAAAACAATCAAGAAAATAGAAGCAACCTGTGTGTCCGTCAATAGATGGATGGATAAAGAAGCACTACATACATACAACAAAATAACACTTAGCCATTAAAAAAAAAAAGAAATGTTGCCATTTGCAACAACACGGATGGACCTAGAGGGTATTATGCTAAGTGAAATAAGTCAGACAGAGGAAGACTAATACCATATGATTTCACTTATACATGTAATTTAAAAAACAAAATAAATGCACAAACAAAACAGAAACAAACTAATAGAACTAGTAGTTACAAAACAGTCATGGGGATGTAAAGCATAAGAAATATGGTCAATAATATTGTAATAACTATGTATGGTAATAAATGTATGCTAGGTTTGTCAGGGCAATCACTTCCTAAACTATATGAATATCATTATGTTGTAATCTGCAACTAATATAATATGTTGTCTTATGTCAACTATAATTGAAAAATAAAAATTACTAAAATAAAAGAGGCAGCCATATCGAAGACGCTTATAAAAAATTAAAAGCAAAGAAAATGCACATCACAAAATTAATTATACTATCTTACTATTTTAAATATAAAACAGAAAATCCTCACAAATGTACATATGAGAAAAAAGTTAAAAGAAAATACCAACATGTTATAGAAATTATGAGGTGGTATGATTATGGCAAATTTTTACTTCTGTACTTTTCTCTTCTTCTGAATTCTCAATAATTTCTTTACAAAACTGTTCTCCAAAAGAAAGTTATTTTTCATAATTGATGAAAGAAAATAAGAGATAAATCTAAGAAAAATAACAGCTCTTTAACTAGAAAAGTTAGAGTATTAACTCTAGATACCTATTATTTACAGATTTGAAAGAGTAACTGCATTTTTAATAATGTATTTAACAGGTAAAGTTATAAGATATAATGGCATTTGAAAATTTGGTCAATTATTGGCATTAATCTAAAAAGAACAACAAAGCCTACTAAATACAAATCCTAGCAAACTGTAAAAAGTGTTGTATCTACAAGGAGGAGTGAGGAAAACTTAAGTTTTAAAGTAAAATAAATAAAGTAATAGTGCAAGGAGAAAGCAATGAAAAGGTTGGACTCCAGAAGTTAAAAAACGAACAAACATATAAGGAACACAAAATATAAAAACAAGAAGAAAGAGAGATTATTTATATTCTATGGTCTGTTCTTTGATGATTCCAGAGTGACCTAAATTTTTCAGGGAAAGCCTCAGAAATCAGAAATATTCTGTCTGGTTAAGAGTTATAAAAGTCTTACCGAATTTAGTAAATAGAATATAAGACCTGAAAGCTAAAAGATAAGTAAAATGAAATACATGCTGTTAGTTTTACTAAAAATAGTTTTTGATAATATAATTTATCTGATTTCCCATTTGGCATGTCTTTTGTTACTAAAATAGGATAGGTGTTTGATAAATTCTGAGTCAAAACATGAATAAATGAAAATATTTCAAATCCTATTAACTCTTTTTATCTTTATAGAATACCAGTAGCTTACTACAGACACTGGTCCAAGCACTCCTAATTTATTTTAAAGTAGCTAGTTATCATCCTCTTCACCACTTTGCATATAAGGAAAATGAGGCCAGCTAAATTAAGAACTTGTCCAAGGTACCTGACTAATAATAAGCAGAGAGAAATAGATTCAGACATTCTGGCCCAAAATCCATTCTATGAACCACCATGTTACATGGTTTCAGCAAATGAAAGCCAAAGAAAAGATGTCAATTTACTGAAGCAGAATGATTTTCAGTCTATGACTGGAGAACAAAAAACAATTTCAGATAGCACATTTTTTATCTGGGTAAAAGTCCAGAGATGTTGACTTGGTAAAGAATGTTAATCATTAAGGACTATTATGGCAATATAAAATCAACCATATGTCAATATAACAATGTTACAAACAATAAGGTATAAAAAAATGTTTACTCTCCCAGAGTCTGAGAGTAACCTACTGTTAACTACTGGCCTCCCAGCCCAATAGCCCACAGAGGCCATTTGATTAACATATGATGACCTTAATAACATTTTCTAATTTTCCTAAAATTCACTTAAAAAATATAGAATAAAATCAACCACTATGCCATTATTAATGTAAGTTTTGTATTCTTAATCTCCCTTTAATCAAATTAGCATTTCACCTTAGAAGTGAGAGTTAGCCAATACTAATTTATTTGTAACATCATAGAAAACTAGTAGGTAATAAAATAGCAGTAAGTTAAACCAACATTACTCATCCTGCAAACTGCTATCTAACAAAAAATTGAAGTTGACAACTTAAAAAGTACCAGTATACATTTTTATAGCAAATGCTTTATTATTTTCTTTTAAAAATAAATTTATATGTTATGAAAATTTCATAAAACTGGAAGAAAGAGGTACTCAGTTTTAGATTGTAAATACGGCAAAGTAATAACAACATATTAGTTTTATAAATTAAATTCACAAACTATGTTCTAATATATCCAACTCGGATAACTATTTAGAACAAAAATAAAAGCACTTAATTCTGAAGATTAACAGTTAATGAAAACTGTACTGCAATGTGAAGCTTCTTTATTAAGATGGGTCACAAATAGGTCAGTATGTTTTAAAATTCCAATTGAGAGAAAAAATATATAAAATGTAATATGCTAATAATATATTTATTTTTAATGGTAAAAATAATTCCCCCCAAATGGAGAAATAGTTTACCTCCAATGGAAAAATAAGACTACTTAAAACTGTGGAACAGACCTAAAGAACTACACAATCTAAAATTTTAATTCAAATGTGTTAAAAGTATACAATTAAATTCAATGCATAAACACTGATTATTGGGACACATTATTTATTTAATAACAAGAAAATGGGGTATCTGGAGAACAGATAAAAAGTTCTACTGATAAGACCACTTGTGATGACTTAAGAAGCTCTGGAACTCATCACATATGTACCCTACAAAACAACTAACCTGATTGTCTCTCTTCTCAGCTAAGATATAAGCAATGTCAAGGAGCATTTTATTCCAAAGCCGATAATCATATCTGGCCATAACTGCCTTGCAACTGTCCATGCACATAGTCTTTGAAGCGGAAGATTAAATGTTCCTGCCCATTTTATCTAGTCCCCAAGACTCGTCCTGCAAAGTGAATAAAAATCATTATCTTTTGATCTACCCCTTGCACACATACCATTAACACACACACACACACACACACACACACACACACACACACACACACACACACACAGCAAAGGTGAGAACAGAAAAATCTTTGAGAAGATGGATAATTATTATCCAACCTGGAATTAAGTTCTCAATAAGATCTCTGTGCTTTGTTGTAGGTTAGGTGACTTGTATGACTCACATTTTATGAAACGAAGCCTTGGAAGATAAGATCATTAATACAACAGATACACAAGAATTACAGTAATATTTTGAAATAAATCTGAAAATGACTTGAAAAAATTGGTTTTAGCTTTTGAAAAATCAGTATAAATGTAACACTGATCTGTTTTTCTTTATATCAGATTTAGAAAAATAATTTCAAATTCAAATAGGCTAGACGATGATATAAAAAGCACATAGGTGAGCATTTATCAAGCAGTTTTTAAAAAAGCTACCATGATTACGGTAAGTTGTGGAAAAAAGAAGACAGAAAGGCACTAGGAGAAGGAGGGAGTAACTCAACTCAAAAGAAATAGAAGGAAAGCAATAATTAAAATACATTTAAACATATATAAAAATAGCATATATATATATAACCAAAGGGATAAATATAGGGGAAAACAATGCAATATTAAAAGTAACTGAAAATAGGCCATTGGAAAAAACAGCTGAAATGAACCATCATAAAGTCACTGAAATACAGTAATACTTCATTTACATGGCAGTGAAGGACAATTGCAAATGAATTAAAGTGCATTTTACAGGACACTCAAATTTAAAATTTTAAAAGTCAAAATATTATGCATATTTCTACAGCATATTATTCTTTCTCATATGTTCTTAAACAGGTTATGTGGCATATATTTAATCTTTTATACAAAAGGCACGCAGATTTCTGGATTAAAGAAAGATAGCTTGCCCCTACGGAGAAGATCCAGATTGCTCTCTATCTTGATATGTATAAACAGTTTCTTGTCTTTTCATTTTATTTTTTATAAAATGTCATTTCATAATTCTATCAGAAGGACAGAAACCTTTTCTCTTGGTCTTGGGAAATCAGATAATAACTTTTTATGACAGCACCTTTAGCTATTCAGTAGTAATTTCTACCTGATATTTTTGTTTATTTCAAATGTCTGAATTTACTATGCATCTAGCAACCAGCTAAATGGAAATTACCATACACAGAAGATGAAAAATATATAGAAAATATAAAGAAAAAACACCAAATGCAGAAAACAGTAAAAATTATGAAATTAGAAATAAAGAATGTATAATACCAGATACTTTTTGATAATAAATTGTACATAGACAATAATTTTTAAAATAAGATATAACTGGGTATAAGATCTTTCTTCCTAATAATGAGAAAGAGGATACTCTCAAGCACAGAATAAACTGATGTTTGTTCTGTACAGAAAAATTTCAACTACAAATTGTTTTAAAAAAGAAAATTGGGTAAAAGATCTTTTTCCTAATAACAAGCAAGAGGACATCCTCAAGAAAAAAAAAACAAACAACACTATGTTTCATGTTTGTTTCCTAGAATTGAGTAAGGGAAAAAAAAGAGAATTGAAAAAAATATAGGTAACGCTAGATAATATTATTAAATTGGCTTTAGACAATAGTTAAGCCAAAAAAATCCCAATATATTAAATCAGAGGTTTGAAATATGTAGTCCTCAAGGTATCAGCATGACCTAGAAAACTCTGGGGGTAAGGACATACAATCTGCTTCAATATACTCTGTAGATAATTCCAATATATGCTAAAGTTTGTGAACCAATGCTTTATATAAATTAGATGAATGAGAAATTTAAATGCAAGATGAAATGCAATTAATTAAAACTAAATATGGCTTCTGTTATGGTGTTGTGTAAGATGAATATACACAAAATAACTGCTACTAAAAAGAATGTAATTTGGAAATATTTAAATATATGTGTATGTACAAACACACACACATACACAGACACACTGTGTATCATAAATGAAAAAGAACAGTTATTTTAGGTAAGCACAGTTAAAGTAGTTGAAAGAAAATACATAACTGATAAATTAACAAAATTTCCCTGTTATGGAAAAACAAGAGAAAAATTATACTTGGATGAGAAATTGTCTAGGTAATTCTAAAATCAATGTATAAGTGAAAACTGAAATATGTCTGTTCTTCAGATTATCTATAGTCTATGTAAATGAACTGATTTTAGAGGCATTATATTCAGATATGCTTAGGTTATTACAGCACTGGTTAACAGGAAGAATTCCAGCTAGGTAGCAATTACCAATTACAATTACATGAAATTGTTTCAAATATATATATAAAAAACAAATATTTATACACTTATATATAATACAACGAGAAATAAATCAATGTAATAAAGTAGAAAGAAATACAATAAATTTGGAATCATTATATGGCCTATTAGACTACCAAAGTTTCTTTGATTATTAAATAAGGATATAGGATAATAAAGGTTCAGAGAGAGATTTGTTGACATTTGCCAAAAATTTTCAATTTTCATTCTAAGGCTATCAAATGCCAGTTATCAAAAGGGGCAAACATTTTACCTAAACAGATTACACAAACCATTCAGATGGGTTTGGGGGGATGGGTGGCACTTTTCAGGAGAACAGCAATTAGTTTAAATTAATATTTATCCTAATTAAAGTTTAAACAACACTAAATGAAGAGGAAATAAAATGTTGGTTACTCACCAGCAAGGGTACTTGTATGCCTAAAAGCTCTGACCTGGGAGTCTGACAAACCAGTCAAAAGGGAGATTACTGTATCCATCATATACTCATCATAAATTATGCTATACTGACACTGTCGAATCAGGACTCCAATAAATTCACAAAAGTTTGAGCGAAATTTTTTCCACTGAGGTCCAGGCATGGTAAGAGGATAATCACCACTGTCCTAAAAGGGAGAAAAAGAACATATGACATATGATATCAGTTTGATCAAAGTTTTTTTTCTTCCTACCTATAAAGGGACCATTATTCTCAAAGTAGATGAGGACAGAAATTGGAGGTGGCTTACATAGGTACATTGATAGCTTTCTCTTTTATTTTAACCTTCCACAACTAAATATTTCTTAATGTACTGAAAATTATTTATATTTGATATTTAATTTATTATTCTAAGTCATTCATTTAAAATAATAGTTCCAGTATTGTTGTACTTGGGTCCTAGCTGAAATAATTTGAAACAGAAAACAAAAATTATTAAAGAATTTTAGACTAGAAAGAATATTTACTATTGAATTCAGATCAAACTAATAATGATACTTTTGTCACACAGCATCTTTCAGTTACTTTAAATAGAATTAAGAAGAATTTTAAATGTATAAACATTTCATTAAGAAAGTCAAAACTAACTTTTCCCATCTGAAACAATAACCCTACTTTTTTTCCTATTTTACTATGAACTTTCTATTAACTCTATTTTATAGAGTGAATTTGTTAACTTTTGAAAGAGAAGATCTAATATGGGCTCTTGGTATTATCAGATTGGGTCATCTTGTTTAAAACACAAAGTGACAGTTGAAACCAACTAGTTAGATGTTTCTGACTCTAGCCTAAAACATATTGGTACAAAATGGAAATTCACAAGGCAGAGAGTGAGAGATCCTGTGAACATGGTTATCTGAATATTCACAATTTGTAGCTGTTTGCTTTTTCTAGGCTGAATTGCTACTAGGAAATGGGTATAAGTGAGGCCTATAGCTCTTGGAGCATCTCCTGAAAGAAAACTAGTATCATACTTAGAACAATATAAGATCCCAAGAGCAAGGAACAGAAAGCAGAAATTGGGAAGAGTTTGGCACTTAGTCAAATACCACCCAAAAAGTTAATGTCAGTGCTATATGAATGTTATGGGGTTACACTAAAAAGATCAAAAAGGAACTAAAGGGACTGGCAGAATCTTCCCTGCCCTTGAGACTGGGGCTATGGGAGGCAAGGTGGAGAGGAGGGCTGTTTCTCAAAGATATCTCATTAGGCTGCTTGCTGCTTCTGTATCATAAAAGAACATTAAAGGCACAGCAAAGCTTCTCTTGCTTTACACTGTGAGATTCAGCCATTCATTGTTCCACAACAACCAGACTTGTGCCCCCAAAAGACTACAAAGAAAATAATCCATGTAAACATTAGGCCCAACAGCAAGCGAGAGGAAAGGAAGATTTAAAAAATCAGCATATATGAAAACCTAAATAAAAAACGAAGTATACTTCAAAAGATTCAATATACACAAAACAAAATTTAAAAAATCTCCAGGGAACTAATATATTTTCTTTTAAATTTTTTTTATTGAACTATAATTTACATATAACATTAGTTTCAGTTGTACAACAAAATTTAACATTTATATATATTGCAAATGATCACCACAATAAGTCTAGTTAACATCTGTAACATCATTGTTACAAAAATTTCTGGTTTTCTTACAATGAGAACTTCTAAGGTCTACTCTTAGCAATTTCCAAATATATAATACAGTATTATTAACTATAGTCACCATGCTATATATTACATCCCTTCTGGCAACCACCAACATGTTCTCTGTATCTACAAACCTGGTGCTTTTTTGTTTTGTTTAGATTCCCCATATATGTGAGATCATAATAGTATGTTTCTCTGTCTTACTAAACTCACTTCTTAGCATAATGTCCTCAAGTTCCATCCTAGTTATATAGCAAATAGCAAGAGTGACTTCATTTTTATGTTTGAATATTATACATACGTACACACACACTTAGGTCAAGAGAGAGAGAGGGACTTAGTTTATTTCCATCTTGACAACTGTAAGTAATATAGCAACGAACATGAGGTTACATATAATTAAAATTCTTTATTTCTTAATGAAACAATTAAGTTGATGACTGAAAAGAATTGTCACTGATAGCAGACACATTAGTAACCTGGAAAATAATGTGCCAGAAAACATCTAAGGAAAAAACATGTAATTCGCAAGACTGGGTTTCTAGAAAAGACTTTTAAAATGGATAGACTAGTTTGACCTCTTCAGTCCCTTCCTCTTTCACTGAACTGGAACTCATATGTGGTGCTGGATATTCAACAGCCATTTTGAAACCATGAGGAGAAAAGTATGAAGATAAAGAATGGTAAAGAAAAGAACAGAAGAAGTCTAGGTCTTTGTTCTTTTAATGTAGCATACCCACCATGTACTGCCTATTCCTAGATTTATTCTGCATGAGACAAACTCTTGTAAATGCAAGCCACTATTGGCCAGATTTTCTGTTATTCACTAACAAATGCATTCCTACTGTTACAGTAGAATTATGAGCAGTGGGGAAAGATGAATTATTAGCTAAATGATTTTGATACAACTGCCTGTTCATTAGAATAAAGAAAAGGCTATGTACTGCACCCTACACCAAAATAAATTCCTAATGAATCAAAACATTTTAAAGTATTCAACCAAAAAAGAAATAGCAGAAAACACAGGAGACTATTCTTAAGAGTGCAGAAGTCTTTTTCTAAACACAAAAGCCAGAAGTTATAAAAGACCCACAAGTCCAGCCATTTTTTTATTAAAAAAAAAACAAAACTAAAAGCAAATTCAAAAGAATAATAACCGGGTTTAGCTTCCTCTTAGGATGTAGAAGGCTACAAACAATGAGAATAAGCTGTATCAATAACCAAAACAATCATAACCCCTCTTGAGCTAAGCCCTCCACAAAGAGATGAGACACAAACTCTATTATCTGTGGCAGAGCCTAGGAAGAAAAGGCACTCATCATAAAAATGGCGAACAAGAAATCAGTGGAAATTTTAATGAACTGTCAAAGATGAGGTGTGGGCTACCTTGTCAGTGTGGAAAACGAGTATGGACTCACTCAAAACTCTTTTCCACAGTTTTCAACTAGCTACAATAACAAAGTCTGAGATAGGGCAGAAGAGAGAGGACTTCTCTTGTGTGGGCTTGCAGGGGATGATCTTCAGCTTCTCTAAACCTTTATCTTCTACAAATCAGAAGCCTTAATCTAATGAGGGAAGGTAGGCAAACTGAGTCACTACCATAGCATAGGCAAAGAACCCCTGCAGCAAGGAAAAGGGTAGGAGAAAAAAATCCTCTACTAGGGGGAGAGAAGGAGATAAAACACTGTCCTGGAACCTGAATCCTACAGCAATACTAAAGAGAGGTCTGCTATCACTGGGAGAGGGACAGGAAACTCCCATCATAGGCTAACCACAGACACAAAGAAAAGTTTAGCTGCTATAGGAAGGAGGAATAAGAAAACGGAGGTCTCCCAGTAGCTCCAGCACACGAGGCATGTTTCAGACTTAGGCAGGACTAGGACAACAGAGGATCACCATAGTATCAGGCAAAAAACCACTAGTCTACCACTAGAAAAAGGGGAAAAAGTGTGGTATGGAGCAAAAGTGCTCTGTGGCACAGGAGTGCATAAAAAGCTGAAAGCTGAGGATATATCATGAACATTGAGAAAAACCTTCTATCCTAAGCACAAGGCAACAGCACCACACCACTAGAGAAATCTGAAGTCTGTGGAAAACTAAACATAATGACAACAACAATAGAATACAAACCTAGCTCAATTTCTAACTAGACTGTCAATGCATGCCTTTTTAATTTTTGTATCATGTGCAAATAATGGGAGTAAGAGGAAAAACATTTTGAAGAAAGTCTCCCGTATCACTTCAATAAGCAGTTTCCTGCTTTCCTCTAATATCAATTTATAAATTTCTCTTTGTTTCACACACTATACATGCTGTGTAAAAAAGAATTGTCTAGTTACTGACAGTCAGTGGGTATTAAAAACTAGCTCCCTTCACAAAGCAGTAATGTCTTTTTTTTTTAGGAGAACTAAGAAAATGCAATAATTATAAAATAAAGATAGTAATCAAGTAACCTTAAATGCCTTATCCACAACTAATATTTAAGTTCCCTGAGGGCAGTGTTAAAAATGATGCTCTGCACAAGGAATTTAGTGAATAACCTGATGACAAGATAAAATATCTCAAATAAGAAACAGGTGAAAGGCAGAAAGCAGCTTTTTGACTACTAATTTCAACAGACTTACCCAAAGACATTGCTTAAAACAGTGATTTGCAAACATTTGTTTGGAGAAACTATCCATCCACCCAACTGTTTGCCCACTCAACCATCTATTCACACAGTTATTGAGCAAAATAGATGCTCCAGGCTCTATACCAGGGCACTGGCATACAAAGATGAGCAAAACAAAGATCTTCTTCTAAGAACTTCTACTTTATTTTTTCCCAACTTTACTGAAATATTATTGATATATAATACTGTATAAGTTTAATGTGTATGTTGACTGGATACTATATTTAAAATGATTAGCACCATAACATTAGCTAACACTTCCATCCTATCACATTACCTGTTTTTTTTGTGTGTGTGTGAGAACATTTATCTACTCTCTTAGCAACTCTCAAGTAAATCACACAATGCTATTAACTACAATCACCATAAGGAAAATTATGTTGCAAGGGAAAAGAACATAAACCAAGAGAGTAACAATGATGATGATGGACCAAATGGGAAGGATGTGATATTCAAATATTGAAGGAATAAAATCTATTGCAGTGAGTGGCTGACAGACAAAAATGACTTGTTTCTTTTTGGTTTACTGGGTGGGTTTATTCACAACAGGGAACAAAGAAAGAACTCTTTGCCCCTGACCCCTTGTAGGAGGCACAACTCTTGTTTAGAGATGCCTGTAAATTGAGACTGATGACTCTTATTAATCATAAACAATTGATATAGAACACCCGTTTTCCAGAACTCAGGCTACACTGGCTTCTACATTCAAATCTAAAATTTCAGAAACAAATCATCAATGGAAGCTAAAACCATTAAGCAGCAAGTTGGCATAAGCAGAATGTTAACAAACTTCCAAATTATTTGATAAGGAAAATTATATTGCAAGGGAAAAGTACTTTTACAATGGTCACTACCTTAAACAAGTGACCAATCTTAGCATCACTAATAAGTAGACAACCTTACATGTGCTACCTATTATGATACAATGTGAAGTACTCAGCATCGTCTATGAAATTTTCTTGCAAAATGTGTCACTGTGATCTAATGAAGTCATCAGACCTAACTTTCAGTTACAAAATATAGGAGTTATAGAAATAAGTTATATGATACGAGGAAAAAAATCAGAGAAATAAAAATGTGAGGTTGCTGTCATCTAAAATTTACTGCCATGTAATGAAAAAAAATAATAAGCAAAGGAACTGTTTCATATTTTGAAAAAATCCTAAAACACAACAATCAAATGCAATGTATAAACCAGTGTGCTTTAGCCAAACTTGCTTCTTTGTGTTCTACGAAATACCCTAAGTATGCTTCCATCTCTGGGCCATTTGCCCTTGTATTCTCTCCCCGCAAATACATATGCACGCTTGCTCCATCACCTCCTTCAAGGCTTTATTCAAGGTCACATTCTTAGGTTTTCCTGACCTTCCTATTTAAAATAATCCTTCCACTACCAATCTCTTTTCCCTTTCTGCTTTATTTTTCTGCACAGTTTTTACTGTCATTGTCATACTATAATATTTTGTCTATGTACTTTATTCATTGGCTTTCTCCCCCAACCTAAATGTAAACTCCATAAGGGCAGGGATTTTTTCCTTGGTTCATTCAGTGCTATATTGAATACAATGCTTGAAATGTTTAACAGACACTCTAATATTTCTTGATCAAATGAATGAATCACCACATAAATGATTCTGTCAGAAATGGGTCTAAAGTAATCAGTAAGATATCTAATTCCTATACATATTTTCTTCCTTACTCAATCATAAATTTTGACAACTATTGTTTCTTTAGCCACGGAAGAGGCAAATACATAAAGTCAAAACAGCAACAGAACTGCCAATTTAACTCCTTTTAAGTATGCCCTGCTCCAAATTGGTGTGAATTAGTTAAAGGAAATGCTACTAAATGTCTCTCCTCTACTCTCATCTATGGATCTTCACAAATACTTTCTATAAAGTGGTAAATAATCAATGGGTTTATAAGAAAAAAAATGTTTACAAAATCCAAGACACTGATTACCTCTTAGGAGAAGCTCTGGAATGGGAGAGAGGAGGAGCACAAAGGTATTTCAGCAGTATTAGTAATATTTGAAATTTTTTTTTAATGCCTACAGCACCTGGTCTTCCCAGGTGGTCTCCCATGCAAGTACTAACCAGGCCTGACTGCTTAGCTTCCAAGATCAGACATTAGGGCTTGCTCAGGGTAGTAGCATGGCTGTAGACCATGGACCGTGGCTCCACTGGGGTGCGAACCCAGGACCTTCTGTGTGTAAAGCAGACATGCCGACCACTACATTATGGATCTATGTCCTAGTATTTCAGATCTTAAATTGGGGATGGCGGACTTACACAGCATACTTGTGCTAAATATACTCCTTTGTATGTATCAAATGAAATGTAATTTTAAAAAATAGTTGCCTTAAAAAGTGTGTGAAACTATCCACATTATCCCCCTTGAGGATAACAAGTTCCTAAAGTCACTAGAAAAAATTCCAAATTCTGAAGTAGTATTATCTAACTTATTACAAAAATAAATACAATGAATAAAAAAAGATATAGAATTTTTAATATCTGGCTTTAGTAGGTCTTAATAATTATTAAATTATGTTACAAAATATAAATGTGATTCATTTATATCATTAGAGAGTCATGTTTTGTAGATGTTTTAAAGCTGAAGAATAAAAATATTTAAATTACCAGGCTGTAATTATAACTTCAACATATAGCCGATCATGACTAATCTAGATGGGAATTTAATCTAGTACCCACTGATAAAAACATTATTCTTCAGTCATACTTTGGCTTATGAATGTCTCATTAAAATACTTCTCATGAGTGTGGATGATCTGATAATGCAATAGGGAATACTTTAACTCAATCCCCAAAGATTTAATATAAATTAATATAACTGGTCCTTCTAAAAAACACTAGTTTAATTCCATAACTTGTTTCATCAGTCATAAGGCACTCACAATAAAAATAGCCAGAAATTTATTTCATTACCCAAGATGTACAAATGGAAAAAGCACAACTGTTATGTGAGGACTATTTCCCCAGCTATTTTAGATTATACAGTTGCAGTTATATACTAGGCAGAATAGGGTAATGGTTGAGTGCACACTGTTCTACTCATTATTGTTCTGATTTGTATGATGTATCTCACTTTCAAACTACTGATGTTTTGTATATCCAAGGGTCTTTAATATCCCTGTTAAAAACTCAGATAACAGTCATACAAAAACTAGAGATGCTTAATTGAGCTATGGAAAGAATGACTTCCTTCAACTGAGATCCTGATTGAAGATAATTCCAGATGAGGATCATGCCTAAGACTCACTTCCCTGGGGCCTTCTTGTTGCTCCAATGTGGCCATTGTTCCTATGATTATGGCATCTTCTACAATAATATCTCATCCTTCACTATGTAAGAGAGGACAGACTGGGAATGGCCCAGCAACAAGGGACCAAATATTCCTGATAGATCTATGCCAGATTCAAGAAAAGATCTTAATCAAGAGAGAAAAATGTAAAACAAAATTTCTAAAAGGATATCAACTAATCAGCTTTGCTGGGTAAAGTAATCTTGGTTGTAGGTCCTTGCTTTTTATCACTGAATATTTTGTGCCATGTCCTCTGCATTCCTGGCTTTCTCTTCTTCTTTTGATACCCCTATGGTGCAATGTTATCATGCTTCATGTTGTCCAGAGACTCTTTAAAGTATCTTCATTTTTTTTAAATTCATTTTTCTTGTTTCTGTTCTGATAGGGTGTCCTCCACTACCCCATCCTCTAAATTGTTGATTTGATCATCTGCTTTGTCCAATATCTTGGTTCTCTCTAATGTACTCTTTATCTCAGATATCGTATTCTTCATATCTGACTGGTTCTCTTTTATGTTTTCCATCTCTATATTTATGTTTTCTATCTCTTTATTAAAGTTCTCACTAAGTTCATTTATTCTTCCCCTAAGTTCCTTGAGTATCCTTATAAACCAGTGTTTTGAACTCTGCATCTGGTAGATTGCTTGTCTCCATTTTATTGAGTTCTTTTTCTGGAGCTTTGTTCTATTCTTTCATGTGAGACATGTTTTATCTCCCCATTTTGGCTGCCTCCCTGTGTCTATTTCTATGTATTAGGTAGGGCTTCTAAGTTTCCCAGTCTTAGCCAAGTGCCTTTATGTAGTAAGTATGCTATGGAGCCCAGTGGCACAGTCCTAGAAGAAGTCTAGCTACAGGCCAAGTTTAGCCACAGGCTGTTCAACTCTGGGGCCACATGGTAAGAGTTGCCAAGCAATCTACAGATGGCTGTTATCCATGCTGTGCTTATAGGTGCCTCAAGAGACAGAAAAAGAAACTGAGGCTGGCTGCTGTTAGTGCAGGGTTTGGGACTGCTTAGCAAGAGGTACTGAGTATGCCAAGGACAGATGCTGCTTCTTTGGGTTTTATGAACCTTTGAGAGTTTAGGAAATTCCACAGCAAGAGCCAAGACAGGCCATTTGTATGGAATAAACCACTGGAAATGGCTTGGTTGGGCCTATAAGTTGGTAGAGGTGGAGACTCCGAGAACCTTCTGGGCAGAGCAACCTGTGGTATCTAGGTTGATGGTAACTCAGATATAGCAGTGCCTGCATCTGCACACTAGGAGGAAGAAGGGCTCAACAAAGAAACAATGGATACTTCCAGAACGTCTGTCTAGGAGAAAGCTGCCTCTCTAGCCCTTGTCCTGAAACGCGACAACTCAGTGTCTGCTAGTGTATCCCTGGCACTCCTGGAGTAGCTGCCCCAGCACTGGAGCACAGAATGAGTGATCTGTCAGCAATTAAGTCTGAGTGCAGACCCTTTAAGGGGAATGCCTACAACTCACACAGCCCTCCATCTCACTCAACCAAAATCTCCACTGGTTTTCATAGACAGAGATTGTAGGGACTTCTCTTTCCGGTGCTAGAATTCAGTGCTGGGGAGCTCAGCATAGTGCTGAGAACCCTCTCTCCTCAGTGGGCGAGGGGTCTCTGCAGCCAAGATAACCCTCAACATGTGTTCTCCATCAACACATGCAGCTGTGGGACCAGGCTGTTTTGTGTCTCTGCCCCTCCTACCGGTTTGAGGTGACTTCTTATGTTTGTCCCTAGTTGTAGGGCTTCTGTTCAGCCAGACCTCAGGCAACTACCATTGATGGCTGTTCTACAATTCTGCTGTAATTTTTGTGTGGTCATGAGAGAAGGCATGCACGGCATCTACATGCTATACTATCTTGACTAGTACCCTAATTTTTGGGAATAAAATTAATTTTAGTTTACACAAGTATGGACTTAGGAGGCTAGATAGTCTGGGATCAATTCCAGGCTTTGCATTTACTGGTTGTATTAGTTCAGGTAAGTTTCTTACCCTTTTGCCTGAGCATTCCCATTTATAAAATGGAGACAACAGTAACAATAAATATGCTGTGAGGGTTAAATATATGTAAATTACTTATAACAGTGTCTGGCACACAGAAGTATTTACTATTATTATTCAACATTTTCCCTCTTGTTTCCAGTAATTTGCATTGCAAGTATTATTTCCTCTTATACCTTTTCACATTAGAACTTGATTACAACTTCTTGAGTCTTTAGGAGTTTTTCTACTTGATTATTTCCTTTGTCTTTTGGCATTTCTCATTTCTAACTTTCTTCCTTTCTTTAATACCTTCCTCAACTTGAAGCCATCTCCAAGGTGATATGTACAACACAGACTAAGTGGTGTATTTCCAAAGAATAAGAAATTTTATTTTTAATTAAAAATAAAAAATAAATTATTAATAATGTTTAATATATATAATAAGTCTTGCATGGCCTCCCTAGGTCCACATTTCAGATTGTTTTGTGTCATCAGTGGTATCTGAAGTATCTCAAATGAACAGTAAGAAGAGTTCAGTGCTCAAAGGGGTTTACATTAGAAATGGCAGTCTTCACTGGTTTGTTCACTTTGTAAGTTACATATGATCAAGTCAATGGATTTATGGTTTATATTATTTTTTAACTTTTCACAAACTAGAAACAGATTTCTGGAGAAAAAGAAAAACATCTTAATATATAATCAAAAGTGAAGAATAAATGTGGTGGCACTGACTTCCTGCACAAATTCTTCTTATACCACTATAAAAGTTAAAGTCAGGGCTTCCAGTCAAGATGGTGTAATATATAAAATGCTGTGCTTGCCTTCTCACAACCATATCAAAATCACAAGTAAACTACAGAACAGCCATCACTGGGATTTGCCTGAAGTCTAGATAAAAGGACATGCAGAAGAGGCCACCTTGAAACTGATAGGAGTGAGAGAGATGTTAAATGGGCTGGTTTCACACCCATGTGGGGCAAGGGATATATTGACTGCAGAGGTCCTCCCTGAAAGATGAGGGTCCCAGCTCAACACTGGGCGCTGGAGCCTAAGGTTTCTTTGCTGGGAAGAGAAGTCTACGTAACACCTGGCTGTAAAAACCAGTAAAGATTTGGTTGAGTGATACAGAGAGTAGCTGGCATCCCAGGAGCTCCTCTTCAAGGACCCGCTATATGGACTTATTTGGAGAGAGCAAAGAATTAAAAATCTATTTAAGAAATAAAGGAAATAGGCATATGAGCCCAGGAAGTACAAAGTATCCCAAAAAAGATGAACTCAAAGAGGCCCATACCAAGACATGGTTAAAATGCCTAAAGTTAAAGACAAAGAGAGAATGTGAAAAGCAGCAAGAGAAAAGCAATTAGTTACCTACAAGAGAGCTCCCATAAGATGGTCAGCTGATTTTTCAACAGAAACTTTGCAGGCCAGAAGAGATTGGCAGGAAATATTCAAAGTGATGACCAGCAAGATTTTACAACCAAGATTATCAGTAAAGTTACCATTTAAAATTAAAGGACACATAACAAGCTTTCCAAACCAGAAAAAGCTAAAGGAGTTCACCACCACCAAAGCAGCATTACAAGAAATGCTAGAGGAATTTCTTTAAAAACAAGAAAAATAAGATTAAAAATATGACTAATAAAATGGCATTGTCCACATATCTATCAACAACTACTTTAAATGTAAAGGGATTAATTGCTCCAATCAAAAGATAGGGTAGCAGAATGAAGAAGAAAACAAGACCCTCTATATGTTGCCTACAAGAGACTCACTTCAGATTGAAAGACATACAGACTGAAAGGGATTTTAAAAGATATTTCATGAAAATGAAAAAAATAAAAAGCTGGCTAATACTGTACCAGACAAGATATAATTTACAACAAAGGGTATAACAAGAGACAAAGAAGTACTCAGTAATCTCACTTCTGGGTATTTATCCAAGAAACAAACCCAAAACACTATTTCGAAGGGAAATGTGAATCTGTATTTTCAATAGCCAAGACACAGAGGCTACCTTGATGTTCATCAATAGACGAATGGATAAAGAAGAGGTGTAGCATATATAAAATAGAATATTACCCAGCTTTAAAAGAATGAAATCTTGCCAGCTGCAATAACATGGAAGGACCTGGAGGGTATTGTGCTGAGTGAAGTAAATCCGACAAAGACAAATGCCACAATATTTTAACTGCATATAGAATCATAAGAAGAAAATAAATGAACAAAACAAACTAACTGATACAGAGAACATTTTGACAGTTGCCAGATTGGGAGGGATTGGAAAAGGGGGAAGAAGTTAAATACAAATTAGTATTTACAAAATGTCATGAGAATGTAAAATACAGTATAAGGAATATAGTCAATAATATTATAGTAACTATGTATTGTGTCAGATGTGTACTAGATTTTTCAGGGTGATCATTTGGTAAGTTATATACTTGTCACCATGTTGTACACCTGAAACTAATTTAATATTGTATGCAAAATGTAATTGAAAAATAAAAACACTTAAAAAGTTAAAGCCATGATTATACAATGACATCTGAAAAGAAACCGACTTAGTAGTATGTGTATTTAATACTATAGTACGCAAACTATACTGTAATATAATAAAGAAGGACTATACATACAATCTGTCTTCTGAATTACCAAAGGTGCAAATGAAAAAAAGTTTTATTTATTTTTATCTATCATATATTTAGGAAATAGACTTAGTGCAGTACTGAGAACATCTGAAACAATCACCAATCAGTTACTTCTCAAGTACTCTCCCTATAAGATAGGAACTCTAGTCTTTTGAGAAGGAGTATGTAGAAAGGGAAAGGGAAAGAAGATAATAATTTTATACACAAAATTGGCCTTATAGGTTTTCACTATTAAGAATACAGGCTGAAAAATATTTACTTTGGGAATCAAGATAATTTGAGCTTTCCTCTATCCTATTTTTGGCATTTCCTTAACATTTTTTTCTCAGTTTGTATACTAGTTAGTCATATTTACATTGCTTAAAATTTTTAATTCTTTGATTAAAATGCTCAAATGGAAAAAAAATGAAATGTTCTATACTTAAGTTTAAATAAACAAATTCATATTAGAAACAAGAGAAAAAGCTATAAGTTGTAATCATTATAGAAAAGGACAAGACATAAAATCTGTTCATAATTCTGAGAAATACAAAAAATTTAAAGAAGTGAAGGTACTAAGTGAACACATCAAACATGTTGTTTTGCAAAGGTTTCCCTACACAGATGTCACACTTAAAAATATGAGAACTATAAAAACTGAGCTTTGGGAAATATACTTAAAAGTATGGATTCTAATAGAGATGTGATTCTAATAATCTAGGAAAGAAATATTATTACATTTTGCTTTACTTCCCATCAGTAGGCTCCAACAGAAACCAAGTATATCTTTTAACTCTGAAGAGCTATAGACTGTTCTGGGAATTAATTTTTAAATTAGGTTGGTATTACAATTACAAATCACTTTTGGCTGTGTGCAAGTTTATAGAGCTTTAAAAAAATTATCTAATAACAAATGTTATAACCAGTAAGGAATAAAAGCTATAGCAACAACATACTCTTGGACTACCTTTTCTACATTTAAAGACCTTGCATCTAACCTACTTCTAACCCATGTCGCCATTACTTTCCTTTGCTATAAATGGCTATTCATTGTGAACCGGACATTGTTCTAGGATCTTGGGATCCAATGATTCCTAAAACTGAAGCTTTCAGAATTTTGCCATAAAATATAATTTATCAAAACTAAACTCCCTCCACTCCCAAAGGACTAAATGACTTATATAATATTTCGAAGAAAAAAACAAGAAAATATTGTATATTCAATAGTATGCAGTTTGAGTGTATATAGAAGAGCAAAAAGAGCAATATATGCTAAAGTGACTGAAGATAAAATGAACAGCCTTATAAAACATCTAATATATAACTGTGCTTTAAACAAACACATTCTAATCATAATCAAAAGCTATGTTAATTGTACTAACAAAAAAAAATTAGAATGGTATTTGTTAGAAGTATTTGTTGATTAGGTCAGTAACCTCCAAGATTGGGAGAAAAAATATTTAAGAATATGAAATAAGTGCCTTTCAAAAATTTTCATGTCACATTTCACTTATTATCAGTTTTGGTAACATTAAACTATTCATATAAAATCTTGGCCTTCTTTTTTTATTTCCCACAGAAAAGTAGTTCTCAAACACTGCTGCACATTAAAATCACCTAGTGAGCTTAAAAAAAAAATCTCTACACCCAGGTGCATGCCTTACAAATTAAATAAGAATGTCTGAGGAAAGTGGGAGCAAGCCAGTCATCAGTAGTTTTAAAATATCCCCAGGTGATATTAATGCCCAGCAAAGTTTGGGAACTAGTGTCATAAACTCCTAATAACCATTAAGCATGTGTTAGTGTCTTGAAGGTACAAAATGCGTAATGCTTTTGAATCTGTAACCTGAATCACCTGTATTTTAAACCTGGCATGGTAGTTTAGTAGCTGGTCAGTAAACTTGCCACTTATACCTTAATATGACTTTGCTATCTTCTATTTGCCACACATAAACTCACAAAGCAACAAGAAAAAATATTTTTAATGACAAGTTATCCCACTGATTTTTTAATTACATAAGTTAATACAGTTATATTATATTATGCCACAACAGAATCTAGGACAGTCACTATAATCAAGAACATTATTTTTTCACCAGCAATACATATAGATGTTTACACTGACTGGAATAAATAAAAATTGTAAATAGCTCCACGTTACTTGAGACCAGGTTCTGCCACCAAATAAACTGCCAAAAAAGTGTTTGGAATTTCAGAGTTTTGGATTACAGAAATGAAGACAATCAATTATGGAGCTACATATGCATGGATCACAATGTAAGTTCTCCACTACTTTCCATGGAATGTGACTAAGTAGCCTGGAAGACACTGACAGAATGTTTCTGTAAAGGTGTATATGAAATATTTTGATGTGTGCTGCTAAAGTAAAGGAGAACACAAGATAAGAAAGACATATTGTGCATTGTGTGTTTGTGTGTGTAGTACTTTTTTAAATTAAAAATATGTACTACTGATGACAATAAAAAGCCTGAGTCCACTCCACTGAAAGAGTGGCCATAGAAGAAAATTAATCTTTGTTGTTAGTGTTGACAGCCAATAAAGAGAAACATCTATAAGAAAAAAGAAAAGTGACATCAAAAGGCAGAATGGTAAAACTGGAATAAATAGTGGCCTAAAGCATGGCATGAATTGAGTTCACTATAAATACAATACAGAAATAAAACTGTGAAAGTGTTTTAAGATACAATCTGTGTAAAACTACTTGAAAGAACTCTTTAGTGAAAATTAAAAAGCATGCAGACTAGCAGAGAAAACATGTATTATAAACGTAAATCAGAATATTCTCAGTGACAATTATATTTTACTTACACATACACAGGTGTAGGGGTAAGATACTCATAAGACAGTTTTGGGAATTCTGGATTAAATAAAGTTAACCAGGTTCTTTTCCAACAGGATTTTTAAGAACCTAAAATAATATCTTATTCTTTGTGCTTGCTGAGACAGGTATAATATGCACCTGCTCACAATTCTTTGACTTCAAATTCCTTTATTCTTTAAAGTAACAGGATTAGCATTCCTTTTAAAGATGCATTTGTAAATTTGGGGATTTTAGGAGGTCTTCAAGAATAAATGTCAAGAATCAACTTCTACCTCATACCACTAATTTTCTTATGCTTATCAGCCACCAATTTGTACTAACTCCATGCAATGTAATCAAATCCCAAGAGATCATTAATTTTGGAATTATAGCATGAATTGTCACATACATGAGAAAACAGTGTATCTTCTCTCATACTAAACACCCAATCAAAACAAAACTTACAATAAGTAACATTTCCACCATTAAAAATTATAAATAGGCAATTTGTATAAATATTAAAATGCTATACCTCATCAAATTCTTCAGTCATTTTTCTGATGATTTCTGCATTCTGCATATTTCGAAACATCTCTATTCTCACTGTACCTGTGGGACAACAAATTTTACAGTTAATCTTTTTCTATTCCAGTCTAAACGTTAAATTTAAGCTGACCAATGTTTAAAAAGTTTTATGCTTGGGTTTTTCTTCCTTCTACCAAACTCCTACCTACTCTAAAAAATCTTTTATCAAAGTTTTTTAGACATTTTAGAAACACCAAATAACCTGTACATTAAAATAAGTATAAGGAACAATATTGAGAGGTGTGTTGGAGAAGGAAAAGATAAAGACAAAACAATGAATTTATATTATAAAGATAATTATATACTTAAATATATACTGGGCCCATCTAGACACACAGCTGGCTTACTTAGCCAGAAAAATATCGAAGTATAGACAGTGTTATCTCCCTTCATGGCTCTTTAATATTCTTTATTATCAAAATATTATTCTATAAATGAAAACTAATCTTCCTTTCATAATACATTCTAGTAAAATCTGTTTTCTCTGAACATAAAAAGTTGCTCAGTAACTTCTATATAAATACCAAATTGTCAAAGATAAAGTAATCCCACTCTCATTTCATTCTTTCATACTATTTTTACCTTAGCCACTTTATTTTTATGTCAAATATGGTTATGTAAATAATATTCTAATAAGAGTAGTTTAAACCAAAAACTTGTGTTAAAAATTAACATAATTTAAGGAAACTGAAATAACGTTTAAAATTAACCTTGAGAACTGTGGCCTCATAACAAAGTGGGGTTCAGTTTCAACTGTATACATGTAAAATTTTCAAGTTAAAAATCACAAGAATAAGATTCAATGAATCAGTAAGAAAATAATTCCTTTATGACCTCTGACAGCCTCCTTGACAGTGACTGCCAGCTCCAATTCAAATCATGTTTAGAGGACTATAAGGAAGAGCCTCCAAAATGTACTGTACTCTCACAGGGAAGAGCATGAAGCAGAAAAGCCATTACAAGTCATCAAAATATGGTTTTAATTCGGAGTCGCAACAAAAAGTATAATGGTACATTTGGCATATAAAACTTAATTTGACTTAGTTTTTACTGATCTGTAAAATGAGAAAAATGATGTTTGCCCTATCTTTTAATCAGAACCATTTTAAGCAGGTTTCAATTACTTGATATGTAGCTCTCTCATTTATTTTCAGGTTGCTGAATTTATTAAATACCATCAACAGGGTTTCCCTATATCCAGCTGTAGAGATGAGAGAGTCTAGGTTGGGAGGCTCAGGTGAAAAAAATTATTTTTAAAGAGGGCCTCCACAACATTCAATTTCTTAAACAAAATGAGAAATGTTTATATTCTAATTTTGTTTTTATGCCAATAACTGTATTATAGACAGTATTTAAAAATACTGAAGAGAGGTTATTTATGCCCTATTATACAGTCTTTATTTTCAGATGGTTTTTAAAAATTAAATCAACAGAAATCATTAAATTGCTCATTATAAATTATCTCAAGTAAAAGTAACTGTCGAACATTCTTAAAAATCGCTCAAATTAAACAAAATTGTTTAACTGTACAGTTGACCCTTTAACAACATGAGGGTTAGGGGAACCAATGCCCCACAGCGTTAAAAATCCACACATAACTTTTGACTCCCCAAAGTTTTATAGTCGTCCCTCCATATCCACAGGATATTGGTTCCAGAATTATGACTGGGACCCAACAGGGGATCACAAATACTGTTTTCCACTTGCAGTTGTTTGAATCCACGAATGTGAAACCTGGATATATAGAGGGCCAACTGAGGGGAAAAGAAAATCCCTGTATAAGTGAACCTGAGCATTTCAAATCTGTGTTCTTCGAGGTCAACTTTATTTAACTTTGGGTTAATGAACTATTTTCTCAATCTGAAACAGATTTCCATGGATAAAAAATCATATAATTTTAGGGACTGTTTCAAGGTAGTCTTGATAATTAAAATTACATCCATAGGTACTCAACAAGAAGCAAAATTAGATTTTTAAGTTATTAAACCTGGGAAGAATTAGTTCTTTGATATGGAAATGTTTTATATTTTGATTGGAATGTTAGTCAATACATGGCTGTATACATTTGTCAAGAGTCATCAATCCGAACATTTAAAATATGTGAATTTTATGGTATAGAAATTATATCTTGGTAAAGCTGATTTTAAAAAACTCAAGAAAAAGGACATTAACCTTATTATTTTAGTAGTAAGTTACATATATCATTATCAAAATACTTCTAGTGTAAATAATGCTCAATGCTATTTCCATGATTGATATGGCAGTTTTCATATACAGTGGAGGTCTTAATTGTAATTTCAATGGCCTACCTATGTTAGTTCATAAAGAGAGGACTATTTTGCTGCATTAATTAAATGTTAAAATATGAAAGGCAACCAAACAAAAACTAGATTTAAAGCAATATGAAAAAAACAGCCTCATACTCAGCATCTTTAAAGGTGACTACCGTACACAAATAACAATTACTAATAATATGAAATCGGGTGTTTAAAGCCGTAATTTTGAAATGAACAGAAGCTTGTTACATATATATTTTTTTAAGAGGAAAATTCTTCGGCTGTCTTCATGACTATTCCAAAGATTAGCCTATTTACTTTCTGACTGTTCACTCTTCATCATTTGGGTTCCACAGCTATACTCAAACAGCTTCCTCACACCAATTATCTCCTAATTGTTAAATCAAATTGCACTTTCTTAGCAATACCCCATCTATTCTATTTAAAGTACTTGCTCATTAAATTGGATTCTATAGGATTACATCCTTGTACTGTATTCCCTGATGACTTATTTTGAGTTCTTTCACTTACTTTTAGTCATTTACCTGAGTAGATTTAATGTCCAAAGTTCTGGACAACACATTCTTTGTCTCTTTTTACATTTTCTTACTTGGAAATGGCCTCCCACCTAGCTTACCCACTAGAGCTAAGTATGGCAGAGATCATTACTTATTAATCTTTGTATTTTCCCCAATTCCTTGAAAAATGCCCACTATCCTAAGCTTTCCTCTTCCTTGTAAGCTTTCTTTGACAAAGGAAAAAAAATCGTGCTGTAACTCAAGACTGGTATTCAAATTAAAAATTTAATCTCTGTTCACCATCAGATTCTTGGTTCTTAAAAATGCGTATTTCTAATAGATTATATTATTATGAATAATAAAGGTAAATTAAAAGTCTAAAATAATTCAAATTCACAGAAACATAAATATCTGAAAAGAATGAGAAAAAAAATAAGGATTATCTTTCACTCTCTAAACACTAACAAGTTATTTTATCTGTGAGAATCCTGAAAGAACAACTTACCTACATACATATTTTATATTAAAAATAAAAGGTTGTCTGAGTAGGCCCTCCTGACAAGATTGTATAGTAAACATAAAGAAAAAAACTTTCAAAACTGTCATTTTTAACTATGAATAATTCCAAAAAATAGAAGTAACAACAGAAATCTATTATCAAGTTCTTGATTATTTAAATTATGTCAAACTGCTAGTGAGAGCATAACTTGATAAAATTTCTATGTTATACAGTCTGGCAAATGTCTACCAAAATTACAAATTTTTGGCCTTGATACTGTACTTGTTGCAAAGCATTCATAAACTCACATATGTACAAAATAATGAATATCCAAGGTTATTCCCTGGTTGCACTATTTGCAATAGCAAAAAGAAACCTACATATCCAAAAAACAAGAACCCGATTAAATAAGTAAAAGCAGCGATAATAATGGCTATGTCAACTAATTTTGGGTGCTCACTAGCTATCAGGCATTGTGCTGAATAATCCTTTAAGTTAACACATTTAATCTTCACCACAAACCTATAAAGAATGTATTATTTCTCACCCACGTTACAAGAGAGAAAACTGAGGCACCAAGAGATTTAGCAACTTGCAAAAGGGGTTTTACCAGTAGCAGATCCATGGTCTACAAGCAGGTAGTCCTGGCTACAGGATCCACAACTAATCACTATTCTTTATTGACTCTTAGTCAATGGACTCCATGCTCCATGGAACTGTCAAAAATAAAAAAGCTGTCTATGATGGTTATTTTCCTACATAAAAAGACTATATATGTATTTGATTATAGATGCATTAAAGTATTTTTGGAAAGATATGCAAATTTTTGGCAAATTGGTTGCTTCTGGGAAGGAAAAATATGTGCTTAAGTTTATGGATGTAATGGAGACATTATATTGCATGTCCACTTTGCATTCCCTGAAATTTGAACTATATGAACATATTACTCTAATAAAATAATACATTAAAAAATAAAACATTAAAAACTAAACTAAAAGACAAATGCTCTTAAACCTTGCATACCACATATCTGTATAGTCGCTATCAATATGAACTTATTAGAAGGATGGTATAAGAATGCTCAACATAAGTTTTCCAGAAATGAGAAATTTTATTTTTCTCTTAACAGCTATTATAGGACACAAAAGATGGAACTAAAAAGCAATATGAAACAGGACTGGAGAACACACCCTTGAATAATTAGCGATACAAACAACAATAAAAAGAGATTGGTTAAAGCAATCACGGCATATAGTAAAACTCTGAAGAAGTCATCCTAGAGTGGTTCAAAGTCTTTAGAATTAGACACAGTAGGGCCAGGTTTAAATATCAGCTCCACCAGATATTAAGCTATAGGGCAACAGAAAAGTCAATTGTTCTCTATGAAACTCAGATTTCTAATCTTTAAAATGGTGATAATACCACTTCAGTACAGGGATTTTATTTTGTTCAGTAATGTAATTCTCTAGTGTCTAGAATAATGCATATTAGCACATAGGAGGCATTCAAAAAATGTTTGTTGAACAAAAGACTAAAGTTGATGTGAGAACTAAATGAGTAACAAAAGTATTTACCACTGTACCTATAGTGTATAAGATGCTCAATTAGCGTAAGGTTCTCTTACCCTGAGTATCCATTTTTTGATAATTATCCTGCCTGTTTTGCAAACAAGCTAAAATCTCTAGCTCCTTAGTTGAGCTCTGCTGAAAGCCACATTCTTAATTGTGCATGCTGTAAGGTTAATGCTGTTTGAAGAATAAAACCAGTTATCTCTTATATTCCAGAACCAGGGAAAGTCATTCCAGCAGTTTTCCCATCACCCAGACCTATAGCCTCCACCTCCAGAGTTGAGATGGTCAAGTATAATAGCACTAAACATCCCTGTCCAAAATGCCTATATGTACCACAGGGATGAGTTAAGGGAATAAAGAAGTACTCATCAGAAAAGTTAAGTGGGAACTGGCAAACTGTCTTACCCCGTATATATTAACCTATGGCTTAGAGAATTGTTTCATCTTATACTACTCCTCATTTTCAATTCTATCTCTATTCTATGATGCCAACTAGAGCAGAAAACTCCAGCAGTCTTTGTGTCCTTCCAACTACTTTGTATCCTTCTTTGATACAAAAGCAAGTAGAAGAGAAGATGAAGGCATCTTATCAGCAAAACAGTTTATCCAAATATAAAAAAAAGGCCCTTTTGGCTCTTTTAAGTTTATAGCTTTTACAACACACACTATTTTAGTTCACTCAAAATTACTGAATCTGGGTGTGGCTCAAATACACTAAGATTACCTAACAGCACTTGGCAGAAAGACTTCCAAAGAGTAGATGTTTTCTAAATAATTGTCCCATGTATGAAAGTTTTTTTTTTATTTTATGACTTTCTTTTAAATAGTGGATTAGAGTCTTAATAAAATAATCTGGTGATGGACCAGAGATAATCCAAGCATATGGGAGACAATTCTTTGGTAGTGTTATTTTTTATTTCATTTTTACTTTACATAATAGACAGCAAGTTGTAAATCAAAATAAAATAAAAGACTAAAAATGCTAAGACTATTAAAAAATGCTGAGAAATTCACTAAAGAACATCTTTATACCAGAAATGTATGACTTAAGTTAGCTAGGCCTGCAGTGACTATATTTAAGAGTCTTTCAGAAGATCTGAGAAGTGAGGGAAACAGAGAGAAATAAAAAGACATTTTGGTTGCCTTTTAGTGAGTATTTCAAGCTTAATAAGTATCTTGGATATATGTGACCTAAGTAGTACATGGAAAAACAGGGAAAAATTACTTCACAAAGTGTTATGAAGATACATGTTTAGAAACTTGTAAATTTTTCAGAATGCCTTAAATTATTGTGATTATAACTCCAGTGACTAGTCTATCCCTAGATGGCAGCCTGTACTTTGAACATTCCTTGTAAAAACCAGACCCCCTTTTTCCATGGGGAACATGTTCCAAGATCCCCAGAGGATGCCTGAAACCACAGATAGTACTGAACTACACACACACACACACTTTTTCCCTATATATACATATTTTTTATTTAATTTATAATTCAGGCACAGTAAGAGATTAAAAACAAAATAGAACAATTATAAAAATAAACTATACTCAAAGTTATGCAAATATGTTCTCTCAAAATATCTTATTGTACTGTACTTGCTTTTTCACTTAAAGGAATCCCTTTACAGCATCACTTTAGTGTATCCAAAACTGCCAGCATCATTACTTTTGTACTTTGGGTCATTATTAAGTCAAATAAGGGTTACCTGAACACAAGCACTACAATACCCAGACAGTTGACCTGATAACCCAGACAGCTAAGTGACCAATAGGTGGGTAGTGTAAATACAGCATAAATACACGAGGCAAAGGGATAATTCACAACTCAGGCAAGTGGAGCGAGACAGCACTGAGATTACACTGTGCTATTCAGAACATTGCAAAACTTAAAAGCTATGTTAATTTTTGGAATTTTCCATTTGATATTTTTAAGCATATATAACTGAAACTGTGGAAAGCAAAATTGCAGATAAAGGGGTCTACTGTATATTTCTGCCTTTGTAAATACAAAGGTAAGTGAAACACTAAATTAACTGTTCCCCAAAAAATCACAAATTGGCACAAGACATATGAATACCAATTAACTAGTCTTGCAAGACTGCAAAGGGTACCTTTCATCCTGAACAAGAACAGGTAACTTTATTAAATATTAGAATTTCAAATTCTGCATTGGTTGAACCATGGTAGTATAGCCCAAGACAAAAAGCAAGTATAGTTATTAATATAAAGCGATAATCTTTCAAACTACTTTTATCAAATCTTTAACAACTATTAAAATAGCCTCATCTTCACTGCTAATGCTGTGAAGAATTAGAGGAAAGAATGGCGAGGAAAATAAGAATTAGAGGAAAGAATGGCGAGGAAAATAAACTTATTTGGGCTCTATTACTAATATTAATAATTCAAGATAGGCAGGGCTTCTTAATCTGTGGCATATGAATTCATAAGTATCTATGAACCTTTTGAAACTCTATAAAAATATAGTCTAAGTACTTTTGTGTAGAAAGGCCTGAGAAATACCAGAAAACTATCAAAGGAATTTGAAAACTCAAGAAGGTAAAAGTTATATATTAGAAGAAAAGTATCAACCAAAGATTTTTGATCTTAGAGAAATGAAAGGAGAAATAAAATGGTAACAGCAAATAAAGAATAGTTCTAGAAGAGATTTACTCTTCATAGCATGGGATGGAAAAGCCAAGACTCTGAACTGGGGGATGGAGAGAAGAAAAAGAAAAGGCTGAACTCTTTTTTCCTTTCTAATAAATTGGGCCATGAGTGAGATGGTATTAGAGAGCCAGGTTTCATCTCTAAGTGACAAAGAAAAAAGTACAAGGAAATCTGCCCACAATGTTACAGGGATACATAGATTATAGAGCAAAAATATTTATTTATCAAGTATCTTGCTTAGAGTAAACACTGCATATTTAATTTACTCCAGTTAAATTATATATGCAAGATAATTTAGGATTTAAATATTTGATATTATTTAGAAGTATTTGGTAGTTCATCAAATTGCATACAAATGACCAAGCCTTGTTTCTTTAACCTATACTTCAAATCTATGTCACTAAAAGGTCCCAAATTATCTCAAGTATACTTTTATCAAGTGCCTCTTAAATTTTTAGTGTACCACTAAGCCTTTCTCAATTCATCTCTTGTCTAGAATCTCTCTTTTCCTATCTTATCAGACTTTTATATAGACAATCAACTATCTGGTTGGGCTTAATAAAAGAGTTTCAAAGAATTTCCTTTAAGCTGAATTTTCTATGATGTTTCTTTAAAAATATATCTTTTATTTTAGAAGTTTGAGACTGACAGAAAAGTTATAAAAACAGTGTAGAGGTTCCCATATAATCGCAACCAGTTTTACTGTTAATCTCTCATATTAGTATGGTACAATGTGTCACAACAAGCTAATACTGATAATATTATTTTGTGTCCCCCATTTTATTGAGAAATAACTGACATATATCACTGTTTAAGTTTAAGGTGCACAGAAGATGGTTTGATTAATATATTGTGAAATGATTACTATAGTAGGTTTAGTTAACATTCATAATGTCATAAAGATACAATAAAAAAAATTGTTCCTTGTGATGAGAATTCTCACATGTTAATAATTTCCTATACATAGTACAACAGTGTTTACTACAGTTATCATGTTGAACATTACATCCCTGGTACTTATTTATCTTATAACTAGAAACTTGTAGCTTTTCAACACCCTCTTCCAGTTCCTCCTACCCCCATCTCATGTCATTGTTATTAACTAAAAGTAATACTTTATTCAGATTTTCTTTGTTTTTACCTAATGTCCTTTTTCTGTTCCAGGATCTCATCTAGAATAACATTAAAGATAGCAGTTGTCATGTCTCCTTAGCAACTGCATTGTGACACTTATTCAGACTTCAGTAAGTTGTGATAATCATGATGGTTTTATGGAGCAGTGGTCAGGTATTTTATAAACTGTCTTTCAATTTTGGTTTGACTGATGTTTTTCTCATAGTTAGGTATGATTTAAGGGGTTTTGGAGAGGAGGATCAAAGAGATAAAGTGCCATTCTTATCACATGAAAATAAGAGTACACTCCACCAATATGAGTAAACACTACTGATTGTTAATCATGATCATCTAGCAGAGGTAGTATCTGTCAGGTTTATCCACTGTTACAAATTACACTTTTTCCATTTTTCAATATTGTAATCTTTGGAAAGACATCACTATGTGCAACTCATACTAACAGGTAAGAAGCTATGCTTCATTTCCTTAAGGTTTATGTAGGTATTTACATTATTTATTTTGAACTCTACATAAAGATTTGACTACTCTCATCCAATTTTCCCGTGACTCAACCATTTATTTATATTAGTATAAACTCATGAATATTTTATAATTTAGGTTGTAGTCTAATTTCATGATGTTTATTTTTTGCTAAAAATTTTCCAGCTTGGGCCATTGAGGGGCTTCTTCAGTTGGCTCCTGTGTCCTTTTGACATATCTTCATCTTTGTTTTTTCTTGAGGACCTGTTTACTTTCTGACACTATGAAATGCTCCAGATGTACCTTGTGTATTCACTGTACAAGCCTTAGAAGCTAACATTTCTTTCTTCTAGGAGCCCTGGTGTCTTTTATTGGACAATGGAATCAGAATCTAAGATCTAGGTGTCATCTGTGCTTGTTGCCACTGGCTCATTACTAGTGATATGTCATTTCTCTTAAGCCATTTCAGCTGCAAGAACAAAGGAATATATGTATGTGTATGTATACTAATGTGTATGCAAACATCTATAAATGTTTTATACGTAGCTATATATGTTTATATCAAGCTATTTATGAGTTATACTAATGTCTTCATAAAACATATGGATTATCTTGCCATCCTGACTTATCTGTAATCTCCTACTACAAATGTGAAAAATCTGGTTTCTACCATCAACCACCTATTTATTTAATTTTACAATTCCAGTATACATATATAGTGATTTTAGAATTGATAACCCATATACCTGTGGGAAACAACTTTGCCAACTAGAGTACTGTACAGATATAGTTTTTTTGGTCTTTACTCTTACAATCTCCACTCACTTCTTCAGTTACTTAGAACAGCACCTTTCCCCGAAACACCTTCAGTGAGGTTATTTCATTTTTTAGTGTTTTTAGAAAAGTTAGATTCTTTTGTCATAGTCCACATTCATCCTGGGATGATATCTTAAGTGATTTAAAAATAAATGCATGCATCGATGTTTATCCCTTGTGCTATAAAGTCTATGGATTTTGAGAAAGGCATAGTATCATGTATCCAACAGTATCACACAGAACAGTTTACCTAACCCTAATCCGCTGTGATTCATCTATTCATCCCTCCTTCCTCCCCCAAACCCTGACAACACTGATCTATTTACAATATTTACAGTTTTGCCTTTTCCAGAATGTCACATAAACTGTAACCACACAGTATGTAGTAGTCTTTTCGGATTAGCTTTCCTTTCAATCAGCATTATCCATTTAAGATTCACCTACACTTTCACATTTCTTCTTGTCACTAAATGGTATTCCATTGTATGAATATGTCACAGCTTATCCATTTCAGCTACTGAAAGATATTTTAGTGGCTTCCATATTGGGTTAATTATAATTACTATAAACATTCATATGCAGGTTTTTGTGTGGACGTAAGTTTCAAATCAGTTGAGTAAATACCTAAGAGCTCCTGATTGTGAGATTTTGTAGTAAGGCTATATTTAGTTCTGTAAGAAACTGTCAGACTGTCTTCCAAAGTCGCTATACCATTTTGCATTCTTACCAACAATGAATTCCTGTGGCCTCACATTCTTGGCAATAATTGGTATTGTCAGTGTTTTGGACATTAGTCATTCTAATAGCTGCGCAGTAATATTTTATTGTCATTTTAATTTGTACTGCCCTAATGACAAATGATGTTGGCCATCTTTTAATATGCTTATTTGCAACTTGTATCTCTTCTTTGGTGAGATGTCTGTTGAGATCTTTTGCCCCCTATTTTACTGAGCTATTTATTTTTTGAGTTTTTAGAGCTCTTAGTACATTTTAGATACAAGTTTTTTATCATGTATGTGTTTTGCAAATATTTTCTCCCAATCTGCGACATGTCTTTTCATTTTCTTAATAGTGTCTTTTGCAGAGAATAAAAATTTTAATTTTAATAAAGTCCAATTTGCCAATTTTTTTCCTTCATAGATTCTACTCTTGGTGGTTATCTCTAAACACCTCATTACTAAACATAAGTTCACATGGACTTTCTCCTATGTTTTCTTTTTGAAGTTTATAGTTTGGCACTTTACATGATCTATTTTAAGTTAATTTTTCTCTAGAGGGGTAAGATTTGTGTTTAAGTTCTTTTTCTCCATATGGACATCCAACTACTCTAGCATCAATTGTTAAAAAGATTATTTCTGCATTTAATTGCCTTTGACTCTATTTTTAAAAATGAGTTGACTATATTTGTATGACTACAATAATATTTTTAAAATAATTCAAAGTTTAATAATTTGATATATATATAACTATTCAAAAAAGAAATCCACTAAAAAAGGATAAAAGATACAAAAATATTTTATTTTCCATTCTTGCATTTTCATAACTTTTACTCTGTTCTCTGCACATCCATCAGTTTTTTATAAACAATAAATCCATCAGGATTACCTGTGATTTTTACTGCACTCTATCTAAAATAGTACTTGCATATTTCTAGATTTGAAAGCTCTTCTAAAAACATGAGAATAAGATGGTAAGACTCTTAATTATTCCCAAGAGATTCACAGACCACTAAAGTAGTTATCATCTTACAATATAAAAGATAAAATACAAAATATGTCTGAAATTTAGAAATTTCAAAATTATGAGTTACATTTATACATACAAACACTCACAATCCATGGGAAGCAATCACTTTAAACTGATATATTATAGTAGTATCATAAACAGTATTATTTATATGTTTCTCCTGAAATTCTAATTAAAAATAAAAAAAAAACATTTTGAAAAGAATTTAAAACCTTGTAGTCAGAAATTACTAGGATAAAACTAAAAGAGAAACCTAAATTATAGAAGGAACACTGAAATCACTATCTCTGATAACACTGGAGGAGCCTATAATGCATAAATTGGGAGTTCTAGGGTGAAAGATTTAAGAGAAACAAACTCATGAAGTGGAGACTTAAAGAATTTCATCTCTAGGGTAAGGTTAAACTAGAAATAAATCTAACACCTAATCCACTGGGGACTACAAAGAAAGGGTTTCTTTCTTTTTCTGCCTTTCTTTTTTCTTTTGGTACTCTGTAGGAGGAGATAAATGTACCTGAGAAGCAGTAATCAAAACTTGGTGCTCTCACAAATAAATTTTCATAATCTGATCCAGCAAACTTTAAAATGTTATTTAGTTTGAATGGTCCTAGATTGGTAGTGTCATAGGACACATGTTAAGTGAATGCTGAATCCTCTCTAGAGAAATGAACCTTGTTCTAGGTTTCAAAGAAATGTGAGAAAAAATATAGAACTTGGAATAAAAACTAAACATACCAAGAAAAAAGCAGTATACAAAAGAACAAGCAAAAAAGTACCACAGAAACAGATTTACAATAAGACTTATTAGAATTATCAGAGATAGATTGTAAGAGAAATAAATTTACCATTTAAAAAAAATAAATTACATTAATTATTTACAAGGACCACTTACATGGCCTTCTTTTTCTTTAAAAAAGAACCAAGTAGCTATAATCTCCAGAATTAAACTACAGTAATTAAAACAGACTGGCACAGATGAAAACAGAGTAAGTGAACTAATAAAGAAAAGAAAAATTATAAATAAAGATAAACAGAGTAAGTGAACTAATAAAGATAAAAAAAATATACAGAAAGCAACACAGAAATTAAAAAATACAGAAAGAAAGTTTGGAGAAATATGGCGGAGTGAGAGACATCCCCAGATCTCTCCATTTGAATCAATAAGCTGAACATCTAAAATTCAACAAAACATCCCAACTGCACACCAACAAGTCTGAGCATGGAATCTACTCATAACAGCTACCAGAGATCAGAACCTGGGGGTTGGGCAGTAGACTGGGAGAAATAAAGAAGCAGGCACTCACAGCCGCAAGAACTACACGTAGGAGGAGGTGGAGAGGAAAAGGTACAGCGAGTTATCTGAACAGCCCTGCCTGGGAGTGATCTGACTTCTACGTGGCCGGCGGCAAGGCCCAGTCATCAAGGGAGAAAGCAGAGAAGAAGGATGGCAGAGAAACAAACGAACCATGATTGCAAAACTGAAGTTGAGCCGCAGCACCCAACTTCCAACCCAGAGGGCCCCTACTCCCATATCCTCCAAGACCGAATACCGCAGAGCCCAGGGGAATCTGAGCAAACACTACAGAAACTGTCATAACACTGACAAGGACTGAGAGTAGTGAGTGCGATGAAACATCTATAAGGGAAATAAAGGCATTAAGACTTTGATAAATCAGGGATCCAAGAGGCTTAGATGCCACCTACTGAAAACCAAAAGAAAACTGCCTTTGTTGCAACAGGCTAAAAAGAACCTTTTATATAATAAATCTTTTCTGGAAAAAGAAAAAAAAAAGCAGAATACACCTCCATTAATGCTCAGGCGGAGAAATAGTCCATTAAACACCATAAACAACCAAGGTGATAAGGCATCTCAGAAAGAAAGAAAAAATCTCCAGAAAATAAGCTTACAGACATATCAACGATTTCAGGAATTGAAAAAACAACTAGATGAACAGAATGAGTTCTTTGGCAAGAAAATTAAAACCCTTAGAAAGAACAGAATAGATCTTCTGGAGATAAAAAACACTGCAACAGCAAAAAGAATATAGTAGCAAGCTTGGGAAATAGAGTCCACTAAATGTAGGAAAATATCAGTGATATCAAAGATAGAAATCTAGAAATAAATCAGAACAAAGAAGAGAGAAACCAAAGAATGAAAAATAATGGAAGAGAAATACAAGAACTAGCTGATACCATCAGGAAAAGAAACAAAGAATAATGAGCATTATTGAAGGCGAGGATAAGAAAGTCATTTTCAGACAGTGGACAAGAATTTCTCAAATCTAAAAAAATGAGATGAAGCTTGGAATTCAAAAAGTAAACAGAACATCCAATTATTTCAACCTAAAATGGTCTTCACCAAAACACACTGTATTAAAATTAACAAAACTCAACGACAAAGAAATCTCAGAGCAGCCAGGAAGAAGAAAACAGTAACTTGTAAAGGAAAACCCATTAGATTATTGTTGGAATTCTCAGTGCAGATCTTACAAGCCAGAAATGAATAAAAATCAAATATTTAAACTATTAAGTGAAAGGAACTACCAGCCTAGAATAATGTATCCAGCTAAGCTCTCCTTTAGACATGAAGGAGAAATAAAGACCTTTCCAGACATATAAAAATTGAGGGAATTCTTCACTATGAGGCCTGCACTACAGGAAATACTGAAAGGGGTCAACTCATCTAAAATAAAATGACCCAAAACAAAACAAAACAAAACAACATAATTAGGAGTAAGGTGGTGACTATCAGGCAAATAGAAGCAGAGGTGTGCAACCCTTACTAAGAACAGGGCATTTTATATATATATAAAACTATCCTTTACATATTCTTAATTGTAACCACACACCAAAGATTCAGAACTGAAGTTTATGACATAAAATAAGAAGAACCAGAGGCAAACCCACAAAAGCCAACCAAAATAAAGAAAACAACACAAGGACAAGGAAGCAATGGAAACACTGAGCTACCACAAAGCAAAAGATAAAATGGCTAGTGCACATGCAACATTCTCAAGGATCAACCACATACTGGGACACAGAGATAGCCTCAAAAAACATAGGAGAGTTGATATCATTCCAAACACATTAGCTGATCATAATGCTTTGAAACTAGAACTCAACCACAAAAAGAAAGTAGGAACAACTACAAATACATGGAAATTAAAACAACATGCTACTGAAGAATAACTGGGTCAGAGAAGAAATAAAAAGATCAAGAGATACATAGAAACAAATGATAAAGGATAGCACAACATATCAAAACTTTTGGAATACGGCAAAAGCAGTCATAGAGAAAAGTTCATATTATTATAGGCCTATCTCCAAAAAAAAAAAAGAACGAGCCCAAATAACCTAACGCTTAATCTTAAAACACAAAACTAGAAAAGGAAGAACAAATAAAGCCTAAAGTCAGCAGAAGGAAAGAAATAATCAAAATTAGAGCAGAAATGAAATTGAAAAGAACAAAATAGAAAAAATAAATGTAATGAAGAGGTGGTTCTTTGAGAAGATAAAAAAAATTGACAAAAACCTAGCTCAACTCACTAAAGAAAAAAGAGAAAGGACACAAATAAAATCACGAATGAAAGAAGGGAAGTTACAACTGACCGCAGAATTACAAAGGATCATACAAGAATACTATGAAAAAATATGTAACACTAAAATTAATAACCTAAAAGAAATGGACCAGTTCTTAGAAAAATACAATCTTCCTAGACTGAATCAAGAAGAACTGGAAAATCTAAATAGACCAATCAGCAATATGAAAATTGAAACAATTATCAAAAAAATACCAAAAAGTAAAAATCCAGGATCAGATGGCTTCACCAGTGAATTCTACCAAACATTTAAAGAAGATTTAATATCTATTCTCCTCAAACTCTTCCAAAAAAAATCAAAGTGGAGACAATACTTCCCAACAGGGTAATATGAAGCCAATATTACCCTGATACCAAAACCTGGTAAAGGTAACACAAAAAAAGAAAACTACAGACCAGTATCTCTGATGAACACAGATGTAGAAATCCTAAATAAGATATTAGCAAACCAAATACAGCAACATATTAATAAAATTATACATCACGATCAAATGGGCTTCATTCTAGAAGCATAGGGATAGTTCATAATGAGCAAAGTGATTAATGTGATTAAGCACATGAACAAATTAAAAGAATCATATGATCAATATATATGCAGAAAAAGCCTTTGACAAGATATAGCATGCATTTATGATCAAAACACTCAATAAATTCAGTAGAGAAAAAAATACCTTAACATAATAAAGGCCATCTATGATAAACCCGCAGCCAACATTATACTTAATGGTGAAAAACTAAAAACCTTCCCTCTAAGATCAGGAACAAGGCAAAGGCTGCCCACTATCACCACTGTTATTCAATAAAACATTGGATGTCCTCACATGTGCAATCAGGCAAGAGAAAAGATATAAGACATCCAAAAAGAAAATGAAGAAGTCAAACTGTCACTATTTGCGGATGACATGATTCTCTATATAGAAAACCATAAAGACTCCACAAGAACACTACTAGAAACAATAAGCAAATACAGTAGTTTCTGGATACAAAATTAATGTTCAAAAACCCATATAGCGTTCCTATACTCTAATAATGAAGTGTCGTCAGGGAAAAAAAATGGAAAATAAGAATTCCTTTTGTAATTGCATCAAAAATAATAAAATACCCAGTAATAAATCTAATGAAATATGTGAAGGACCTATATAATGAAAACTATAAGACCCAGTTAAACAAAATCAAAGAAGATACAAAGAAATGGAAAGATATTCCATTCCATGTTCTTGGATTGGAAGAATCAACAAAGTTAAAATGACCATATTACCTAAAGCATTGTACAGATTTAATTCAATCCCCATCAAAACCCCATCAGCATTTTTTAAAGAAATAAAACAAAAATAATCAGATTTGTAGGGAAACAGAAAAGATCCCGAGTTTCCAAAGCTATCTTGGGGGGTGGGGGTCGGAGAACGAGGCTGGACTGACTTCAAATTATATTACAAATTATACTTCAAATCACACTACGAATTATACTATTGCCAGAAAAACAGACACATGGGCAAATAATTTTTGACACACACACACAAAACATACAGTGGAGAAAGGAAAGTCTCTTTAATAAATGGTGCTGGTAAAACTGGAAGGCCACCTGCAAAAGAATGAAACTAGACTGTTGCCTATCACCACACACCACAATTAACTCAAAATGGATTAAGGACCTGAATATAAGACCTGAAACAATAAAATCAATATATAAAAAAAAAAACATTGAAACTATACTCAAGGATCTTGGATTTAAAGAGGATTTTTATGAATTTGATCTCAAAAGCAAGGGAAATAAAAGCTAAAATAAATGTATGGGCATATGTCAATCAAAATAAAAAGCTTCTACTCAGCAAAAGAAATTGTCAACAAGGTAAAGAAATGACCCTACGAATGGGAAAATATATTTGCAAGCAACATCTCCAAAAAAGGCCTAATATCCAAAAAATACAATTAACTCATATGACTCAATACCAACAACAACAACAAAAATGATCCAATCAAAAAAATGGGCAGAGGATCTGAAGAGACATTTCTCCCTAGAGGACATACAAATGGCCAATAAATATTTGAAAAGATTCTCAACATTGCTAGCTATTAGGGAAATGCAATTCAAAACCACAATGAGATAGTATCTGACACCTGTTAGAATAGCTATAATCAACAGGACAAGTTATATCGGAATAATCAGTGTCCTACAATACATGACTGGCTGCAGAAGCTGTGGTACATATATACAATGAAATATTACTCAGCCATTAGAAGAGATGAAATACTGCCATTTGCAATAATATGGATGGACCTCGAGATAATCATGTTAAGCAAAATAAGCCAGACAGAAAAAGCTGAAAATTACATGATATCACTTATATGTGGGATATAAACCTCAAAGTAACAAATGAACAGAACAAACAAATATAGATCCATGGACATGGACTACACAGTACTGGTTACCAGAGCATTGGGGGTCAGAGAGGAAGGGGGAGGTAGACAGAGTAAAGGGGTTCTAATGATGACAGAAAGAAATCTAGCTGTATCAGGTGAATGCACAGTATAAATGTATATATGCCTTCATATTTAAGTGTATGGCTGAATCTTATTGGATTTCGTTAACTAATGGTACCATAAAAAAATTAATTAATTTTTAAAAATGTAAAAAACAAACTTCTTTCAGGCTTCATGCTGTTTTTTAATCCACGCAATTTTTGGCATTCTAATTAATAACATATCTGCGTGCTTTAGTGTAAAGGTATTATTTAAAATTACCAATTCAGTTAGTTAACATTTTATCTCCCAAATCTTTGGTACCCTAGAAAGATGTGCCATATTTATGCTGGGTTTTTCGCATTCCCTGGTACCCTGCAGTACAGCTCAATGGACTCTTGAATTTCATTTTAAGAAACATGACACAAAGCAGACTGAACACTACAATCATAAAATCGATACTGCTTAGTCTTTGTATATCCATGTTATCAAATATCCATGTGATTATAACTGGCTTCTCAGATATTTTAAGTGCAGAAGAAAATGGAATAAGCAAAAGATTGAGCACCTGGTTCCCTAAATGGTTAGGCTGTTATTGTATATTAATGAAGCTGGCAGAAAAAAAAAGAAAAGAAAGAAAAGAAAGGAAGGGAAGGAAGAGAGGGAAAGGAGGAAAGGGAGGGAGGAAGAGAGGGAGGGAGGGAACGAGGAAGGGAGGGAGGAAGGAAGGAAGAAAAGGAGGAAAGAAGGAAAGAAGAAAAGAAGAAAAGAAGGAAGAAAGGAAGGAAGGAAGGAAAGAAGAAAGAAAGAAAGAAAGAAAGAAAGAAAGAAAGAAAGAAAGAAAGAAAGAAAGAAAGAAAGAAAGAAAGAAAGAAAGAAAGAAAGAAAGAAAGAAAGAAAGAAAAGAAAAGAAAGAAAGAAAAAGAAAGAAAGAAAAAGGAAGGAAGGAAGGAAGGAAGGAAGGAAGGAAGGAAGGAAGGAAGGAAGGAAGAAAGAAAGAAAGAAAGAAAGAAAGAAAGAAAGAAAGAAAGAAAGAAAGAAAGAAAGAAAGAAAGAAAAAAAGAAAGAAAGAAAGAAAGAAATAGAGAGAACACAATATGCATAGTTTAAACAAAATTACTAGGGGAGATGAGAAATAAAATAAGAATATTTAAAGTCATAACTGATAAAAACTAGCAATCCAAATATATTTTATACCTATAACATAATATACTCAAACTTCAGAATACTAGAAACAGGAAAAAAAAATCTTACATTTTGGGGTCAACATGTATTAAAAAAGAGAAAAATGATTACTCTAAGTTTTCAACAATATAAGCCAGAATACAATGAAATGACTTCAGTGTGCTAAAAAATAATAATAAAAATAAAAACCAAAGAAACTGCAATATTAAATTATATACCCATCAAAATATATTTAAAGAAATAAAAACAAGTTAAACACATTTTCAGACAAAGTCCAACACTTTGGACTTCCAACAGAACCTCAAAGAAATATCTTATTGCTGCACTTCAGGCAGAAGTGATCCCAGATACATATGACATAAAGAACAATAAAATGGAGTTCATATTGATAAAGCTAAATAAATAATTTCATTTGAAAAGATAATGATTTTTGGGAAACTAAACAGATTGTAATATAATTACAACACAAGGAACTAAATGAAATTACAGTGTTCTAGGAGCTATATGGGAGAAGAGTAAAGGTGGTAATAATCTTTAGATTTTGATACATTAAGTATGGTTTCTCTAACTCCTAGGTTAACAATTAAATGAATATAGAGTATAAAAATGTCCAAAGAAGTAGAGGGAATAAAGGAATTCTTCTGGAGTCAAAGACTCTATAGGCAAGAAAAAGAGAAAAATAAAAGATTAAGTGATACAGTTAAAAGTAAGTTTCCACACTGAATAAAAAAAAAATCTGCCAGATGATATTTACAAAAGGCATCTAAATGTAAAGATACATATAGAAACAATGAAAAATAAAAAAGGTTGGGCCAGAAAACTATGAAAGGTGGTACGCTTCATTAACATTCAAACTTTTAGAAAAAAGCACTGCCAGAGATATAGAGGAACATTAAATATAAAATATTTGAATAAGCAATATTTGAATATTTGCATACACCTAAAACATAGCAGGGGGTAGGAAAGGGAGAGGATGTGAAGGACAGGGTGAGAGAGGGGGAAGGCCTTTAAGGAGAAACTAAGAAGAAATATATAAATCTATGATAATGATGTGCAATTATAATATACTTCTCTCAGTAATCATTAAAAAGGCAAATAATTAGAAGAATATAAGATAGTTTAACAAGTTATTAAGCAACTGTAACCTAATGGACATGACTGCACCTAGAAAATATATGATACACATAGATTTCTGCTACACATGCAACATTTGCAAAAACTAACTATATAACCTTAAAACAAGTCTACTCAAATTAGAGAAATCTGAAACTATACAGACTGTTTTCTCTGGCATAAAACTCAATTAAGCTAAAAAGACATCAACAACAAAAATTAACCAGAAAATCTCATGTTTGGAAATTTGAAAATATGCTTTTAAGTAATCCATGAGTCAAAAGAAAAAATGAATAAAACAAACCTAATTTGAATTAAACTCATGAAAGGGAACATCGCAAGAAGTTATATTAAAAAATGTAAGAAAATATTTCAAACAACTTTATTAATTTGAAATTTTCAGTTGAAGAAAATGAATCAGTAGTTAAAAATCTCCCAACAAAAAAATTTTAATAATAGATGTATAAGACCTTTTCACTCATACACAAAAATGCCCTTTCAAGTACTGAAAGAAAATAAAGACCTAAATAAACAGAAAAGTATATACAGTGATCATGAATTGGAAGACTCAATTTTATAAAGATGTTAATTCACACCCCACTATATAGCAGTCAATAGTGTCGAGGCTGAGAAATTTGATATACAAATTCAATATAATTCCATTCAAAATTCCAAGTTTTTTGCTAGAATTTGATAAACTAATTCTAATATATATATATGAGAATAAAAGGCCAAATTTGTACCCAATAAACTCTCTGAACAAACCAAATACTGGAATACAGAGCCCAGAATTACTCTTTCCCATAAATAGATGCTTAATATATACAATAGTGAAGATGAATGGACTTTTCAGACTGAAGATATTCAATTGAGGATGAAATAAAGACCTAAATGTGAATAGCTATACTATATATAACTAAACTACTTATAAACTAGAAAACTTTTATTAGAAAACAGTATCTTCATCACCATGGTGCAAAGAATTTCTTATGACATAAAAAACCAATTAAAAAAGACTAAAAATTTTTAATAATCTTAAATTAAGAATTTAGGTTCATTCATTCATTGAACAAATGGTTTATAAGCGCTGAAAATACAGTCAAGAATAAAACAACAAAAATCACTGTCCTCAGGGATAATTTATTAAAATATAAAGTAAAGGTGGGGAACAAGTTATAAGAGGGGAGAAGATATCTGCAATATATACAAACAAGTAATAATACTAATACTTCAAAAAAATCCCATAAATCAATAAAGAGACTTGACATCTCAATAGAATGATTAGTAGAAGACTTTAAACAGTTCATGCAAGAGAAAATCCAGATATGCGAAATAATCCTTAATCTCAATAGTAATCAAGGAAATAAAAGTAAAACCTTAATGTGATACTTGTAAACCTAACCAATAAGGTAAAACTAAAAAGGCCAACAACATAACGTGAGCAAAGATGTGATCCCAAAAGAATTTGATGATACTACAATTTACTTCAGAAAACAGCCTGGCATTCTCTAGAGAAGTTGTATCTCTTATAACCTAGCAATTTCATTTCAAGAAACAGAGCATATTGTGCATATGGACACCAACATTAAGATATACAAAAAGCAGTATATAGTTGTATTGTTTGTATTATCCAAAAGCTAGAAATAACCCAATAACCTTCAAGAGTAGAAAGTTTAATAAACTTGTATATTTATATAATAGATATTTTATAGATATTCTCAATTTATGGCAATTTTGCCTCCCCAGGGACATTTGGCAAGATCTGTGGATGTTTTGGTTATCACAACTGGGGAGGTGAATGTGGGAGGAGAAAGAGTGTACTACAGGCATCTAATGAGTAGAGGCCAAGGATGCTGCTAAACATTCTACAATGTACGGGAAAGCCCATCACAACAAAGAACTGTCTGGTTTATAGCAATGAAAATAAATGAACTATGGCACGGGTACATAAATGAATCTAGTAAACATAATGTTTGAGAAGACAAAGCAAGACAAAAAAATATATACAATAGTTAATTATGTTTAAAAGAGTATATACAGGTAATTATCTAAAGAATAAAATTGGGAAAAAACAATCTCGTCTTTAAAGAAAATCCACTAACAGTAAAACTATAAAGAAAAGCAAGAAAATGATTATCACAAAATCAAAAAGTAGTACTTATCTCTGTGGAAAATGGAGGCGGTTGTGAAAGGGGAATAGCACACAATAAATAGGGGAAGGGATCTTCTGAAGTCCTGATAATATTCTTCCTTTTGACCTTAGTACTAATAATACTGGGATTCATAATATTACTATTATTTTAACTATATACATATAGTTTATACTCTTCTGTGTGTATAAGATATCACAATTAGAAAGGATTTAAGGAAAATAACATTGAACTATATATACACAAACTGTCAATGTGAGAAGATAAAAAACTTATTTAAAGACTTCTACAGAGCATACAAATTAATAAATAATAAACCATTACAAACACCTTTTTCTATCCCCCTGAACAGACACTGAGACTACTAGAATACCAGTGTAAAAATTTACTTAGGAGAAGACCCCATAAAATACTGGTAATGCAGTGGGGAAACGAAACAAACAAAAAAAGGCAGATGATAAAAAATGTGTAATCTAACTATACTACTAGGAGAACTGGAGCCTAATTAAATTCCTTGGGAAACTCTGAGAGTCAGAGTATGCCATGTACTTCAAAGTTATCTCACTTAAGGGGCAAAGGAACTGGAGTATTGATATGCTAACTCCCAGGCAGTCACTGGTTAAAATCATAATACATGAATAGTGCACTGAAATGCTCTCATTCACTGAAGCAAACTTATGTTGGCACTGTGGGGTATTTTAAATTTTCAAAGGAAAACATAGCAATATTTAATATTTATCAATCATGATAGAAATTATTAGCATGAGGTAATTTACAATTTCAACACTGGATTGTACTTTATTCTTTTTGATGATATCCAATCTTTGAGAAGCTGAGTTTTCACAAGTTATGCCGGAAAACCAATATAGAATAGGAAAGGAGGGTGATTCCAAAATTTAATTTGAACAGTGCCCAACAGGTGCATGTATCTATCAGTAAGTGTGGTTATTTAAAAATAGAATACAATTTTTCTTTTTCTTTAATTTTGTTTATCATTTTTCCCAACAGCTAATAAATTGTTACAACATAAATTAATTACCTGGTCATATTTTCAAAAAGGAAATGTTAGGTATTTTTTTGCCCATAGATTCCATGAAAAAATTACTGAGACACTAATTGGCCCATGAAATGGGAAAGTTCGGGAAACTCTTGGAGTAACTTTCTGAGTGAGGTCAATTTTCACACAAGAAATAAGAGAAGAGAGCTTTCTGATAGTTATTTTGAAGACTATACCTCAATTTCTGATTGTCTGATGGCACCTCTAGAGTAGATTCAGGCTCTGCACTTTGGGCAAGAATACTACAGAAATGAAGTTGAATTCTTCTAAGTGCATATCAGGAAGCACATGCTATCGACTGGTTCTATAACTGGCAATGTTTGTCTTTCATCACTTAGATATGATGGTGTCTAGCATGGTAAAGTTACTATTTTACCCACTGTAAATAATAGATATCTTGTAAGGAAACACTTTGAGATTAGTTTAATAGTATATTCTTCAAAGTTTTCCCCACTGGTTCTATATCCTAAGCACTCAGTTCAAAAGTTATTTTAATTAGTACTAACTATACTTTTCAGTGTAGTTATGTTACCAATGGTATGGTTGACCTGTTCTATTTCAATCCAACTTTAGAGATTTCCTCCCCTCTTTGTTGATTTTTCTTTTCTTTCTTTTTAAGTCTATAAAACATTAAGATAACTCCAAACATAAGGACTATTCTAAAATTATATTCGAATTAACTATCATCCTTTCACCCAATTCCCTCTAAAATTTCCACCTCATTTAATACACACACACAAACCCCACAGGTAATCAATCACTATTTTCTGGGTTATTATCTTTTCTGTGTTTCTTTTTGGTTAAATAAGCAGAAAAATGTATATATTCCATTATTTCCCTTTTTACCTTCCAAAAAAATTTCATATTTTATTCTTTTCTGCTTTGCATTTTGCTTTTAAAAATGTATCCTGAAAATCTCCCTGCATCAGTCCAGAGACTTCTCTTATTCCTTTTTACAGTGCCAAAAAATTCCACTGTAAAGCTGTATCAGTTTACTCAATCACTATCTTATAAAAGAGCATTTAAGTTGTTTCCTCTATTTTGCAATTACAAATAATATTATATTGAGTAGCCTGTACATTTATTTTTGCAATGCCGAAGTATATCTTCATGGCAAAATTCCAGAAGTAGGATGGCTGAGTCAAAAGATAAAAACATATGTAGTTTTGGATAGATACTGTCGAATCTCTTTCCCTGAGAGATGTACCAATCTGTATTCCAAAAATAATATAACGTTTATTTCCTCACAGCCTAACCAACAATGTTATAATTTTTATCTATCTGATAGGTGAAAAATGGTATCTCAGTGAAACTGTAATTCACAATTCTCTTCTATCTGTTTTAAGATATGCTTATTAAAGTTTCATAGGTACTTAGGTCTATTTCTGGATTTTTATTATATTCCACTTATGTGAGAAAACTGGTGCTTTCTTTGTTAATCATATTAAGAAAATATGTATTTATGTCTCTCTTTTATCAAAATATTTTAAAATCCATTTTGTTAAATGCCTTCTGAGAAACTACATAGTTGAAAGAAAAATTGGCAAGGATGGGAACACAGAATTCACAGAAAAAGTAAGAGAAATGGCCTTGAAGCCTCACTTATAAGAGAAACACAGATTAAATTCATTCATATACAAAAATTAACCATGCATCAACAACCTAAATATAAGAGCTAAAACTATAAAACTATTAGAAGAAAACAAGGATAAATCTTCATGTCCTTGGTTTTGTCAATAGATTCTTAGACTTAACACAAACAGGAGCAATAAATAAAATAGATAAATTGAACTTCACAAAATTTTGAAACTTATACATCAAAGGATATCTTTAAGAAAGTAAAAAATAACCTACAGAATGGGAAGAAAGTAGTTGTAACTTATTTATCCTAAAAGGGTTTATTATCTGGATTATATAAATAACTCTTACAACTCACAACAACAACAACAAAAAGAACACATCTAAATAAAAAATGAGCATTGGACTTGAATACACATATTTTTTCAAAGAAGAAAAACACACAACCAAAAAACACAAAAAAAGACGTTCAAGGTTGATCACTGGTCACTAAGGAAACACTAATCAAATCCACAGCGATACTACTCCATACCTAATAGAACACTTAAAATTTTAAAAATTGGAAAATAAAGTGGTAGAGAGGCTATGAATAAATAAGAACCCTTATACATTTCTGGTAGAAATGTAAAATGGTGCGGCTGCTGTGGAAAACAAAAACAGTTCGGTTCCTCAAAAGTTAAAACAGAATTTCCATATGACCCAGCAATTCTACTTCTAAGTCCTTATACTTAGCCTAAAGAATTAAAAAACAGGTATTCAAACAAATATTTGTTCATGAATGTTCAAAGTAGCAATATTCTTAATAACCAAAAGATGAAACCAACTCAAATGTCCATCACAGATAAATGGATAAACAAATTGTGATATATACATACAATTAATGTTATTCAGCCATAAAAAAGAAATAAATTATTGATACATGCTACTCCTTCAATAAACTCTGAAGACATTGTGCTAAGTGAAAAATCAAATGCAAATGGTCACATTGTATATAACATGAACAGGCAAATACATAGAAGCAGATTAAGAAGATGCCAAGGGTTGGCAAGGAGAGGGGAACAGGGAATCATTACTTAATGAATATAAGATATTCTTCTGGGGTGATGAATCAAGTTTTGATACTAGAGAAAGGTGGTTGTACACTGTGAATGTGCTAAATGTTACTGAATTGTACATTTTAAAATGGTTAATTGTATATTAAATAAATTTCACCTCAATTTAAAAAAATCACAGACATACTATTTTTACATCATTCATAAAACCAATCCAAAAACTTGATAAAAACACTTTGTGAAAGACTGAAAATAAGCATTCTCAGGTATTAGTGATAGGAGTAAAACTAGGTACAATTTCTAGAGCTAGAAATTTGACAATATGTTTTTAATTACAAATACATTTATCTCAGACATTTCCCACATACAGAAAATAACAAAATTTCTTATTACAATTCTGTTTGTAATAGCAAAAAATTACAAGTAACACAATGGTCAGCTAATAGACTAGTTAAGAAAATCATTGTATTTATACCAAAAGGAATGCTATGACACAGTATTAAAAAAAACACACACACACAGAAAATTCTACACACCAATATCTTTTGTGTTAGAGTAGGAAAGGAAAGGGTATATATTCCTACTTACACATATGAAAATTAGATACATCAGATAGACAAACATACAGACAGATGGATATAGAACAAAGAAGAGTGGTTAACTGTAGAGATAGATAGGAAGGCAGGAAGTGATAAAGGCTTTTTGCTTTACATCTTTAAAAAAATTTTTTTAAGCATGGGAATGAATTCAAAAAGGAAAAAATGTAAAGCTTACTAGTTATTTTAAAATCAAAACCCAATCCAACAGGATACTTACATAGATTAGATTAAATATGTAAAGAACATCTTTCAGTGCTTGCCTTGTTCATTTTGAGGCTGTAAAAGTAACAAATTTGTTTGTCTTCAAATAGCCTAATCTCTTGCCACTCTTCACCCATCTTCATACTTTAGGATTCAACCATAAACTCTATTTATGTCCTAGAGTGTACTGTGTTTTCTTGTTTTTAGGCATTTTTGCACAATCTGTTAACTTTGATCTTTCTCATGCCCACTTTTTTTCTTTCATTCAACATCAGTCTCACCTGCGGTTTCTTCCTCTGAGATGTATTTTCTTACAAATATTCCCACATTCAAACATAAACAGAGATATACAGCCTGGGCTGGATCAGAACCCCTCCTTGTTATTCTCATAGTGTCTTGTGGTTAGTCATATCAACTCCACATTGAGACAAACCTTACTTTGAATAATGAGTTAGCACTTAGAAACTGTATGATGTCCAAAAACTTACCTAAGTCCTTTATTCTCAGGTTCCTGGTCTATGAAATAAAGATTACATCTTCCCAACAGAACTTTTAACTAATATTAAATGAGCTAATTTATGTTAAGTAAGCTTGGCACACAGTTATTAAATAGTAACCTCTTACTCTTATGAAGGCACTGAGCTCTTTACTGAACTTATTGGTGTATTTCCCTCTTTGTTCCTTATAATAAAGCTTCTTTTAAAAATTACACATACCCTAATATTGACTGAAAAAAGACCTTCTTGGTAACATTTGTATACTCTAGAATAGTACTTAGTACAGGGCAGTGCTCTGTAAATATTTATTAAACTCCTTATGTCAATATGGTGAGTTTTAACTTGAACAGAAATAAGAGAGCCTTTAGAACATTGTTTTGATCAGTAATCTCAATAAAAGATCAGTGTTCTTTCTCTACTGAAAAGCAAAGAATGGTGATTTATCAACTGATTTTCCCCCATGTAGAACTTATTCTGTTAAGATTTACTTATTCTAAAAAAGAATAATATCTATCAGTTATCTATTAATATGATAAAAATAAAACTTCACTTTAACAAATTGTTTATGGATTGATTTCCAACTCACTATAAACTTCAGAAACCCGATTCCTTACTAATGTAACCCTAATCAAATTATTTTAGCTTGTAGTACTTTATTTATAAAATGAAGACCAAAATACTGTCAAGGACACAAAAATAATAAATGTTAGCAAGTACTATAGACCCTAATATAGAGCACAGGTACAAATAATACCAGAAAAACCTAATTAAAAAAATTTATGATCTAAACATTCAATTAATAAATTCATTAAATGAATTTAGAAGTCCTTCAAAATTTCAAAAAAATTATAAATCTGTTGTTTTATAGGAGCAAAACCGAACCAAAACAAAATAAAATATCCATAAATAACAATAATTTTCTTTATCAAAAAAACAGTAGTATATAATTCTAGAATAAATTATGTATTACTAAAGGAACATAAAGTAAATTGAAATTGCTGGACAAACAGGCTCAATGTATATTATTTATCCCAACATTCTGTACCTCGACATCCTGAACACTGGATAAAAAAGTTGATTAAGTCCAGAAGTGCGATGTCCCTGTCTTGTTTATATGATTCAATCCAGTCGTCCACCACGGACTGTGAGAAAAAAATATAAAAATGAAAACTTCAGAAAACTTTAATATTAGAGCAAATAAATTTTCAAAAAAGTCTGTAGTTTTCTCTGTATAGATCTACTTAAATAAGAAAACTACTTACCTGAAATTATTTCTCTGTAGCCAAAAAAGCAGAGATTCCCTCATTTTTGAAGGCAATGAAAAGGTAAGTTACTAATGTTTCAAAATTTTTTAAATGGAGCACAACACAAACCTGACTTAACCAATCCCATGAATCCAATAATTTATAAGCAACAATAGATACTAATATTCAAAATATACTGTGAGAGTACAACAAAAACTAAACTAATTTCACTTACATACAGATATAAACTTTCTGAGTACCAGAGGACCTTATCTACTAAGTATATATAAAGAATGTACACGATATATAACAACGGGCATTTTTTTTAGGAATGCTAAGATGATCATTATTAGGAAATAGATTAACACAGCAAGAAAAATAAAATGATTATATTACGAGATCTCAAAATAGTATCTACAAAAATCTGCAGTCAAGCTTAATAAAAACCTTTCTGAAAAACTAGGGCTAGGTGAAATGTATATAAACAAGATAGAGACATGAACAAAAATATATCTGCTATTAAAATGCTTAAGACTTTTCAATTTAAAAAAGTAACAAAGAAGGACTGCATCTTTAAACCATTTAACACAGGTTTTAAGTTTTCAATTAATGCAAAAATTAGTAAAATATTGGCAAAGACAATTTCCCTTTCCTATAGTTGATTTAAAAAAACTATGAATCTCTACTAAAGTCACTCAAAAGATTAATAAAGAAAAAATTTAAGACAGCTTACAAAAGATAAATGTACAAAATAACTTTAATATTTGCAACATATGAGAAACAATGGCTGAGTAGCCTTTTCAAAATTAAAAATATTAAAGAATAAATTCGAAAAAGGTAGATATGTTAATGAAGAAAATTTTAAAAACAGAATACAGAAAATAATCTAAATATGATATATTAAATTTTTTTTTAAAAAAAGCTTACTTTAGTGTTTTATCAATAAAGTTTTCCCAATTTATTGGGCAAATTTAATATGATTCCACTTAGCATCCTAATAAACAGAACTGTCTGGGTGTTTTCTTGGGTGGGAGTAGTTAATCACAGGAAATGTATAAAAACAATTTTTAAATATTTTAAAAATACATTTTTATTTTTGTGTTGACGTATAATTATATACAATAAGAAGGGTAATCTTAAATTACACCTTGATGAAATTTCACAAGTAATACATAGACCTGTGCAACCATAACCAAGATAAAAATATAAAACATTTCCAGAATTGAAACAGACTCCCTCATGTTCCCTTCCTGTCAGTAACTACCCCAAGCCCATGATTTAAATATTTTTCCTTAACAGTTGACATGTTTTTGAAATTCATATAAATAGTATCTTCTGTTTGATTTCTTTCAAAGTTGTTCAGTGAGAGTCAGCCACATTATTGTGTATCAGCTCAACCACATTGCCTTCTACGTGAAAGTGAGAACATTTGGTTAACTACTGATATACATAACACACTGTTTCTCTGACTCATCACATTAGTATTGGGAAGGTATTGTTTCAAAAGTAAATGAAAAATGAAAAAGACCATTATGGTTGTAGGAGAGAATAAAAAGAAAAAGAATGGCATGGTATCTGTTCAAGATTCAGGTCTGCTGAATAATGTGTCATGCCCTGTTGGCGAAGAATAGTGGTGAGGACTAAGAAAGGAGAGAGCAGGTTAAGAATGACTTGGGAGACTCAGGGCCCAAGCAAATATGCTGTGTAAAACAGAAACAAAGCTGAGGGGAAAGCCATTTCCCCACTTGTACATGGGGCCTAGCATTGTGAATGTACTCTGAAGATGGCGATCAAAATTTTCTTGAATTTCTAAAGATTGTATCAATTTCTAATCTCACCAGTTATACAGGAAGAGCCCAAAACATTCTGAACAAGACTAGCGAGCAAAGACTTGCATTTAGAAATATAACAACTGGATACAAAGATACTGAAAACAAAATACATTAAAAATAATGAGACCAGAAAAACAATATAAGGGAATAGAGCACAGAAATCAGTCCAAGTATATGTAGAATTTAAAAAATTTGAATTTAAAAAATTACTTCAATTTTGGAGAGAAAGGGGGTAATTTAATAAATGATACTAATGTGATTGGTTATTTATTTGGAGAGAAACAAAGTTATAATCTTCAAAAGCTATCAGAGAGATGTGGAGGCAAAGGACTGTAAGGAACTAATAGAATACCTACAGGGGACCAAAGGATAAGAAATATGGCACACTTATCCAAAACAATGAAAACCAGTGGATAACAGAATAACATTTATTTAAAGTACTGAAAGAAAAGAAGTGCCCATCAGTTTGTGGAAAACCCAGCTTCCCTTGTTGCTCAGCAACTACTGGACAGCTATTTATGAACAAAAACAATTCCAGGAGACCTCTGGAGTCCACTTAGGAAGTTGTAACAACAGCGACAAAAAAATGAGAATAATCACATAAGAAGAAAAAGAAGGTAACGTTTTGCCTGCATCATCTCATTCCTCCAAAATGCCACTGTTCCACACTAAGAAGAAATTTCCCAGTGAGAAAGAGTTCCTCTCACCAGAAAAAGAATGGGGTGAGCAATCAGCTTCTCCAGCCTCACAGAACACTTTACAGAGGTTCCACATCATTTTAAACCCATCCAGAGCAGCAAAGCTGAAATGTATTGAGCTGGCTAGAAATGACGCAGGAGTTAAAAACTAAAAGACAAACAGCAGGAGTCATCACTGCTTAGAGACAGGTTCCGCAGACAAACTCGGCAGATTTCACCACTGATGAAGACAAAGGCCAGCACAACCACTGTGAACCCTTGCAGATCTCAACAGCTTTCCACAGATATTTGCATTCACTGATGTCAGTTGTCTAGTCCCTCCTTGCTCCCTACCAATGCCTAACCTTCAACACAGCTATTCAGGATTCTACTGCTGCACAACTGTTAAGAGGCCAGCCTTCTGAGTCCCTCCCCACCCACAAAGAAGCCTGGGAGCCATGCTAACAGCCAACTTGGAATTCTGCAGCTTCATGAGTGCCAGACACAAACCCAATGCCCCCTACCCTACCACCACCACCATTTAGCCCATGCTCAGAGATTGCCCCGCTAGCTCTGTACCATTTTTCTAACATCCATCATTGGCCTCCACTGCAGTGCAAATGCAGAAGAATGGGAAAATGCAGGCAGCAGTGAGTGTGCCAACTGCCAAATCACCCCATTACTGCTTGTAGGCCCAAATCAGGCCCTGGCCAGCACCACCAGTTGCCTACTGATAACTAATCCCTTTGAGCTGTGCACCTGCATACCCCAGTCCAACCCACAATGAGTAAACACCATAGTACACATACCTAGAGGGAGAGTTTGTAACCATGAGAGATGCTGCTGCCAGCCAGAGCCTCCACAGCTTCCAGTGAACCAACAGTTGGCCCTAGCCTTTGCTACCTGCACTGACCTTCATTACTACAAGTGTGTATTCGACTGGCCTCTGCCTCTACACAGGTACCTGCAGCTGCCCACTGCAGCTGTACATGTACACTACCAGCTCTAGCCACCACCACTGACTGACTTGGTTCCTAGCTACTGGACTAAAGGTGCTGCCTAGGACACCAACAACCCTTTCAGCAAATGCAGATCTCCCACAATGCTTGCCATGAACAAGAGGGTTTTCAGTGCTGTGGACCCCACTGGCCTGAGCTGAAGAGACATCACACCTCCACACTCCCTGTTAGATCCAGTACCACTTCATGCTCCTGCATCTGGCACTCTGCACCACTAGACTCAAGGTTACAGCATGATCCTGTGCTCTCACTCAGAGGTGAAAGGCTTCCCTTACTGAAATCATCCTATAGTCTAGAAGAGGTAACTGCTTTTTCAATAGAGCAGTGACAAAACCAGTGCTCTAGGGATTAGAAAGAATCAGAGAAATATATCTCTGCAAGAAAAATACAAAACACCTTCAGTAACTGGCCCAAAGAAATGGAGATCCAGGAATTGCCTGACAAAGAATTCAAAATAACTGTTCTACAGATGGTCAGAGAGCTAAAAGAAAACATAGGAAAGCAATTAATGATCTCAGGGAGAAAAACCTAAGAAACAAAATGAGAAGTTCAATAAATAGAAAACATAAAAAAGAACCAAACAAATTTTGGAACTGAAGAACACAATGACTACACTAAAGAATTCAATAAAGAGTTAACAGCAGACTAGAATGAGTTGATGGGAGACTCAGTGAACTAGAACACAGAAATTATTAGATAATTGAAATTGGATAACTGAAATTATCCAATCACAGGAGCAAAAAGAAAAAAGGAATAAAGAAAGCTTACAGGAATAAAGATAGCATCAAAAAGTAATAACATACACATAACTGGAGTCCCAGAAGGAGAAGAGAGAGAGAATGGGGAAGAAAGCTTATTTAAAAAATAATGACAAAGAACTTGCCAATCCTGGGGGGAGATTTAGACAACCAGGTTCATAAAGGAAATAGGTCACCTAAAATTCTCAATTAAAAACATTCTTCTTCAAGCCACATAAGAATAAAACTATTTAAAAACCAAAAATGAAGAAACAACTTTAGAGCAGCAAAAGAAATAGCAATTCCTTCTAAAGGAAATCCCCAATAAGGCTATCAGAATTCTCATCAGAAACCTCACAAAGAGAGAATAAGATATACTCAAATGACTAAAAGAAAGAAAATGCCAATCAAGAATACTACACCTAGCAAAGCTGTCTTTCAAAATGAAGAAGAAATTCTTTTCCTAATGAACAAAAACTGAGAATTCATCACCACTAAACCTGCATCACCAGAAATGCTAAAAAATGTTCCTCAAGCTGAAACAAAAAAATTGCTAATCATTAACATATAACAATATGCAACATACTGTAAAGGTTAGCATGTAGTCTGATTCAGAACCCCTAATATTGTAAAATACGGTGACAGTGGTGTGTTAACTACCTAATTCTAGTATAAAGATCGAAGGACAAAAGTATTGAAAATATCTATAGCTTCAATACTTTGTTAACAGATAGTATAAAAAGATATAAATGGTGATATCAAAAACATGAGAGAATAAAAAAATAGAGTTTTGGATGTGATGAAAGTTGAACTGTTATCAGTATAAAACAGAAAATGTTTTATGTTTTAAAATGTTGTACATAAGCATCATGGAAACTACAGAGCAAAATTCTCCAATAGATACATAATAAAAGATAAAAAGAAGAAATCAAAGCAAACCATTATGGAAAATCATCAATTTAAAAGGTAGGCAGCAAAAAAAGAAAAATGGAACTTCAAAACAATTGGAAAACAATGAAAAACAAAGTATTAGAATATTCTTACCTATCAACAATTAATCTAACTATTAATAGATTGAATTCTCCAATCAAAAGTGGAAGGATGGATCAGGAACAAACTATATGCTACCTACAAAAGACACAGTTCAGCTTCAAGGACAGATATAGGCTCAAAGTGAAGGAATGACAAAATATATTCCATGAAAGCAGAAATCAAAAGAAAGCAGGGGTAGCTATAACTATTTCAGATGAAATAGACTTTAAGCCAAAAACAGTAATAAAAGACAAAGGGGATCTTTATAATAAAAGGGTGACTGAATCAGAAGATATAACAATCATAAATATATATGCACCCAACATCAGAGTGCCTAAATATATTAAGCAAATACTAATAGATCTGAAGGGAAAAACAGACAATACAATAATACCAGGGAATTTTAATATTCTGTTTTAAAAAAACGGATAGATCATACAGACAGAAAACCAGCAAGAAAACTTTGGATTTTAACCATACTTTAGATAAAATGGAGCTAACAGACATATCCAGAATATTCCATCCAACAGCAGCAGAATACACATTCTTCTCAAGCACACATGAAAAATTTCCAGGTCTGTTAGTTTTAATAATATTATGTTAATGTTATTTAAACATAATATTTAAAAAGACTGAAATCATACCAAGCATCTTTTCTGATTAGAATAGTATTAAACTAGAATTCAATAAAATGAGAAAAACCAAAAAATTCACAAATATTTGGAGATTAAACTACATGCTATAGAACAAACAATAAGTCAAAGTAGAAATCAAAAGGGTAATCAAGAAATATCTTGAAACTAACAAAAATGGAAGCCCAACATATCAAAACCTATAGGATGTTGCAAAATCAGTACTAAAAGAAAAGTTTAGAGCGATAAATTCTTACATTTAGAAACAACAAAGATTTCAAAGGTACTATAAAAAGAAGAAATAAGCCTAAATGTAGCAGAAGGAAGGAAATAACAAAGATCAAAGCAAAAATAAATAAAATAAATACCAGGAAAACAAAGTTATATGTCAATTATATCTCAATAAAGGTGAAAAAAAAAATTGCCCATCCAGGATTTTTTTATCTAGCAAAGAATATCTTTCACATAAAAGCGAAATAAAAAGTTCTGAGACTAAGAAAAATAAAACAAAGTCAAGCAAATGACTAAATATCCCTCTTGAAAGATAGAGACTATCAAGACTGGATAAAAAGACCCAATCACATGATATTTACAAGAGACACATCTTTAATAAAAGCATAGATAGATAAAAAGATGAAAAAAATATATACCATGCAAACATTAACTATAATAAAACTGTTATGATTCTGTTTATACTAAAGTAGAAATCAGACAAGTATTATAAAGATATTTTAAAATAATAAAGTGGCAAATTTAATAGGAAGATATAACAACTTATATTTTTATATGTCAAATAAGATTCTCAAAATACATAAAGCAAAAATTGAACTCAAAGAAAATATGCAAATTCATAATCACAGTTGAGGTTTATAGCATATCTCTCCTGGTAGCTAATAGAAGAAGCAAATGTACAAACATTTTTTTAAAAAGTAAATATATAAAAGGTCTAAATAACAGTACTAAAAATGTGACCTAAATAACATATTTAAAACATAATAGCAACAATTATAAAATACACATTCTTTTTATGTACACACTTGAATGTTCACCAAAAGATTGTATGAGTTTTTAGGATTAAAAAGATACAGATCATATTCTCTGGCCATAAAAGATTTTAATTAGACAAATAGTAACAAAAACATATCTAAAATATCCCCAAAGGTTTGATAATTAGAAAGTATTTTCAACTAAATAATAAAGAAAATATAACACATCAAAATTTGTAGAATGCAGCTAAAACCATGCTTAGAGGGAAATGAATAGCTTTAAATACTTATAAAAAATCTAAATCAATGATTTAAAAAATCACATTACATTTCAAGGAAGGTGGTCCTCATTTAGGAAGGGAAGGATCAGCAGTATAATTCCAAGATTGTCATACCAATAATCCTTCAAAGAGAAGCTTTAGAAAATGTGAATCACAAGTTATACTCATACATTCGTTCTGAGATGTAAGCTGACAGAGGCTCTACTATCCTCTAGAAGAGACTTCCAAGGTTGACCTTAAGATATCAACACCCAGCTGATGGAAGAGGAAAACATGAAAAAGCATGACAGATTTTTTATAATTCAGGTTTGGAAGTGCTACATTTCACTTTGGCTAATATATAATTGAAAAGAACTTGTTAATTAGCCACATCCAGATGCAAGGGGAGTGGAAACATGAAGTCTCTCCCAATACTTCCTTAAACTTTCTCCAATATGAAAAAGGAGAAATACATTTTTTTAAGTGCCATCATCTCTGCCAAAATCATCTCCTCTGGCTACAAATACTTATATACAAGCCTTCTTCCTACATAGAAAAAATACTCACCTGCTCAGATAATAATGTAGTGCTGTCTACTGGAGCAAAAGAACTAAGCAATCTAAATGTCTATAAAAGAACATTTCACTAAATTATCGTATATAATAGAATGAAATATAACTACTAATACAATGAACTGTATTGTTAGCACTAATGATAGAGATGGTTGGTTATGACATATTAAGAGAAATATGTATAATATGATTCTACTTATAAAATAAATGATACCACATAAATGCATATATAAGATCATGGAAAAAGAAATGAAAAAATTCAAACTGTGACATTACCAGGCTTGCCCTCAATTCATTCCAAAAAGTTTAAACCTAAAACTCTACTACAAAGAAAATCTTGAGAACGTAGCCACAGATCCTCAATGAACAAAATCATAATAAGCAGCATATAAATCTCAGATCACAAATGACAAAAATCCTGACAACTGCTATAATAATGACTTTATCATATTGTAAAAGTATAATAAGAAATTTGGGTAATTAGAGAAACATCATTTTAAAAACGGAGAAAGAAAAACAAAATAATATCAAGGTTATTTAGAGGAAATACAAATATGTAGAACAGAATACTCAATGTCATAGTGACAAATGAGTTTTAAATCTGCCCCATAGCTTTTTATAAACTAAACCGAAAAGATTAATCAAGTCAATCTAGAAGTTCACACAGTACATTGAGTTCATATTCTTCAAACTCTATTAAATATACTTTTTTCAGCAGGCCATTTGATAGGACATTGGTTAAGCAGACAAGAGCACAGAGAATTAGTACTCCATACTATTCCTTAAGAGTAGATTCATTTGCTTTGGGGAAAGACAAAAGGATGGTAAAGTAATACACTACTTTGTATACTAAAGACCCTAACTAGGAAATTTCAATGAATGAAACACCCTCCCTTGTTCCAAACTAAGAATCGCTGTATAATAAATATTTAGATGATTTTTTTTCAACATAGCTTTTATCAGTATCATATACATTGTTTTGTGAATGCAAATGTAAACACCACATTAGGTAGATGGAGAATGCTTTATTACTCTATGAGACTAGGCTGTTATTTTAGCCTGGTGTAAGCTAAATGATCTTGATTTTCAGAGCTCTCCCTCCAGAGCCTCTTTTTTTCTTGTAGATTTTAAAAAAAAATTTCTAACTCTTCAAGGTCTTGAGGAGAAAAACTGATCCTAGATATACAAAGCTATTTTTTTCATTCCTACTCCAATTCCTACTGTATTATCTAAATGGAGTTTCTGGCCAATATGATCATATCACTGTCCTTTTACACAACTATATTATTGCCTAAACTCAGAGAAAAACTGTCTTTAAGCTCAGATAGTGTGGACTTTCACATAACAGGACAGATTTTATTCTATAGTTAGAAATGGAATCACAAATTACAATATCATTTCAATGCCATTCTTCAGAAAAATAAATGTCCCATCCACAGTATATTTTCATACTTTCCCTTGATAACAATCCTAGTTTTTGTTTGTTTTGTATTATTCAGCTTCTGAAATAGAAAGCTATTATCAAGTATACTTTTCAATTTTACCTGGTAACATAACCAGGTTAATGTGGACTTTCCATAATATTTCTGTCCATTTGTAAGATGCCTTTACATTTGCAATATTTGTCTTGCAGAAGCTCTCATCAGAGGAATTTCGGGAAATGGCAGACTGAATAAGCATTCTTGATGCACTCTCCATCATACTCCGATTCAGGACAAAACAACTACTAGGACAATCAAGGTAGCAAAGCAAGGTGCAAGCAAAGCTATGGGTTTTGCAGGAGTTGCAAGAGAAAACAGCACAAAATTTTCTTCTGAGCTAAGCATGAGACGGATAGATACTGGCAAAAAAAGTCTAGAATCAGTACTTCTTATTCCTTCTTTAGCATAGTAGAAGCCCTGAGGTGTGTGGTCCCATGAGGGCCTGCTGCAAATTTCTGGCCTAAAAGGGATGGCAGAGGAACACTAGTAATAGGCTGAGTTGCCTGCTATTCCTAAGGCTGGGAAAATACTGTCCAATTAAGAGAACAGGTGGTTACTGTGCTACAGAAATGCAGACTATGGCAATATTCATTATAGGTAAATTTGTGTCAATGAAGGGATCCTAATAATTTGACTTGACCACCCAAATTGAATAGAGCCTTTAGGAGTCAAAGCAAAATAATAGGGCTAAAGGACTCAGCAACCAAGGAGAAAGAAAAAATAAATCAAGTGTATAAAATACAGAAGGGAAATTTAAAATGTGAAAAGGACTTCCTTGAACTTAAAAATGAAAAATAATCACTATGGAGAATGAATTTAATATCTTGGTGAGTGAGGGAAAAAACCTGATCACAAAACAAAACTGCAGAAGTGGAATTCATGAGGAAAGGGGTAAAAAGATCTAGGAGATCTAACATGTACAGGTATTTGAGAGAAAGAAAACAAAGGAAGACCATCAAACTGATCATTAAGAAGAAAATCCACCTGATCAATAAAAGATTGAAATCTTTTCTAGTTGCTGTCAGAATAGGAAAGTGACACATATAAGCGTATCCAGGTAAAATTAAAAAATTCTAAGGAAAAAAGAGAAAATCTTGTAAAATATCAGGACTAATAATTAAAGTCAGACAACATATACAAACTCTGCCTCTACAGGGCATCCAATATACATTCAGTATTTCTCTCTAAATATAAGCAAATAGCTGCCAATATCACACATCTGAGCAAAGCCTCTGCATCAATTATCAATTGTGTCTCAGCTCCAAAGTTCCTCTTCGATATCTGCTCTATGATAATGGACTGGACTTTATAAGCATTTCTCCTTCGCAGTAAGCACTACGTTAAGCTTTATTTATAAAGAGCTCTGGAAAGACACTGCAGGAGGAAGGGGGCCTCTCTTCCTGGTTCCAATATGTTAAAGTTTAGTTTTACCTGCTCTTGTTGCATAGTCCATTAGCAGTAAGTATTTACAGGAGGGCCTTAAATAATGTCATTTTGTGAAAAGGTTGATGAAATGCTGCAGAAACTTAATTCTTGTTTATATCAATTAGCCTACGGTAAAACTGGCTTCATTATAAGTTGTTTCACTTAAAGTCACAGAACCTATCGACAAAGTTAAATGAGGACTTGCTGTATAAGGAAATCCAGTGGTGGTCTGTCCCACTAAGATTGTGCAGTTCTTTTGCAACCATTTGCCCCAGTGATTACTCTCCTGATGCAATCCACCAAACACAGACACCAGTAGGTCTCATGGTGGTGGCAGTGCTTCATCTTCTACTGTACAACTGTCTACCATACTCAACATGGCTATACCCCCGAGTTTTGTTTCCTGAAGCCTAGCAACTGTGAACCAGCCCTGACTGAGGCAATTCTGTGAACTTCTCTGTCATTCAACAGACTGTAACACAACCTTATGCAACAAAGTCTAAACCCTAGCCTGGGGAATGGAACCCCTGTCCCTTTCCAAATCTGTCTTTCTTTGAGAAATCTGTTCTATTGTCTCCTTTAGAATTGTCTTTATATCTTTATAGTTATTTCTCTATCATAGTCTAATAACTATTTATAATAAGTTTTACCAATGCAAATTACTATGTGGTTCCTGGCTAACTGAATCCAGATTGGTTCAGGACTGGTTACAGGGTTCCAGAAGGTAAACCAGTAAAGATGAGATTTGAGGATTGAATTGTTCATGCCCGTGCTAAGGAAATGGGGTGCTAGTAATTTATGACATAAACTAGTTTCAGAAAATCAATCAAACCATCACTGGTGATTCGCTGCGATGAAGGGTCAACTCAAGCACATGCCTTATGAGCTTAAGTGGCTGCTGTATTTGACATTGTGGCAGTAATGTGAGATAGATCCTTCTGTGCACACGTGAGCACTCTGAGAGAAAAATGACAAGCTCAAGTCTATTAACTCTCAGCTTAAGTCAGTATGAGAATCATACAGTATGACTCCCCTAGAAGAATCTCTTTTTGATTGTAGGTGTGGAGTTGATATTCCTGAAAATCAAGCCAAAAATTTAATTGCATAGGTTGCTGAATTACAACAGGTGAATTCAGTCTCATCAAGTTTCTCATCTGAAAGTTAGGACCCTTGACCAGGAAAGAAAGAGATCCTGAAACTTGGAACAGAGACCTGGTTGGTCTAGATGAAATTAACCATTTTGAACCCCAACTCCTGCCAGTAACTGGAAACCTTGCATATCAGTGAAAGTAGCTTGCTTTCCCGTGTCTCAAAACACTAGCCCTCCCTGGCTTGAGAATCCTCTGAAAATCTCATGTAGATATATGCCTTGCAGGAGGATGTTCATTCTCCTGAAGACCCACTAAAATCAGCCCTTGTTGCCACTAGATCTATAACTAGGGTCAAATCTCAGCATGCTCCAGGAGAACAGGAATGCACTACGACCTAAGATAAAGTAACTCATATACCCAAGAAAAACCCAAAGACCACGTGTGGGAGTGGATTTCACAATTATTGGTCAATGAGGGAGGAATATAATGCTATATTAGGCCAAATTAATTGATATGAGTGCATTTACTAGAGAGTCCAGATTAAATATATCAGTTCATGTAGCTGGAAATGGCCATAATAGTTTATCAGATTAGTACACAGAAAGTTAGATTCAAAGGTTGAGATACAGAGCTTCTCTGGAATTGAAATAGATTGAAATGGAAGAAAGAATCCAGTCGAATCAAGAAGTTAGGAATGTTGAATTGGATTTATCATGGAAGAATTTCATACACCCCTGCTCCTCAACTATGTTCCACAAGAGGGCCCAGAAGGAAATGAGAATCACAAAAGTGAGGGAGGAACAAAACTGGTACACAGTCTACCAAGTATGGTTTGATTTATATAACAGAAAAAAACTCTAGGTCTGGTACCTACTGCTCATCTGATCCAATCAGCACAATGCTGTCAAAAACAACAGTAAATAATTAGAGTAAATACCAAAAGAAATGAACGCATTACTCTGAGGAACAGGACCGAGGGTGGGTAGGGATAAAAACTGGATCACTATTTTGGTCACTATACCATTTGATTTTTTAAAAAATCATGTACATGTATTACCAAGATAAAAATAAAAATCGGTTTATAGAAAAAAAATACAGATAAAGAAATATTAGGTGAATAAACAAAAACAGAAATGCTTAAGTAGCAATATGAACATCAAATTGGAATTTAGTATTAGAAGCATTAAACAGGAAACAGATTTTGTGTAATGGTAAAAGCCTAATGGTAAAAGCCTAAATATTTAATTTAAGCAAGTAAAACATTTGCTTTAAGTTTGTTTTATACTTTTATAAATCTCAAATCCAATAATTTTTTCACCTGTTTTTTCCTAATTGTTTTATTATTGTTTATATTTAATTCTTTACTATATACAGACTGATGTATGGTAGAAGGTAAAATAAAAAAAATCTTTAAGTTTTTAATCATTTATCACTTATAAAGAGAAAAGAATAGACAGGACGTAATTTTTAATATTAATTAAAATATTACATATACTTAGGTACATATGTGTTCAAGTGATCCATTTGCCAGTTGTCAAGCCAATAATGTATATTAGTATTTTCTATAGCTTTATGATACAGCCTACTAACTGGTAGAGCAAATCCCTCATTATTCTTCATTTTCAGAATTTTCTTGGCCAATTGAGTATATTTTGTTTTTCTCCATTATTTTGGCAATTTCAAAAACAATCTCTAAGATTTTGATTGGTGATGCATTATATACATAAAATTTTAAAAATTTTTAAAAGAAATATAAATGGATGATAAATATGTCAGACAAATTGTAACCTGATTTACTTCCAATCAATTACATCCTGCAAATTCAGAATGACCATTTTTGTCTTTAAAAATGACAAATACTATTTTTAAATGATGAGTTCTCAGTGTTGCCAGGGGTTTGCAAAATAGATATTTTCAATATTGATAACAGGGAGCTATTAGGTAATATTATACAAGGCCTTTAAGATAATATATTTTGACTCAGGAGCCCTAGTTATACAAATCAATCCTAAGAAAATGATATATAAGCATCAAGATTTTCTGAATGTGTAATGTTATTTATGATAATGGAAAATTATAAAACATTCAAAGGAGAAATGGAAACACTGTGTGTGACACAATGCATTAAAAAGTCCTATGTTCAAGGAATACAAACAATGGGGAAAAGTTAATCATTCCACTTTTATAAAACAGGTGTAAATTTAATATAAGCCCAGAAAAACACCAAAAAGAAATATACCAAAATATTTAAAATTATGATTAAAGATATTTTTCTTTCATCCTTCAAAAATTTTTTCTAAATTTCTCAACAAGTTTATAGGAACTAAATAAAACATGTAATAAGTTAAAAAAGACATCCAAAAGGCAATCAATCGTCAACTATCTACTAAGTGCTGACTATAGTAGTCCTCCATTATTAGTGGCTTCAGTTTCCAAAGTTTCAGTTTCCCATGGTTCAAAAATTTCCAGCAATAAACAGTTCATAAGTTTTAAACTGATTGTTCTGAGTAGGGTGATGAAACCTCGCACTGTCCCATTCTGTCCTGCTTGGGAGGCGAATCATCCCTTTGTTTGGTATATCCATTCTGTCTGTATATGCTACCTACTCATTAAGTCACTTTGTATCCATCTCAGTTATGAAAGAGACAGATAAAGAGTTAGATTCAAATAATATTTATTGCAGTATATTGTCATAATCATTACACAGTAAATGATTACTGTATAAAAATATAATCATGGGAACATGAGCTATAAAATCTTAACATTTTTGAAGATTACATACTATGATTCTAAGATATATGCTCTGGTTTGATAATACCTTGATTGATGTAACTATTTCATTTATCCAATTAGTATTTGTGACATTCCATTTATTTCATCTATCTCTTATGTATAACCTCCCCCAGTTCAAAAAATATAGTTGGTTTGTTTTTGTTTTGGGGGGTGGAGTAATCTGACAGAAGCTCAAAGTCTATTTTTTGTTTTATGTCTTCTTCCTATTTTATTATATTCCAATAAATTTGTTACAATAAGTAACAAAAATTATCAAAATATGTACAAATATTTTAAATATTAAGAAATTACTAATATCAGCTATAATAAGGGTAAGGTAAAGAATAAACAGTTTCTGGACAAAGCCTCCTCTAGAAAAAATGTATTTAGGCAACTAAAATAAGGTGCTTTAAGTGAGAAGCATATATGTTAGTGGTATAACAGAGAGTAATATGGCTGTAATGCAAGCCCAAATAAAGCCGAATTTTCATCTCATCAAGAAGACCACAATAAACTAGTAGATAATTCAAGATGAAGATGCTAATCTTTCCTTTGCAATAAGATAGATGTAATCAAGTAATTTAAACTCAGGAAAGAAGTACTTTTCTTAACTTAAATTCATTTAACCTTTCAAAAGGTATTCCATCATTTTTCAGTGATCCTGGGATATCATTTTAACCTTATATTTTGAACATAATCAAAGATTCACCTTGTGTCTGCTTTTACAAAGTCAGATTTCATCCCTGGGCCAAGAGAAAGAAGGGATGTTAGAAACGGTTCTTCAAGAGAGGCTGGGACTTAAGGCCAGAAACAGAAAGCACTGGGACCCAAACTGTTAAAAATACAGGGGAAGGGAGGAAAGAAAAGGAGGTGGAGGAAGTACCTGTCTTGTGCCAAGAATTAAGTTTCACCCTGAAGTGGTCCTGAATCATAACTTCTTACCCAACCCACTACAGATCTATTCTGGGTTATATATTCAATTCCCCTAGTCCTTGATCTCTACCTTTATACTACCCCAATTTCTTCCTAATTGTAATCACCAGGACTGTAATACCAGCAACAATGGCACTAAGGACAACCACAATGACAACGCTGGGGCTAGCTGTCAAATGTTTCAGAGAGGTAGGGGTGGATTTCTTATTCAGGTAGAAATTATGAGCAGGGACCTCCACAGAAGTAGACACTGAAGACTACTACAGCCTTAGAAAAGTAAGGTGTCCCTAAGCCCTCCTCTCAAAACGTGCAGTCAGCAATGTTCACCTCACTGAGGGTCTTCTGAGAAGTGTTATGCTGCTGCTTCATATAGATTATGGGTTGCTTATAGTGGACATGGAATGTAAGCAGCAGCAGTAACAAAAGAGCCACTCTAGCTCAGCTTCCTAGTCTGAGTTTAAAGGTACAGGTATCTTGGCAGTAATGCTTCTGCAACAAGGGTTTTGTGTTGTAGGCTCAGATTTTCCTTTTCCAAATCATGGATGCTCATTATGTTCACTCATCAGCACGTTAACATCTGGTTGCAGTGGTGGGCTTTCAAACAACATCTCTGTCACATTAGAGTTGTATAGACTATTAACATCCACAAAGGTGTGTTTGCTAGGTGTCACCAGGCTCTGGCCACTCTTGTGGCCACTCATGCATGCCTTCATCTGCAGGAATTAAGTGGTCAAATGGAGTTCACTTCAAGAGCCCAGTGCCTGGAACCATTGGCACACTTACCTCCTACCCCACTCCTCAAATATCACCTTATCAAACGGAACATGGGAAGTGTGATGTAGCTGTCTGTCACTAATAATAGGAACACTAGGCCCAGAACTACCCATCAGGGTCAGGACAGAAGAATGAGTACTGGAAAGGATAGGAAAATATTCACAGGGCTTGGAACAGGACCCGATGCCTGCTACCTAGGAAAGAGCCTGCCACTATGTTGCCCTAGCAGCTTGTTTTTTATGTAAAGTTCATTTTTCAAATATAAAATACATAGCTGTTGAAGTTATACTGATATATACTTTAATGATTATTAAAGTACTAACGACTTCAATTATTTGACAATCTACCTGCCATCGTGACAAGACCTACAATCTTTAAGTCATGAGAAAAATAAACTTCTATATTTCTTGTTGAAACAACTATTATTTTGAGTTTTCGACTTTTACCTTCAGCTAAATTTAATCTACATTTTTTTATGTTAAATTACTGTTGGTGCGATTGCGAGCTGGTACAGCCACTATGGCAAATAATATGGAGCTTCCTCAAAGAAGTAAAAATAGAACTACTATACAACTCACAAATTCCACTTCTGGGTATCTATCCAAAGAAAATGAAAACACTAATTTGAAAAAATATGCATCCTTATGTTCATTGCAGCATTAGTTATAATAGCCAAAATATGGAAGCAACCTAACTGTCCATCAACAAATGAATGAATAAAGAAGATGGGGGGGGTGTGCATGTGTGCACACAAATAGAATATTACTCAGCCATAAAAAAAATGAAGTATTGCTATTTGTGACAATGCGGATAAACCTAGGTTATTATGCTAAGTGAAGTCAAAGAACAAATACCATATAATCTCACTCATATGTGGAATACAACAAAACAAATTAACAAACAAAACAAAATAGACAGACTCATAGACATAGAGAACGAAGTGATGGCTGTCAGAGGGTAAGGGTAAAAAAAGTGAAGGGAGCTAAGACGTAAATTTCCAGTTATAAAATCAGTAAGTGATAAGGAAGTAATGTACAGCATAGGAAATACAGTAAATAATATGGTAATAATCTTGTACAGTGTCAGATTTGTGATCACTTCTTCAGATACATAAATGTTGAATAATTATGCTGTATACTTGAAACCAATGTAATATTATATATTAACTATATTTTCATCTAAAAAATTTTTATGTTGTTAAAAAATCAGAATGTTTTAATATTTTATTAAATCTTATACCCAATACCTTACACTGTAATGGTAACAGCTATAAACATATAGTTGTTGTATTACTCATATATTGGTTGATTCTATTCAAGTACTTATATTTGCTTAGTTCTTTAAGGTTCTACTCATCTTTATTGCAGTATTTCCTTCCTTCAGTATTTTCTGGTCATCTTTGTTACAAGTTTCATTTCAGTCAATACTATAGTCATGTGCCACTTAACCACAAAGATATGTTCTGAGAAATGCCTCTTTGGCGATTTTGTTATTGTGTGAACATCATAAAGTGTACTTATATAAACCTAGATGGTACAGCCCAAAACTGTAATTTTATGTACTGTACTTTTATACGACTGGCAGCACAGTAGGTTTGTTTACATCAGAATCACCACGAACACATGAGTAATGCACTATGATGTTATGGCTAGGTCACTAGGAGATAAAAATTTTTCTGCTCCATTATCATCTTATGGGACCACCATTTTATATGCTGTTCATCACTGATCAAAATATTATGCAGTACATGACTCCATATTTGTTCTCCCATTTAATGTCTCATTACCATTCTTTTAATATTTACACTTCTTAGACTTTCTTCAGCCATTTTAATACTTCTGAAACTTATAAACTTTTCGATGAACATTCAGAAATTTAAAAATTATTACATATACTTTTATCCACTCTATTAATGGCTCAGAAATACACACAATCCTGTACAGTCTGTCAGTTTATACAAGTTAACAGGTGAGATTTTGATAAGCTTATAGGTGTTTTTTTTTTTTACTTCCTTTGGTGTGGACACAGCATAAAACCTGCCAAGCTAAATCATGGGGGAGAATTCCTATGCATTTGACATAATGAGATTTGTCATCAAATCCACTTGTTACTTGGAGACGATACTAAATCAATGTCTACAAAAAGTTTACAGTTTTCTTTTACATCAGAACAATGCTTCCTCCCTAAGAGAGAGAGAATAATTGATTTATCACAGACTATCCCCTAAGACAGAGGTCCCCAATCCTTGGCAGCGAACAGGTACCGTTTCGTGGCCTGTTAGGAACAGGGCTGCAAAGAAGGAGGTGAGTGGCGGGTGAGCCAGCAAAGCTTCATCGGTATTTGCAGCAGCTCCCCAGCACTAGCATCACTGTCTCAGCTCCACCTCAGATCACCAGACCTTAGATTCTCATAGGAACACCAGTTTCTGGTATCAAAAAGGTTGGGAACCGCTGCCCTAAGACACCTATATCTTTCCCAATCAAACTTAAACGTACAAAATCAGTTTAACCATCAGAGTCACCTGCCAAAAGCAAAATAAAGAAAAAATTGTATCATTAAGTATACTTCATTTATAGGCTTACTCCACTTCTTTATTCATCCAAGTTATCGTTATCAGTACACTGAGAACAAAGAGAATATTCTTGGCATTAATCAACAGTTTGCAATGATATATTAACAGATTTTATGATTAGTATAGAGGATTTCCTTTCCCTTTTATGATATGAAAGCCCATGAGGCAAGAATCAGGTAAGTTTAGTTTATATTGTATATCTTGTGTCTAATTCTTAATAATCAGCTCTCAATGAATTTTTGTTGAATGAGTAAAATACAGTCCAACTTTTTAAGATGACATCTGGGGATACAAAATGCAAATGCCAGTGGATTATAAAAATTAAGTTAAATGCTTACTAACTCCTAATTACTAAAAGAACAAATAACAGTTAGGTTAGGTAAATACCTTGAATGTTCCAAAATTCAACATGTATTCAGTGCCATGCAATTAAAAGTCAAAATGTCTAAATCAAACTATTTCCATACTCATCCTCCGACACCTATACTCTTGCAAACTGTCTCTCAGTGAACACTATCAAGCCAAACAACTAGGAATCTTAGATTCCTTCCTCTTTCTCATCTTTTAGAATCATTCTGTAGCCTTAACATTTGTAGAATATGTCAATGACACACTACAAATTCAAACTTTCATTATTTCCCAACTAGATCAGAAAAAAAGTCCTCCAATTGGTCTTTCTGAGTCTAGCTTTACACCACAAGTCATCATCTGAACTATTTTTAAAACAGTATTTCTAAAAACGCTAATATGATCAAGTCATTTCTTTCTAAAATGCCACAAATTTCACAAAAAGTCAAAACATTCAATGTTTGGAATGTAGTCTCTCTCTTACCTCTATCTTTATTAGAATATCTTATGCCCTCTATGGTGGGGTACAGATTTCATCTTTGCATGTCCTGTTTCTACTATATAAGAAATGCCCTCTGCTGCTGCCTAGCTAACTCTCCTCATCTTTCAAGTCTCAGGTTAATTTTTACCTTTTCATGCAAGCCTTCAATGACCCAATCCTCTAGACAGGCCTAAGTGAATTAGGTGTTTTCAATCTACCCTGTGTATATCTGTTACTAAAATATTCTACAATATGTTTCCCATAACACTATATTCCAGGAGGACAGAACTATGGTTTTATTTATGTACATTCAGTAACTATCTAGCACAGCCTCTGATTATAAGAGGTGCATAATAAGTACCTATTTCACTAGTGAAACTTATTCTTTATAATTCTGATAAGGAGAGAAGATTAAAAGACAGAATGGTTATAAATAGTTCTAAAAATCAAGAGTTTACAGAATGCTAAACAAAAGTTTCTTTAATACAAATCTAATCAACGCCTTCATATTTCATATCTCTCCAAAAGAGAGGGATATAATCATTTTCCAAACATTTAATACAGAAGTCCTCCTTTTGGGAAGCACTTCAGAAACACCTATTTTATTTTTCAAATAATAAATAAACAAGGTAGACAAGAAGGTATAGGTCATCCAGTGTCAACTAACTTAATATTTGACAGCCATATTTGTTTCTTTTTGCTTTCTTTTCAGTTACAGCTATAGCACTCCCCACACATCTGTCTGGTCCCATTCTCTTTTCTCTATCTTCTCAGCAAATAATCAACATTATAAACTTAATGTTAAGTAATCTTACGTATGTGTTTATACTTTACATAAGTAGTACAATATGTTACATATCATTCTGTAGCTTGCTTTGTCCTCTAAAATGAATTTCTGAAATTTATCCATGATGGTACCTAGAGTTCTAATTCATTCATTTTAACTGCTATAGAGATTTTAAGTGTTTGAATATACTACATTTTATTTATCAATTGTCCTGTTTGAACCCATAGGCATTTAGAATTTTTTACCCTTTTTTTTTTTTTGCTATTATAAAACAAGGAGCAATATAAATGCCTGTATTTGCCTCTTTTATAAACATAAACAGAAATTTCTCCAGAGGTTACATCCAGGAACTGAACTGCATTTCTTCAAAGTATTCTCAGAAGAAAAAGGAAAAAAAGTGGCTCCCACAGTACAGGCACTCATTAAATACTGAATAAATAAAAAATAAATAGGTCATTCAACTTTTCTTGATACTGTCAAATTTTCCTACAAAGGGATTTGTACTTCCACTGGTTGCTACTTGCTACAGTCTTATGACTCTTAGTATCTTCCGACTATTTTTATGTTACTCAATATTAGTATAAAACAGTATTTTATTCTGTTCCACCCAAAATTTTAATCATTTTTTCCTGAGTACTTTATTAAATAAGTTCTTGTTTCCTATTACATGTTCTAATTCAGCAGTCTCACCTTTTTGGCAACAGGGACCGGTGCTCCTATGAGAATCTAATGCCTGACAATCTGAACTGGAGCTGAGGTGGTAATGCTGGGGAGCGGCTGCAAATACAGATAAAGCGTGCACACCACTCACCTCCTGCTGTGCTGCCCAGTTGCTAACAGGCAATGGACCAGTACTGGTCGCAGCCTGGGGGTTGGGGATCCCTGTTCTAATTGGTTATTACTGCAATACGGAAGGCTACTGATTTTTTAAATGTTCATTTTCTCTCTAGAAATTTTGTTGAACACTCTTGTTAGTTCTAACAGTCTTGAGATTTCAGCATAGACAATTTTATATTTGCAAATATGGAAATTTTGTATCTTCCTTTTCATTTGTTAGAATTGTTATTTCTCATTTTATTTTATAGTGAGTATTGAATAGTAGTCAATACTCTAATGCTTGGTCCTAGGAAACATCTAAATCTCTCTGTTATAAATTGTATGATGTGAGCTATAAGTTTTTGGAAGATAAATTTGACCAAGCTAAGTAACTTCACTCTTGTTCCCAATTCATCAAGAGTTATTATTCATCAATAAAATCAGTTATATGTTATAAAATGATTTTTCTAAATATTCCATATCAATTCAGATTAGGGTAGTTTGTTCTCCCTACAACATGATTATTTGGTATATTATAGTCAAAGATTTTCTAATATTGATCTATCTTGGCATTCATAAAATAAACCACCTATCTAGGTCTTAAAAATATATTGAACTCAAATTGCTAATATTTTTATTTAGGTGACCTTTTCTACCATTTATTTTTCTTTGTAATTTCCATTTCTACTTTTATTATCCTTTTCTTCCTAATTACTTTAGGATTGCTGTTTTCCTAGTTTCTACTGCTTTTGCTAATAGTAATATATTTAAGACTGTATATTTATCCAAGTAGTACTCTACTGGCCCCAATATTTTCACTAACATTCATATATCAACTCTGTATATTTTCTCTTTATTACATGAATTATTTTACAGTGCCTTTCCACACCTGTGACAATGATGTAATTTATAACGGGAATTTATGTTGTGTACTTCAACATTACTTGCATTGCAGTAAGAGAACTGCGTGAGGAATTCCTTGATGAACTATTTTAAGATTTTCTTTTAATCCTCAATATTCTGGAGTTACACTATACAATTAATAGCTATGTAATTATTTTCACTTATCTTGTTCACTCCTGAGAACTCTGCATCTGAGAAAATATGTCTGGAAATTTCTAAAATTATGTCTTCAAAAAAGTGTCTCTGAACATATTCTTTTCCCTCTTTTTTCTTCCCCTGGCATATTTGGAAACACTTCTTTATTTCTCTGGGCTACATTCTAATGAATGCCAATTCCTGAATTCTCTCTTTCATGACATCTAATGTAGTCTTTTTCCCCTCAGTAAAACAATTTACTAAGTTTATTGCCTTTTTTTTTAATTAGATAAAACTTTTTCTTTATCTCTCCAGCATCTTAAATATACTTATTTCTTTTAGTATTCACCATTCCCCATCTAATGTTTTTGTGATTACCTCTGCTCATTCTAATCACTCCACTGCAGAACTAGATCATGTAATATGGACTTAGAACTTCCTGCTCTAAGACAATACTGAGGATTTTTATAGACCCAGTCACCAACCAAGTAAGTAGATATTTCAATTTAATCCTGGTTAAAAGGGCTAGGTCAGTCTTTCCCCTTCCACAGTCTTTGATTTCCAATAAGTGAAGTTTTAGTATAAGCTATTATCTAAACTGGAGCCCTCTTGAGTAATAAAGGAATCCTTATTAATAACTAGTATATGATAAGCATGAAGTAGGAATCTCAAGAGTAAGTTGAGATATAATGCTAAACATAAGTATTAGCCCATACAGCAGTTATCAGCAGCTTTCCCCAGTCTCCTTTAAAATTTGGAATCTTATATTACACTTTGACTTTGTGTAGTAAGGTTGACATTATCCTTCTAGTTGTCATGAAGCACTTTTAATCTTGGCTAAACTCTTGGCTACAAGTATCTGCTTCTCTACCCTAAGCCCAATCCTGTTTATCACTTTATAGTATTTCCCTTATATACATCAAAGAAACATTTCATTTCTAAATTCATTATGTGTTTGTATTCTTTTTATTATTTTCTCTATTATTACTTTACATTTGAAGGAAGTAAGAAATAGTAAAAGTAGTGTGCTACACCTTCAAAACAAAACCCTTACCAATTTTTTAAAAGTGCATTACCTTTTGTTCAGCAACCATTTTCAGGAACTTATGTTACAAAAACACTCCCACATGTACATTTCAGATGGACACATAAGGATATTCAAAGTACTATTTTTAATAGAACAAAACTACTCCTAAATAATTATATTAAATATACTTATTTCTTTTTAAAGAGTAAAGCAACCTAAATAAAAACTGGTAAATAAAGAATGGCCCAACCATGTTAGGGAGTAATGTACAAACATTAAAAATCAGAAGATAAATTTATAGGGAAAAAAATGCCCACAACAGAATGTTGAGTAAAAAATGAAAACCACCGTAGTTTAGGTTTATAGATTAATCTGAATATAATCAAGGAAAAAATGTAATATAAATAATAAAAATAATTACAGCAAAGTGAAAAATGTTAAAGGCAGAATTCAATAGAGAAATACTGAGAAAAAGTTGAAAACATGGGTTTAAAACCAATTATAAAATTGGTAGCGCTTACTACCAATCTTCACCTTTAAAAATATGGATCCAAAAAAATTTAAGCAGAGAATGATAGTATAAAACAGCATTAGGGAAGATTAATCTGAATAAGAATATAGAACACAAGGGAGAAAAAGAAAAAGTTTACACTATTCACTATTTTGTTTCAAATACAGATTATTATATTTTGTTCATATTAAATACTGAATAGTAAAGATTTTGCTCATAATAAATAAAAGTTGCTATTGAGCTTTAACATGATATGCATTAAAATTATCTTTACAAAAACAAATCTCTTATAAAATAAAGTTTTACATGAAAAATGCAAAATACTGAGATGCAATTTTACAATTTCTGCATAAAAATCAACTGGCTTCATTTTCCTGCTTATGTTTGTTTCCATCTAAATGTAGAAAAAATAAAGATCTTAAAAATTAATAAATTTGTAGCTTTTTAATTTTTCTATTAAAATGTATTAAATTGTCAAGTTTAATTGCTTAAGTTCACTTAATCTATTTTTAAATTATACTTACATAATTTACAAGTCGTCCACTACTTTGGACAACTGGAAATTCAATATTTCTTTTACCATCTAGCATCATTTCACTACTCCACCTCCCTACCTTCCCACGCAAGCTCCAAAACCCCTGAACACATCAATCTGGTAACAATACATAAAAAGCAGTAAACACTAACCTCCCTTAAAGAATTCAAAAGGAAAAAAATAGTACACTAAAAAAAGTTGTCTACTTTTAGTTCTAAAGGTAAATCTTGTATCATAAATTTCAAACTCAAACTGAAAATGAAGTATTAAAAATGAGCAATACTAAACAAAAAGATTTAACATACTATCAAAGATTAGTAATCAAATGTAAATTACACCATTTTCACCTATGTAATTGGAAAATCTTGAATATAAAATATCTAAATGCTAGCAAAACTTCTGGTGAAAAATAAACTAGTATAATTTTTTTGTAGAGTAACATAATATTTATGTATCACACAGTTAAATACATTTAAATCAAGTAATTTCACCTCTACTATTTTAAAATGAAAAAATATATAGAAACGTAAACACAAATAATGAATAAATTTCATAATACTAAAAAAAAGTCAAAATACACTAAAGGACTAGTAAAATAATTATGGTTTACCCTTATAATTAATTACTATGAAGCCAATAAAAATGTGCCCTTACAGAATAGTTAGTGGTATCTGTCGAGTAAATGAAGAGAAAGAAAAGAGTGAAAAGGTTATAAAGATTACATACGCACAAAAAATAACCAGGAAATATTAACTGTGGTTATTCCTAATTTACTACTTAGAAATGCTTTTATATACCCTTTCTTCTTTCAAACATCCTTCAATATACATGTTACTTATCTTAATTCAGATTCTAAAAAAATAAATCATTAAGGCAAGAAAATTCTCTTTAAGCAGTTCCTATAATTATACGCAAGTCATTTTACTGAGCACAATGTAAAGTGTATCTTACTATTAAACAAAATGCCTTTCCTGACACTCTTTACAAAACAAGAAAAACCTCTAAAAATAAATTTCTTGATTACACAATCAACAAGTATAAAATATATACACTAACAGCTTCCATATAGGTTGACTGTATTGCTTTATAAAGAAAATAAAAACACTGAATGTTTACCTGCATTGCACTTTTCCCCAGTTTCACCACTTCAAATAATGTGACAGGTTCCCCTTCGCCATTCTGTTGAGGGTGTCCATTAGCCCTCCCACGGCCTGTTCCTCTAACTCCAGCTTCAATTCTACTCTTCTCTCCTGGAGATTTTCGAGGTTTCTTGTTTGTAGACTGAATAAAAAGATGAAGAAAAAAAATTAATTACATGCAAGTATATTTTACTTTATGCAGAATGAGCTAAACTATGTTGGATCCTGGGAATGGTAATTAACACTACTACAGAAAGGCAAGAGGCATAATCCCTGACCAACAAAATTTCACAATTTGTTTTCAGTGATTAAAAAAAAGTGTAAACAGCAAAGTATAAGTTAATTTAGGTAAGGCATGGAAATAAAATTTAAAAAATTTATTATTTTGTACAACAATGCCAATGCTGAACATTTTAATCATGTCCTCTCTTGACACTTCCTTCTTCATAAACCTTTTTCAATAAAATTACTTAGAAATGTGGCACATTCAACTTCTCCCTTTACTGAAGTGCTCAAATATTTCTTACCCAGTCATGCAACAAGCATACACTGAATAACTCCACTCCGCCCGCTTCAATGATATTGATTGAAACATTTGTAATAGAATTAGTTTGCTTTGTCACACTCTACATTCCATACTGGTATCCCCCAAACCTTCTAAATGTTCTTTTTAGCAATCTGTATTCATAAAATTTAATTTTTAAATAAAGTTCAATGGGTTTTTGACAAATGCATAATGTCATGTATGCACAATTCCAGTATAATAGAGAAGAATTTCACCACATTAAAAAATCCCAGTGTGTCACTCATTCAAACTTCTCATTTCCCCTTGACAAACTCTAAATTTTTAAAAAATAATCTCTACAGTTTTGTCTTTTATAGACAGTCATACAATTGAAATGATACAGTACATAGTCTTTTCAGACTGGCACCTTTTATTTTAACAATAAGCATTTGAAATTCATCCACATCTTTTAGAGGCTGAATAGCTAATTTCTTTTTATTTTGTAATAATATTCCATTGTATGGTTGTGCCACATTTTGTCATGCATTTACCTAATAATAAATATCTCAGTCATCATTTTTTGGCAATAAGACATGAAGTGGCTATACACATTGACATGCAGGGTTTTGCGTGGACATAAAAAAGCAGTTGTGTGAACACTTAAGACAATTACTGAATTATATGGTAAAACCATGTCATTTAGCTTTGTACGAAACTGCCAAGCTATATTCCAAAATGGCTATACCATTTTTACTTCCTACCAGCGAGGAATGAGAGTTCCTGTTGCTTCACATCCTTGCCAGGAAGTTGGTACTACCAGGTTTTTGGATTTCAACCATTCTAACAGGTTTATAGTGATATCCATTGTCTTAAGTTGGAATTCCTGAATGATAAATTATAAATGACTTAATAATAATTCTTCACATTAAATTGTTCTGTTCAAATTATTGGTGAGGATTTTGTCTCCTGACTAAACCCTGAATAATTCTCTATATTTGCACTGTCCAACATAGCAGCCAATAACCTCATGCTGATAACTGAGCACCTGAAATATGGCTAGTCAAAAATAAGATGTGCAGTAAGTATAAACTATCCACAAGATTGTAAAGATTTAATATGAAAAAATAGCATATAAAATGCCTCAATAATTTTATATTGACTGCATGGTAAAATGTTTTAGATATATTATGTTAAACAGATTAATATATTATGTTAAACAAGTTAATTTCACCCATTTCTTTCAATTTATTAGACAATATGAAATTGCAGGTGTGGCTCACATCACATTTCTATTGATCAATGGCACTCTATCCTCATACTCTAACCACAGTAATCTTTATAATACAAACCTAATTCCATCATTTCCTTGTTTATTTAACCTCTGATTTTAAAAGATCTTTATAACCATCAAGTTAAAGTCTGAACTCCTCAGCATGGCAAGTAAGGCTATCAATTACTACTTGTTCAGTCATCCACCACACCAGATTCATCTTTACATACCACAATCCTGCTATACTGATCAATTTAAAGTTCCCTGACAATATCATTTCACACATTCATTTTGTTTAGCTGAACTCTAAATCCTGCCTCTTCCTAGCAAGTCTTGTTTCTGTGCTCATCTTTGGAGTAACAGACATGTTCCTAACAGCATGCACATGTGTGCATGTACATATGCATGCATGCATTTGTGTATGAAGAAGTGAGGGAGATACGTAATTTTTTTTCTTTTTTTTTACTAAAAAGAAAGTATATTCACATGGCTCAAAATTCAAGGGTGATCTAAATTATACAATGTAACTTGCCCATCACTGCCCTCAAGCCACAATCTTCTTTCCTAAGAGGCAACCAATATTATTCATTCCTATGTGTCCTTCCATAGACACTTAAACACATAATAAAAGCTAATGTATATGAAAAAATTGAAGACATAAATAAATGGAAACATCACATGTACATGAATTGGAAGGCATAATATCATTAAGAGGTCAATATCACAAAGTGATCAACAGATTCAATGTAACCTCTAACAAAATCCCAATGACTTTGTTTGCAGAAATAGAAAAACCCATTCTAAAATTCATAGGGAATCTCAAAGGATCGCAAATAGTCAAAATAATGTTGAATAAGAACAATGCTGGAGGATGCACACTTCCTGATTTCAAAACTTATTACAAAGTTACAACAATCAAAACAATGTAGTACTAACATTCAGGCAAAGATACACACCAGTGGAATAGAATCCTTGTATATATGGTTAAGTAATTTTTGACCAGGGTGCCAAGATCATTAAATGGGAAAAGGGTAAAAAGGTAACCCAGAGAATGGGAGAATATATTTGCAAATCATATATCTGATAAGGAATCAACAGCCAGAATACATACAGAACTCCTAAAAGTCAACAATTAAACAAACAAGACTGGAAAATGGATAAAAGACTTGAAACACATTTCTCCAAAGATAGGCAAATGGCCAATAAGCACATGAATACATGCTTAATATTTAGTGATACTCACTAATCTATAGAGAAATGCAAATTAAAACTACAAAGAGATGCCACTTCACATCTATTAGGATGGCTGTGAGGGGAGGGACAGGGAGAGGACAAGAGGAGGGGGAGAGAGAGGAAATAAGAGGGAATGAGGAAGACCATGAGAGGAAGAGAGAAAACAAGTCTTGGTGGATGGCTGTTATCAGAAAAAGAGAAAACAAGTCTTGGCGAACATTCGGAGAAACTGTAAGTATTATGCACTATTCATTGAAGAAAACCCAAATACATTTATATTTCCATGTATCATATTTTATGTTACTTATGTACAGTTCTGCACCATTCTATTTTCACTATCAACATATTCTGTAGTCAATCTATAAACAAGATCTAGAGAATGTTTTGATTCTTTGCTGAAAGCTGCAGTGTTCCACTACACGTCTATATATTAATAAATGTACAACTGTACATTAATTTATTTAGAGATTAACCTGCTGATATTTATTTTGCTTTGAACCTTTTACTATTACAAATAATATTACAACAAGTAATTGTATGTATAGGATTGTTTGTGTGTATAAAGGGGAATTAAACATAATTCTCATACCTGTGAGCCTTTTAGCTTTGGTTGTAAACTGGGCAAAAAAGATAGATAAAAACATAAAAATCCATTTGACTTTATCTAGGGTCTATCAGTATTTTATCCCCATTATCAGAAGAGTGATTTTCCTAGTATAGATTCAGACGATAATATGTAGTAAAGATTCAGAAAGACAAGGAAAAACTGATATTCAGAAAGAGTGTCCCTAATAAAAAAAAAAAAAAGAGTAAGGAAGAGGTAAGATCACAGTATAACAGAACACACTTAATCTTTAGCTTATACCCAAGGGATATAATTTTGCAGTCCTGAGAATTTCTCTCTCAAGACATAGGGCTATACTTATCTCACTAAAATCACATGTTTGTTTGGGGATGTGGGTGGAGGATACTGGTAAACAGGGACATAGAGGAGATTTAAAATTAAGAATTGTGACAGTGATTTCAAAAGGTAATAATATACAAATATAATCATTTAATTACTTGTGACTTGCTAGGCTCCCTTCCGTACAATTTTATGGCCACAAAAGTCAAGCCTCCTGTAGATATAGTTCCATTTCTGGACAAGGATCCAAGGTACTCTCAAACTAAAGAAATGGATGATGTTGCACGTCAAACTTGCCTATTTGATCCAGTTCTGAGAGTAAGTCATCTTAGGAAATGAATGTTTGCCTTAATTTGCAGGTTAATAATGCTTTAGTAATCTAGCTAATAACTAGATTCCTCCTGAACTAGAGTCCTGTCCTACCATTATCAGTTCACCCCAGGGACTGAAGTCCTATTCTTGAACCCCAAGCCATTGGGTCGGACCCCCACAACAGGCCATGAGACCACATCCACGCCAGCTCTCACACAGATCTAGCTCAGCACACATCATTAACTGCTTACTGATCCTAAAGACAAAGTCTCCCTGGTGGAACAAGATCAGCTTACTCCATCTACCCCAACTACTAGCCACCTAGAAAATCTCTCTTCCACTAATATTAAGAGAATTTCTTCCTGAATAGCTGCCTCAACCTTATGGTTATGTCTAGTTTCTATGTCTTGTCTCACAGAGTCTCACTTATTCTACCTTTCAGAATTCATGCTTAAAACCCAAGTGACACCTATTACTGCCAGATATGTATACTATATCTATTCATGAGCAAACAAACTCGAATTGATTCAATCTACAGAACATATAATATTAGAAAAACAGATTATTTTCCTGCTCATTCAACACAATTTTTATTTCTTCATGCATCATGCAGTTACTAGGTACCAAACATATAAAAAAGTTGATCCTTCCATATAACATAACACATTACTTTCAAAGAACTTAATAGTATTTAAGACGTATTTTTCAACATTCTAATACAATTTTGTCAATTGGTAATAGAGGAGAAACACTCATTCTTCATTTCCCGTAAACAATAGTGTAAGTGAGATTTCTGTGATCCGCAGATTTAGTAATACAGACACTAGCACCATGTGTTCATTGCTGCAGCTAATTCAAGGCAAAGTGGTGAAAAAACAGATGTTAATAAATATCTGTAGGAAAACAAAACTACTTGAAACAAAGCCTGCCTCAACATACTATGTAATGAATTTTATGGAAAATATCTTCATAAAGGTAGAAAAATATACACTCTTCACTACATCTTTGTGAAAATATTACACAATCTAATGTTTAGATTAATCTAAAAGGAGTTTAGATTAATCTTCAAGACAGAATGCTTTACTACAATTATATATTACTTAGTTTAAATGTGTATCTACACTTCTGCTAAACTCTTTTAAGTAAAAGTTCGCACTGCTGTGTAGGAAAATTAACTATCCAAAATCACTCTATCCCAAAACTCTGTATAGGATAAGTTGCAGTCTGAGTGGTTTTTAAAACTTCTTTGTCCCACTAAATATCTAAAAGAAGATGCTCAATGGACAACTGGATAATGAATCTGGAGTCCAGGTTGGAGACATAAATCTCAGTGATATAAACTCAGAGATGGTATTTAAAGTCATGAGATTGGATGTAATCACTAAAGGAGTAATATGTGCAGACAAAAAATGATGTCCATTATTTGTTAATGCAATCATAAGGTTAGCATAAACATGCTGCTACATATAGCATTTATTTAGAGATCATTAATTATTTGGTTAGAGAGCTACAATAATAATACCTATGAATTAGGATAACTAAAAAATTAGGGAGGTTTGATGAGAAAAGTGTCTCTGAAATAATGGTTCACCAAAAAGAAACACTGAATGAGGTGCCCCCTAAGGACTTAAAAATAAGGAAAATGATACTACCCATAACAGAAAATCCTTACACCATTTGTTTTCTTATGACTTAATAAATGAATAAAATCTCTTTTTAAGAGATCCATGAAGTCCTCTTAAAAAGCATGAACAGTATTAAAATAGCTAATCAAAGAGTATGTCAATCAAAATATGGGATTGTTCAAAATGGAATCAGTTGATAGAAAATGTCCAAACAATCTTCATAACAGGTACCAAGGCACAACTCAAATCTGTCATTCTGACAATTAGACTTCTCATTTTAGTATTCTTTTTCTTCCCCCCACTCTAATAGTCCTCCCACCACTTCCACTCCTGACCTGTGGCTGTTGCTTTTTCCCCTTAAGAACTAGATATCTGAAGGCGGGGTGTCTCCTCCCACACAGCTCACAGTGTGCACTGAGGGGTCTGGACACTCAAGGGGTCTGACACACCCAGGGGGGCCTGGCGCACCCATGGTATGGTCCATGGCTCCGCCTGGGGCACGAACCCAGAACCTTCTCCATGTAAAGCTGATGTGCTAACCATTACAATATGGAGCCACCTCCTCATTTTAGTATGCTTAAGACAAACAGTTTGGGAGTTAGGATCTTTTACTATTACAGATAACTACAACAATAATCCTGTGGCGAATTACCATCCGTAACTTACCACTTTCTATTTTTGTTTTCTACCCTGTAAACTGCATATAAGACATATTTCATAGTACTGGTATGACAATTAAGTGGCATAAAAAGCATCAGCTCAGTGCAAAGCCCAGAGCAGAAGAAACCCAAAAAGTGGTATTGTTTCCAAAATCAAAACATGGGCCTGGGTCAGGGGGAAGTTTAGACAGCCATGGGAATTAATGAGCTTGAAAATATGAACTGAAGTCTAACTAACACAAGTCTCTAGAATGATACTTTCCTATCATGGTCAATATTTTTCAATTCTTAAAGCATAAATGAACAGACAAAAAGGCTTTCTTCAAGGAGAGAGCATTTAATCTTAATCTTGTAAGTGAAGAATTTCAACGGGAGAACATATTTGAGTAAGCAATCATACAGGCAATTCATTCCCCCACTTTCAAGCAAGTTCAGCCTTATTTCCAATTTTGCATCTATAACCCATGAATACCAGAGAAAGAAATGTAATTTTCCTATAATCTCAGAGGAACTAGAATCATGTCCAGCTTCTAACTGCAAGACTCTCCCTTTTCCTAACGTTTTTTTTTTTTAAAGAAATATTGCTACCAAATACTTCTACAAAATTAAGAACTATTATAAAGAGTGATTATAATACAGGTCTTTTCATCCATAATTATTTTCCTTTTAAATAAAGGTGAAGGATAAAGGCAAGTGTTAGAGAAAATTATAGAAGTCATCCATATATATATATATATATATATATATATATATATATATATATACACATACACACATACACATGCATACATACATATATATATATTGCCTGGAAAACTGAAGGGTATGAAGTTTCACTGAAGCCAATTAAAATTTGTGAGAAACAGATAAATACTGATGGAACAGCAATAACATTAAAAAAGCCTTAAGTCACTAAAAGGACATATATAATAACTGTTAAATAACATAACCATCAATTACAATAGGTAGATCCTATTTGCTTCATGATTCAAGTCAACTGTATTGAAAAAGTGATAATATTAATAAAATGATTATGAACTATAAATTGGTTATTTGGTGATGTTAATAAAATATTGTTACCATGGGATTTAATAATGATATTAGGGTGATTTTTATAAAAGAAAAAGTAAGCCCTTATTTTTAGAGATACATTCTGAAATATTTACAAATGGAATGATGTCTAGAGTGACCTTTAAAATAACATGAGAAGGAAAGAAGGGCTAGAGAGATAAAACAACCACAACTTGATAACTGTTGTAGCTGGGTAATGGTTACATGAGGGTTCATTATATTATTATGCCTCCTATAAAAGGAGGCTGAAATATTCCTTAAAAGAACTTTTACAAAATAGAAAAAAATTGCTAACAGCAATTAACATCATAAAAGTGAGTGCAGAATAGAACAAGCCTTAACCCCTTGACACATACTATTGTCTTTAAGAGCTTATTGCTGTCTTAATTTAAATGACTAGTATACTCAGTATATGTAAAGGTTTCCCTTAAAGAATACTTAGAGCACTTCTAAACTTCTCAAGCATGTATCAATGTGAATATATTCTAAGAAAGGCCCGTGTCCCAAAATAATACCACCATAGTACACGCTTAAGAGCTCACAAAAAATCAGAGTTGCATCTAAAAAGCAGGGATGTCATAATTACACCTCATTCCATGTTCATCACCGCTATGCTTTCACATGGACCACCATTTATTTACAAGAGAAGCAGGGAGAGCAAGAAAGATATTATAATTGAGATCTTTTTTCTGATCACTGCCAAGCCAATTTATGAAGCCAAGTTTCCAAAAATCTTTAATGTGTCACTAAAATAACAAAAAAGTATTACCAGTACTAGCATTATCAAATAGCTCATATCAAGCCCCTTTACTTGGTAACCATTATAGAAACAAAAAAGATAAGAATACATACTGGAGGTCGGCCAGGACGACCCCTTTTCCTTTTTCCTTTGACCTCTGTTTCTTCAAGTTCACTGCCAGCATCGGAATGAGCAGTAGTTTCATTAGTTGAATCCCTAGAAAATGTGATATATTATTTTAGTGAACAAATTAATTAACAGATACAATGAAGTTTTGTTTTACAACTTTCCTTACCTCCTGTAATACGGCCAATTAGAAATGGCTTCTACTTCCACTTTAGCAAATTGAAAATGTTTTCCTACTTGTCTAGTATTATATAACACTGAGTAAAATGAATCTCCCAAAGAGAGAAATAAAGAGGATGGAATGACTAGAAATGATAGCTGTTATACAAAATATAAATGTAAAATGCAACTGAAAAAGACTAATTCTCTTTAATATGAAAAGATGGTTTTACAGAAATTTATTCATTTTATAAAATCATGAAAGTGGTGTGCTGAAAAATGTTTAACAATCAGCTCTTCAAAAAATATGTATTCACATAAGTTATTAAAAAATGTTACTGATAAAAAAATGCAGGGCACACAATTTTAAATAATAAACTTTATTATAAATTTCATTTACTTTATTGATTCACATAAAATGATTTTAATAATTTTGCCAAATTCTTCTATCCACAGTTAACTTATGGTTTCAACGAATGAATAAAAAGAGTTTTGATATAAAAGATGGTTGATACCTTTGTTCACTTTAATGAATAGGTTGCAAGTAAAATGACAAAGACATTTGTTGGAACTTAATTCAATGTTCAATAGTGTGAGCAACTTCTTAACTGAGTTGGATAATAGTTCTCAAATACTGAAGCATACTTCTTCAATTACTATGCTATCATAATGTAATGGCTATAGACCTGACACTTCTTGAAGTTTAATCTGCATTGTTAATGATTTCTCCATCACTTTATTAAGTCTATAGACAACTGACAAAACAATAAATTGAACTCCAATTTGCAATGTTTGCTGATTTTCATAATGTAATTCCCATCACAGCCAATTTCAAACTACCAAAGTGACATCACCAAAGAGAGTTGGAAAGTAATGAATAGTAGTAATATACCACTACAAAGTATTTCCACCATAGAGATACAATAGGTGTCAATAAAAACCTCAAGAGCAGAAAATAATATGTAAAATAATTAGAAAGTGACAAATTTTGAGTGTTTATTACTTTTATTTTTAATACAATTAATTTAAGTTTATACAATTTAACTTTTTATAATGATTGTTATATTTAATCAGGGTTAAAAAAAATCTTGGAAATTTAATATTCAGCTCTCCAGGCCACTATAAGCTGGCTCTAGCATGGCACTGAAATGGTACAGATAGTATGAACAAGAACTTCTTCACTAAATTCTGTATTATTAACTATACATTATCATTAGATGTGTCCATATGTAAGTCAAGAATTTTAACTGCATGTATAACATGCTTCTTTGAATGCTACCTCAAATTCACCAAATACATGTAAAATTAAGTCTAACACTGACTTATTTCTAGATCTCTGCTCATGGCAATACCACTAATTAACCAATTTATTAATTTAATGCATGTGTGTGCTTTAAATTGTTATAAAATCTATTACTATTACTATTATCCTGTTTTACTCTACTTACTAGAAATCACTTCAATCTTTTCCATGCGCGGTCAGCTAACAAGTCCTGAGTTGTCTTCAGTATAATTGTCTCTCATTCTTTGCATGATTATCATCAAAATCAGCACTCCCTGAATTAATCTAATCTCCCTGCTTCTATTAATTCCCTTGTCTAAGCCATTCTATACACTGCTGCCAAGAAACATTCCTGTATTGTTTTATTTCCCTGTTTGCAAACTTTCAAAGGTAAACTAGTATCCAAAGCTATAAATAAAGTTGATCTAGTTCAGGGGTCAAACAGTAAATATTTTAGGCTTAGGGATCTTAAGATCTCTATATCTACTATTCAGCTCTGACACCATAGCATGAATGAAGCCAGAGACAATACATAAATTAATGGATGTGGCTGCTGTCTAATAACATTTATAAAAGCAAGCATCTGAATCACTTGCTGTAGCTTGCCAATCCCTGATCTAGTTGATCTTACTTGTCTCTACTAATGAACAATAAATCACACTGCTTTTTTCCTCACTACAGTTCAAATAGACTATGCTTAGCATATACTGTGTGCCAGTTTATATGTTATCTATGATAAACACACACAAAAAGCTTTAAGTAAATATATTATTGTCCTGATTTTATGGATGAGGAAACGAGAGATCTGAAAACACAATAATCTTGTGCACAGTAATGCATACCTCGTAAGTGGCACAGCCCACTTAGATATCAAGGTAAACTTGAATTCCCTTTTGCCATGTCAGGATACTAAAATGTAAATATTATAATTTGTATTTCTTTTGTGTAAAAAGAATCCATTAGTGCTTTTGATGCTCATGGAAATCTCCAGGTAACTATAGGAATAGGTTGGTTCCAATATGCGGTATGTGACCCATTAGTGAAACTCATTTAACCTTAAACAAGAGTTCACTAACAAAAAATGTAATCAGTTTTCTAATTCTGCCAACTGTAGCTAGCTTAAAAGGTGACAGCTCTTAACAGCAAATAACTAATTCACTCCAATTAGTACATATATGTTTACTAGAATATATGATACATAAATTTGTTTCTTAATGTCAAGTAATAGAGAAGATAAAAGAATATAAGGAAAAATTTCATTTCACTATACCCTAACTTTAAATCCCAATCTGCAGAAAAACATCAACAGTTTCATCAATACCTTTCCATAAATGTTTTTACATATATATCTCTCAAAATACAAAACAATATCTATATTTCAGAATAAAAATTTTCTAACAGAAATTTTCTATACAAATACAGAGGATTCCTGAATGATGGGCCACATAATTTATTAAATTTATTTAACTACTTCCCTACCTATGAGCACTTACACTGCCTCTATCTAGTTTTGCACTATTATAAACAAAGCTGAAAAACTGTCCTTGCACATTATCTCTTATTACACATCAACAAATCTCTCTCTAGGATAGACAACAGAATGCTGAGTGTCAAAGAGTATACAAATTCAAACTTCAACCACTGCTCTATACAAATCCTCTAAATGACTAACATTCACATTTGGAAGACTACTGAACATTAATCAAGAGAATGGAAGAATCAGAGATCAAATATTATAAAAATGATTTCCTTGCTCCCTAAAACTCTCTAAATTCTGTCTTCCTCTCTCATTTTCCACTATAATCACTTTAATTCAAGTTGTCATCATCTCTGGCCTGGATAAAGGTCTCCTTGCTTCTACTGTTGCCTCTTCCAATCTAATCACTATAGGGCACTAAGAGCAAATTTCTAAGTATGACATATTATGCTTCTCCCATGCTTAAAACTCTACAGTGGCTTCCTACTGCTCCTAGGAAGAAAAACTCAAAATTTTAATATAATTTAGCAGGTTTCTGTATCATACAGCCCCACCCTATTCACAAGGTCTATTTCATGCCACTCTCTATCCACAACCCTCAAAAAAATATATTTAAAAAAAAAAAAAACAGCTTTACTTCAGTTCCTCAAACATACCATGATTCCTCCTTGCTCAGGGTCTTTGCACATGCTATTCCTTCAGGATCCCTTCTTCTTCCTTCAAACCTGCCCTCTACTTCAGGCAAAGCTCAACTATCTCTTCTTTACAAAAGAAGACTAAATGAAGGGATATGTTAAAACTCTCATAAAATCCTCTAATTTACCACTACAGGCAGTTTAGATTTATATATTTATAATTATTTGATTAATATCTATCTATACAATCCTGATGGCAATAAGAACTGTGTTCTCTCTTCTTAGAACCTGGCATACTACCAGGTATAACAACATGTGGCGAAATATATAAATATATGGTAATTAATATTTGTCAGTGCCTAACAGTAAACAGCACTATGAGGACAAACTCATTGTTTTTATATCTAAGTAAGCCAAGAAATAATGAGGTCACGGACTAGAGTGACCTTTCTAGTGCTTGCATTAGAACAATCAATATTGCAATAAAATTAAGAATCACTGGATCAAAAGATTTGTCTGTTTTTGAGGAGACCTTACTGACTGTTATTGGTGAGTTCAGTCCATTTACATTTAGGGTGGTTACTGAAATATGAGGTCTTCTTATAGCCATTTTATCTATTGCTTTCTGGTAGCTCCAAGTTTCCATTGCTTCCTTGTCCTTGTGTTTCTGTTTTCTTTATTTTGGTTGGCTTTCTTGTGTTTTCCCTCTGGTTCTTCTTGTTTTGTGATATATACTTCAGTTCTGTATCTTCTGTGGGTAGTTATCATCATGAATATGTAAAGGTTAGTTATAGATATAGTCTTCCATTTTCAAATGTGCATGCCTTATCTCCATTCCCCTTTGCAAATTTGAATCTTTAAATTTTCCTCATCCAGTTATTGTTATCTCATTTTGTCTCTATGTATTACTATCTTGTTTTAACAATTCTCTTATTATGCAAGCTTATAATGCCCTGCTCTTAATAAGGGTTGTACTCCTCTACTTCTATTTGTCTGATAGTCACTTTACTCCTAATTATGTATTTCTGTTGTTGTTGTTATTATTTTGTTTTAGGTGAGCTGACTGCTTTCAGTATTTCCTGTAATGCAGGCCTCGTAGTGGAGAATTCCCTCAGTTTTTGTATGCCTGGAAAGGTCTTTATTTCTCCTTCATATCTAAAGAAGAGTTGGATACGTTATTCTAGGTTGGTAGTTCTTTTCACTTAATAGCTTGTAAAGTTTGCGCTGAGAAGTCTAATGATAATCTAATGGATTTTCCTCTATAAGTTACTGTCTTCTTCTCCCTGGCTGCCATGAGAATTCTTTGTCATTGATTTTTGATAACTTTAATACAATGTGTCTTGGTGAAGGCCTTTTTTTAGGCTGAGATAATTGGGTGTTCTGTTGACTTCCTGAATTCCAAATTCCAGCTCATTCCTTAATTTGGGAAATTCTCATCCACTATTTGTCTGAAAATGCTTTCTAGTCCCTCCTTTTCCTGCTACAAAAAAAAAAAAAAAAAAAAAAAAAAAAAAAAAACAAAAAAAAAAAAAAAAAAAAAAAAAAAGGCAGCCTTAAAGAGCATTATAGGACTATGAAAAGGAACCTACCCAAACTTCGAGGGATAAGAGGATACCTCAGCTAAGACCTAAAGGATGAATGAGTTCTCTAGGTAAGGGCAGAGGCATTGAGAACAGGATGAAGATAAATAAAAGCACAAAGAAAAGAAAAGAAAATACTATGCGGAGACTTCAGAATTCTATACACGTTCAAGTTAAAGACAAAGAGGTCTGAGGTAAGTAACTATTAAAAGCTTAAACTATACCTTCTACATTTGGGAGAAAGGAGGGTAGGTATTGCTGGTTTTTCGAGCAGGTAAATAGTTTGGACAACTTTTTTTGTCTAAGAGCTCTAGAGGAAGCATAGAAAGCCAAGAGACCAATTGAAAGCTGACTACAGTCTCTTGGAAAAGAGGTATATAAATAAACTAGGACAATAAAAACATAAATAACTGTTTAAACTGATGTTCATTTTCATTATATCTAAACTACTGTTATCATACAGGACCATAGTATGCCAATTTCTAATCTGCATCTTGATGAAACCTATAAAAGAAAAAGTATCTGCCATTTCACTGATCGTACTTCCCAGAAAATCCAAAAATAAGAATCCCATTCTACATCTGCCCTACAAATCTAATGAGATGCCGCCAGAAATGCCAACTGGTATGTCCTTTGTGTTACCTCTGGCAATCAGAATCGCTTGTCAACCTTAATCTCAGGGGAAAAAAAGGGGGAGGAAGAATGTTAGAGAAACACAGTGATACAGGATAGAGGTCTATAACTTTTTTCTGTAAATGGACAAATAAAATATATATACTTTGCAGACAATCCATTTTTTTCTTCAACTTATAACACAAGAGAAATCATGAACAATCTATAAAGGAATAAATATGGTTCTGTTCCAATAACACTTTATTTACAAAAACAGGCAGCATGCCAGATATGGCCCATGGGCTGTAGTTCGCTGACCCCTGATATAAAACAGTAACATCTTTTTTGTTCAATATCACAGACTATATTAACATTACAATACCAAGGGCCATGATGAATATGGTAATTACACATTTTAACAATCCCTTAAATTCAAACATATTGTCTATCAGAGTACATATCTCATTAAATAAAGTATTTTGATATAAAAAAGTTATACAAATTAAAAAAAAAGAAGAAAACTACAATACTTACTGTAACACTGGTAACTCTGAAGTAATCATTGCTGGAAAGGTCTTTCCACAACAGAGCAAAACAATCCAGTGCTGTACAACTCAAAACTTTAAAAATAACCTCAAAGGCAATCCTGTTAATAAAAAAAAAAAAAAATTTCCAGCTTTATTGAGATATAGTTGCTAAAACTGTTAAGATATTTAAAGTGTACAATGTGGTTATCTAAAAAACATGTAGATTGTGAAGGGCTTCCCCCAGAGTTAATTAACACAACCAATGCCACGTTATTTACCTATTTTGGGTGAAAATATTGAAGTTCCACTCTCTTAGAAAATTTCACTAACAAAGTACAGTTTACCAACTATAGTTACCACGTTATACATTAGGTCCTCAGACCTTATTCACCTACAACTGAAAGTTTATATGTCTGCAGCAACATCTCCTTATTTCCCCCATTTTCCAGTCCCTAGCAATCATTTTCTTACTGTTTCTATCAGTTTAACTTTTTTTTTTTAAGATTCTACATAGAAGTGATGCCATGGGATATCTGTCTTTCTCTGTCTGGCTTATTTCACTTAGCATAATGCCCACCAGTTTCATCCATGTTGTCAAATGACAGAATTTCTTTTATTTTTATTAACACAGAATGATATTCAGTATGTCTGTATGTGTTATGTGTGTATGTACGTACACATCATACACACACACCAGGTTTTCTTTATTCACTCATCTGTTGACAGACACTTAGGTTATTTCCATACCTTGGCTATTTGTGAATAATGATGCTATGAACAGAGGCACACACATATCCCTTCAGATAATAATTTTGTTTCCTTTGAAAGATTACCAGAAATGGAATGCCTCAATCATATGGTAGTTTTATTTTTAATTATTTGAGGAATCTCAATACTGATTTCCATAGAGACTGCAACAGTTTAGCTCCTACCAACAATATACAAAACAAGGGTTTTCTTTTCTCCACATCTTCACAAGCACTTATCTCATTTTTTTGATAACGGATATCCTAACAGATGTGAGGTGATATCTCAATGTGGTTTTGATTTGCATTTCCCTGATGATTAGTGATGTTGATATACTTTTATGTATCTATCCACTGGTTATTATTTGCATGTCTTCTTGGAAGAAAATGTCTATTTTAGTCCTTTGAAAAATTATTTTAAAATTAAACTAATATGCCTAACTCTATAGACCATAATCACACTCCTTGATATTTACTCAAATCAACTGAAAACTTATGTCCACACAAAAGCATGCACAAAAGCATGCAAGTTTTATTCAAAATTGCTAAATCATGGAAGCAACCAAGGTGTCCTTCAGATGGTAAATGGATGAATAAACCATGGTACACACAGACAATGCAATGTTATTTGGCACTAAAAAGAAGTAAGGTAGTAAGCCATGAAAACACATGGAGGAAGCTCAAATGCGTATTACTACTAAGCAAATCTGAAACTGCTACATACAGCATGATTCCAAGTACACAGCATTCTGAAAAAGGCAAAACTATGAAAACAGCAAAAGATTTAGTGGCTGACAGCATTCAGGAGGCGAAAGGGATGGATAAGTAGGCATAGACGATTTCAGGGGCAGTGATACCTAGCTATAGACATATATCATATATTTGTTAAAAGCCATGAAATGTACAACATCAAGAATAAACCCTAATGAAAACTATGGACTTTGGGTGATAATAACATGGCAATATAAGTTCATTGCTTTTTAATAGATGTACCACCATGGTGCGAGGTGCTGATAGTAAAGGAGGTTGTACGTATGTGGTAAGGGAGGGTAAAGAGGATCTCGTTACCTTCTGCTTAATTCTGCTGTGAACCTTAAACTTCTTCAAAAACTAGTTTATTCTAAAAAAAAAAAAAAAGTAGCAGGGAGAAGTGGAACAAAACAAAGCATCCATGACAGGCCATGATAAAACAGCAAATAGAATAACATTTACAAGTGGAATTCCAGAGAGAAAAAGTATACAGCAGAAAAAATATTTAATGAGATATCAGAATTTTCCAAAAACAATTTAAGATATTAAAACACAGGTGGAATATCAGAGGATTCCCAGGCAGAATACTCTAAGACATAAAAATTGCTAAAAACCAAAGTTAAAGAAAAAATTCAAAAAGAAGCTCGAGAAATAAAACTCCTCACATACAGAAAAACAAAGATAAAAATTAAATCGAACTTTTTGTTTGAAACCATTTCATGCTGTTTAAAAGATATAGAACAGCATTCTTAAAGTGCTGAGGGAAAAAAAGTGAACCCTGAATTATATATCCAATGATAACAATCTTTCAAAAATGAAAGGAGTGATATGTCATGGAAAATAGAGAAGCTCCAAGAATAAGCCCTTCAATGAAGCAACTCGTAGGTTGGCAAAAAAAAAAAAAAAAAAGATAAAATCAACTTTTTATAGACATCTGGAATCTAATAAAAACACAACAAAAAAATAAGTGCTTAACAAAGAACAAAGCTATTAAATTTTCTAAAATATTTAAGCTAACTAATAATATGCAAACACCAAGAGATTATGTTTTCTAAGAAAAAGTCACAGTGGACGTTTTGATTACCTATCTACCATCTCCTCCCCTAGCTCAATAGTGCCCATAGGGACAGCAGACCAAGTTCCAGGTACAACTTGCTGGTGCCAAAGAGAAAAACATGGACTCTGTTCTCAAAAATTGTGGCTGTGTGTTTTGAAGGACTTCCCAGGTGTCATCTTTCAAAAGCATTTAAAGACATACACTACAAGTAGTTGCCTGGAGCATGAGACAGTAGATGGAACAAACAAGGAGGCTCAGGAGGAAGCTACTGTGGAGACTAGGGGTTTTAAAATGCTAGCACAAAATCCAGAAAATCCAGAATGCTACATGCAAGCCTACAACTGGATACAGACTTAGAGAAGTACTGAGAGGAATATAGGCTTGAATCTCTAGCCGTTTTTTGGGCTCTGTGTCACTACAAGGTAAAGACTAAAGCAGAGCTATAGGCAGCATAACTAATCTTTGAAGAAATACCTCAGCTAACTAATAATATGCAAACACCAAAAAATAACATTTTTTTTCCTTTTGACTCCCACTGGCTCAGGAACTTTATAAAATTGCTGCTAACTATGGGGATAAGAAAATGTCAGTTACCACACATGATAAGGATTACAATTTTTGCAAAAAGTTAGGAAAAGTCACTCAACAGATGACTGCAGTCCTCAAGAGGTAATGATAGTAAACCCTGGGGAGGAAGGAAGTTACATTATAATATTCAAAATGTCTTTTTTAACAACAAAAAAAAATCACAAAGCATAAAAAGAAATAGGAAAGTATGGCCCATTAATAGGAAAAAAAGATGATGACAGAAATCATCTCTGAGTAAGCCTACACATAGGATTTAGGCTTTTAGAAAAAGATAGAGAGACTTCCCAAAGAAGATAAAAGAAGTAGAGAGAATACCTACAATAGAAGAAAATGTTCCAATTTTTATAAAAGAGACATCTATACAATCAAAGTCAACAAACTACAAGAAGGATAAACTCAAAAGAGATTCATGCAGACACAAACTATAATCGAACTATAAGAGCCAAAGAAAATGAGAATCTTGAAAGAATAACAAAAAAATGACTGTCACATTCAATTAATCCCCAGTAACACTAACAGTCAATTTCCCGCAAAACCATGAAGCCACAAGGCAGTAGGATAACATATCTAAAATGCCGAAAGAAAACCGTCAAGCAAGAATTCTATATCCAGCAAACCAGCACAGCACTCAAAAACAGCAGAAAAATTAAGGCAGTCCTAGAAAAAACAAAAATTGAGGAACACTATTGCTAGTCCTACCCTACCCAATAGTAAAATGCTAAAGACAGTCTTTCACCTAGAAATGAAAGGACAACAGACAGTAATTTGAAGTCATAAGAAAAAGAACAGTGGTAAAGTAACTAGAAGCCAATTTTATTGTATTTTTGGTTTCCTATATGTTTATGGTATGGTATTCTTGTTTGCTATACAATTTTAAAGGCAAATACACAGATCAATAATTATATACCTAAGTTAATAGACACACAACATATAAAGATGTAATTTTTAACTATAACATAAGGAAGAGGAATGGAGATAGGAGAATTTCATAAATTAACCATTATTATCAATTCAAATAAGATTGGTATAAATTTAGGATATTATGATCACCAGGATAATTACTGAGAAAATAATTTTAAAATCTAATCTAGTAGATCCTTCAAATGTGTAGGTTTTGCCTGCTTGCATTCAACTAAATGTAGAACGAGAACTGTATTTCCAAACCACAGCTGGGAATCCACAGGAGGTCCTGGATCCAACTCCCCAAGAATACTGACAAACTACTCTACATAGAAAGTAAAAATGATACACTAAAAAAGCTCAAACACAAAAGAAGACAGTATTGGAGAAATTGAGCAATAAAGAAGATATCAGAAATATAGAAGACAAATACTTAAATGGCAAAAGTCCTTCCATGTCAGTAATCACCTTAAATGTATTAAGCTCATCAGTTAAGAAACAGACTGGCAAAATGGATTTTTAAAAATTGATCCAATTATATGCTGTCTACAAGAGATTCATTTTAGACTTAAATACACACAGGTTGAAAATAATAACATGCAAAAAGATATTCTATGCAAATAGTAAGCTAAAGAAAGCTATACTAATGCTAGTATGAGAAAAAAATAAATTTTAAGTCAAAACTTATGAGAGATAAAGCAGAAATTAATATATTGGTTTAGAATGGTCAATTCATCAGAAAGTTTTAAGAATCATAGGGTTATATATACCAAATAGCAAATTCCCAAAATATATGAAACAAAAACTGACAGAATGAAAAGAGAAACAGATAGTGCTACGATAACAGTTGGTGACTTGAATATACCACTTTCGATAAAACACAGAAGATATAGACAGAACATCGATAAGGAAAAATAGGAGTCTATCAAAACCATAAACCACATAGACCTAACAGATACGTTCAGAACACTCAACAACAGCATACCCATTCTTCTCAAGTACACATATAACATTCCCCAAGATAGCTGATTAGGCCACAGATTAGTCTCAATAAATTTTAAGACTGAAATCACAGAAAACATCTTCTTTCAACACAGAAATCAATAAAAGGAGAAAAACTGGAAAATTCACAAATATGTGGAAATTACATAACACACTTGGAAATTACTAATGAGTCAGAGAAGAAATCATAAGAGAAATTAGTATTTTGAGAGAAATAAAAACAAAATCACTACATATATATTAAAATATATAAGATGTAGCAAAGCAGTGCTTGGAGGGAAATAATAGCTATAAACATCTACAGTTTTTTTTTAAAATAGAAAGATCTTAATTCAGTAACATGACTCTACACTGTAAGAAATGAGAAAAAGACGAGCAAACTAAGCCTAAAAGTGGCAAAAAGAAATCACAGAAATTAGAACAGAAATGATCAAAATAGAGATTTAAAAAACAAGAGAGAATTGAAAACAAAAATTGGTTCTTTGGGGAAAAAATCAACAAATCTGAAAAGCTTTTAGATAGATTAAGTAAAAAAGAGAGAAGATGCACATAACTTTAGCCATAAATGTAGGCACAATTGTGTGCCAATAAATTACACAACCTACATTAAATAGACAAATTTTTAGACATGCACAAATTGCTATAGCTGGCTCAAGGAAAAACAGAAAATCCAAACAGACATACAACACATAAAGAGACTGAATCAGCTATCCAAAATTTCCCAACAATAAAGTCTGGAGCCAAATGGCTTCCCTGGTAAATTCTATGGACATTTAAAGAAATAACCCCAAGCCTTCTCAAATCATTCCAGGAAATATACAAGGAAGAAAAGATGTCCTAACTAGGAGGCCAGTGATTCTTTTGTATGAAAGCCAGACAAAACACCACAAGAAAACTACAGACCAATCTGCCGTTAATTGTAGATACAAAAATTCTCTAAAAAATACTAGCAAACAGAATCTAATTACATATTAAATATAACATACTGTGAGCAAGTCAGATTTACCTCAGAAATGCAAGAGTTGTTCAACATTAGAAAATAAATGTAATACAATAATGGAAAAAAGGAAAAAAAGAATCAAACGATCATCTCAAATTACTACAAAAAGCATTTGACAAAATCTCAAGGGATACCAAAGAGCCAAAATAATCTTTCATGACAAAAACATTTTAAAAAACTAGAAACAGAAAGGCACTTTCTTAATATGCTAAAGGGCATTTATGAAAAGCACACAGGTTAACTTTACACTCAATGATGAAAAACTAAAATAAATCTTTCCCCCTAAAATCAGAAAAAAGACAATAATGTCCATTATCACCACAACTTTTAACACTGTATTGTTATGTTCTACCCAGAGCACTTAGTTAAGAAAGAGACATAAATCACATCCAAATAGGAAAAGTAAAACTATCTCTATTCACAGATGACATACCTTATATACAGAAAATTTCAAGGAATCAACAACAAAATACTTGTAAAGAAATGTTGCAGGGTGCAAGATAACATATAAAAATCAATTATGTTTATTAGAACTAACGAATTCATCAATATTACAAGATACAAAATCAACAGACAAAAATCTGTTTTGTTTGTACATTAATAATAAACCAAAAGGGAAATGAAGAGAAAATTCTATTTACAACAGCATCAGAAAAAATAAAATATTAAAACCCAACCAAGGCAAAAACTTATATAATGAAAACTACAAAACATGGCTGAAAGAAATAAAAGACATCAATCAATACATGGAAAGACAGCCTATTTAGATGGGAAGACTTATTATTAAGATGTCAGGGCTATCCAAAACAATCTACAGATTCAACATAATCCCTATCAAATCCTAATTATTTCTTTGCAAAAATAAAAAATTCCACCTAAAATTCTTATGGAATATCAAGGAAGGAGCCCTTGAAAGTCAAAACGCTATTGCAAAAAGAGACCTAAGTTGAGTTCTCAAACTTACTGATTCTAAATTTACCACAATGCAAGAGTAATCAGAAAAGCATGGTATTGACATGAAGACAAACATATAGACCAATGAAATAGAAAGCCTAAAAACAAACTCTCACATATATGATCAAATGAATTTTGACAAGGGTGTGCCCAAACCACATACTGGTGATAGGGCAGTATTTTCAACAAATGGTGCTGGGAAAAAGGAATATTCACATGCAAAACAATGAATTTTGACCCTGACCTTTCACCCTATACAAAAATTAACTCAAAATGGATAAAACATCTAACTGTAAGAGCTAAAACTACAAAACTCTTAGAAAAAAATAGGATAAAAATCTTCATAATAATGAATTTGGCAATGATTTCCTGGATATGACACCAAAAGCACAGATGTTTTGGACTTTATCAAAAAAAAGAAAAAACAAAAAAACACCTGTGTATCAAAGGACAGTATTGACAGAAAGAAAAGACAATAAGTAATGGGAGAAAATATCATATATCTGGTAAGAAGCTATATTCTTACAACTCCACAATAACAAGACTAAAAAAAAAAAAAAAAAAGTCAAACGACTTAAGTAGACACTTCTCCAAGGAAGGTAAATAACTGACCAACAAGCACATAAAAAGATGTTCAACATCATTAGTCATTCAAGAAACGCAAATTAAAAAAAAAATAAAGCAATGTCATTTGCCATGTCTCCCAATCACTAGAATGGCTATAATCATGAAAATGGAAAACAAGTGTGAGCATCTTTGTCATCTTGCATTAAGCAAAGAGTTCTTATATATGATAACAAAAGCATCATTAAAAACAAAAAAGGCAAAAGATTAATTGAATTGCATCTTTTTTTTTTCTGTAAAAGACATTACAAAAAGAATGAAAAGACAAGTCATAGACTGGGATAAAATACTTGGAAATCACATAGAGAACTCAGAAGAATGTATAAAGAACTCTCAAAACTCAAAAATAAAAAAAAAACAACTCATTTTTTTTAAATGGATGAAAAATTTGAACATCTACTTCACCAAAGAAGATAAATGAGTAACAAATGTTCCAATGGATGCTGCTCTTTACCATTAAGGAAAAAGAAGTTCAAAACACAATAAGATACTACTACATACATATTAAAATGACTAAAATTAAAAGGACCATTTCTAGTGCTGGGGAGGAGTCAGAACAACTAAAAATCCCATACATGGCTGAAGAGAATGCAGAATAGCAATAATCTTTTTTTAAAAATGTTTGGCAGTTCCTTAAAAAGTTAAACTCAAATTAATCATATGACCAAGCAATGACACTCACAGGAAGTTATCTAAGTGAAAAGCTTATGTTCACACGAAAACATATACTTGAATGTTTAAGCCATTTTATTCATAATCATCAAAAACTTTATCACCCAAAAATATCTTTAAGTGAATTACTGGATAAATATGCTATAGTACACCCATATAATGGAACACCAACAATTAAAAGGAATGGAAAATTGGTACATGCCACAATATTAATGAATCTCAAGTGTATAGATTACATACATACTGTATAATTCCATTTATGAGACATTCTGGAAAATTAGTGAGACAAGGAACAGATCATTGGTTGTTAGAGGTTGGGAGAAAATAGAGTTGACTACAGAAACAGTGTTAACAGAATTTGGGGGGCAAATGGTGAATGCAAATTAAAACTTTTCTTTTAAATCTAACCAAGATCTTTGTCAGAAATTACTAAGATGATTCTCGAATATGGAAATGAAAAGGAACTACAATAACCAAAATATTTTGAAAAGAAAGAAGTCAGAAGACTCATTATTTGATTCCTCTAAACAAGTTCATATAAAAAATACAAAAAGGGAATATTTTACATATTTATATGCAATCTGTACTTTTCACTCGGAAAAGCATTTGCTTTATTATTCCTTAATATCCATGTGTCAAAAATGTATTTAAAACATATTAGTGTAAATCTAGCCTGTCTCTAATTTTTTACTACTACGAACAATGCTATCAGATAGCATTCTTTAATTATGAATATTTGTAGGACAGATTCCTTTTTTTTCCTGCAAAAGACACTACCAAAAGAATAAAAGGATAAGTCATAGACTGGGATAAAATACTTGCCAATCACATAGAGAACTCAGGAGAATGTATAAAGAACTCTCAAAACTCAAAAATAAGAAAATTATAATGAACATTTATAAAACATTCATACAAATTTTTACTATCGAATTTCTCTCTAAAAATACTGTACTACTTTATACTTCTTTTACTAGTATATGTAGTATTAAATTTAAAATTTTTATATAGTTAAAATTATTAAATTAGTACAGTTTTTGTTTTATACCAGCACAACTTCAGTTCACCCTTCCTGCTCTAACTCTAATCCTCTTGCTTTGAATCTACCATATACCAACATGTCTAATGATGGTTTCAGAACATTTGCAAGACTTTGAAAATATCAATGCATGGATATTTTGCTTAAGTAAAATAACGTACATTTTGCTTTATGTACCCTCTTAAAGCTTTAAAAATATTTCCCTTGGTGGAAAAGATATAAATAAATCATTAGTTCCGATCTTTCACTTAGCATTATATCACCCCTTAATCTTTATTTTTGTTCTAATCATAGCTTTAAAAGTCTTGTTTTTACTTAGTATATTTCTCATAAGCTATCCTAACATCATTCTTATAGTGCTAGCCATTTTATAATTCACCTTTGGTCACACACCCACTTATTCCACTTTTTTAAGTCACCTTCCTTAAACTGGCATTGCTCTGTATTCATTTGCTTTTGCTTTTTCTTCTTTATTGAGAACATCCAACATTCATTATCTACTGACATAGCTTCCATGCTAGGTATTGTCCTAGTTTTCACCTCCAAGAATAAAAATTTCCCACTCTTTCTGAATTATCTTGATTTTAAATGTACTTTACCTAAAAGAACCTATGTGCCTCTGCCTTTCTGTCTCCCCACCTCCCTCACCACTCTGAAAGTTTCTCTAATATCTAAGGTACATTTAATATTATACATGATCACTAATTCTGTCTTCGAAGCTGGCCTGATTACTTCTCAGGGTTCCTCATTCTTCTATCTTCTTCAATCCTCACAATAAAAACAAAACGCAAAAAAAAATGCTCTTATTTTGTCAAACTTCTGAAGGATAAAAAATGACAACAAAACAGGTAAATAGAAGGCAGAAAACCAGTAAGAACAGAGGTAAACTCGAAACACCAACCATCAACTGACTATAATTGACATCTATAGACTCCATCATCCAACGAGAGCAGAATTCACATTCTTTTCAAGCTCACATGGAATAGTCATCAAGACTGACCACATTGTGGGCCATGAAATACACTTTTCTCTTTGAAAAATAGAAATCATACAATGTATACTCTCAGACTACAATGGAATTCAAACAGAAAATCATTAACAGAAAGATGAAAAATCTCAAAAAGACTTGGAGAGTAAACAGCACACTTCTAAATAACACACGAATCAAAAAAAAAATCTCAACAGAAATTTTTAAATATTTCAAAATAAATGAATATGAAAATACAACTTAGCAAAATTTATAGGATACAGAAAAAGCAGTGCTTAAAGAGAAATTTATAGTATTCGATGCATATATGAAAAATAAATCCAATCATCTAAATTTCTTAGAAAAAAAACAAATTAAATCAAAACTAAGCAAAAAATAATAATAAAAATGAGAGCAGAAATCAATAAGTTGAAAACAGTAACTCAACAAAGAAAATAGCTGAAATCAAAAGGTAGTTCTTTTAAAAGTTCAATAAAATCAATAAGCTTCTAGCCAGGCTAAATAAGAAAGAGAGAAGACACAAAACACCATTATCTAAAATTAAAGAAGGAATATCAGTACAGAATCCCATGACATTAAAAATTAAAAAATACTATTAACTATGCCCATACATTTCATAACCTAGATGAAATGTACCAATTCCTTAAAAGACACAATCTGACCAAACTCACACAACAATAAACAATCTGAATAGGTCTACATCTACTTAAAAAGTTGACTCAATAATTAATAACCTTCCAAGACAGAAAGCACCAGATCCTGATGGGTTTACTAGTGAATTTTATCACAGATTTAAGAAAGAAGGTATATCAGTTCTCTACAATGTCTTCTAGAATACAAAAGTAGAGGTAATACTTCTTAACTCGCACTATGAAGACAGTACTACTCAAATTCCAAAACTAAAGACATTACAAGAATACAACAGACCAGTATCTCTAATGAACACATATGTAAACATCCTTAACAAAATATTATCAAACAAATTTTAAAATGTATTAAAAGAATTATATACCACAATCAACTGGGATTTATCTCAGGTATGCAAGGCTGCTTAATATTTGAAAATCAAATAATGTAATCTATCACATCAAGAGGCAAAAAAGAAAAATCACATGGTCATATCAAGATGCAGGAAAAACATCTCACAAAATACAACACCCATTCATAATTTAAAACTCTCAGCAAACAGAGGGCACTTGCTCAACTTGATACACACACACACCCGACAGCTAACAACATACATAATGGTGAGAAACTACAAGTGTTCCCGATAAGACCAGGAATGAAATAAGAATGTCTCCTCTCACCACTCCTCTTCAACAGTGTACTGGAAGTCCAGGCTAATGGAATAAGACAAGAAAAGGGGCGGGGGTAATCAAATTTTCCTTGGATGCAGATTACATGGTTGTCTACATAAAATATCTAAAAAAAAAAAGAAAGAAAGAAAGAAAGAAAAGAAAAGAAAAAAAGAAAAAAAACAGAGGAAAAAAACTAATAAGCAATTACAGTAAGGTTGCAGACTATAAAGTTAACATATAAAAGTCAAAAACTTTCAAATATACAATGAGCAAGTAAAATTTCAAATTAAAATAATATCATTTACATTAGTGCCGTCCAAAAGAAATACTTAGATATAAATGCAACAAAACATGCACAAGATCTATTTAAGAAAAACTACAAAACTCCAATGAAAGAAATCTAAGAATTAAATAAAAAGAAACCTATTCCATGCTCACAGAAAGACTCAATACTGTCAAAATGGCAGTCTTTCTCAACTTGATCTATAAATTCACCACCTACAATCTCAATCAAAATTCCAGCAAGTTATGCTAACTGATGCTAATGTTTATTATGAAAGGCAAAGGACCCAGAATATGCAACACAATATTAAAGGAGAGGTACAAAGTTGGAAGAATGACATGCCTCGATTTCAACACTTACTATAACACTTACTTAAGACAATGTGATATTGGTAAAATGCCAAATAGGTCACTAAAACAAAACAGTTCAAAAAACAGACCCACACAAATACATTCAACTGATCTTTGACAAAGGAGAAAAGGTGTTACAATGGCAAAACAAATATTCTCTTCAGCATACGGTGCTGAAACTGGACATCCACGTGTATGTGTGTGGGGGGAACTAATCTAGATACAGATCTTACACTCCTCACAAAATGAACTCAAAATGAATCAAGAATCTAAATGTAAACTTGAAAGTATAAAACTCTGAGAAGATAACAAGAAAATCTAGATGACCTTGGGAGTACAATGCTGACTTTTTAGACACAACACCAAAGACAAAAGTTATTTAAAAAAATAATAATGATAAACTGGACATCATGAGAATTAAAAACTCTGCTCATCAAAAGATACTGTCAAGAAAATAAGATGACATGTCACAGATTGGGAAATAATATTTATAAACAAGTCTTTCCAGTATTTGAACTGTTATCCAAAATATATGAAGAACTTTTAAAACTCAACTGTAAATTAAAAAACCTCCTTAAAATATGGGCAAAAGACTTGAATCAACACCTCACCAAAGAAGATACACAGATGGCATATAAGCATATAAAAAGACACTCAACATTGTATGTCATTACTGCAAATTAAAAAAAAAATACTTCTATATGTATATTAGAATGGTGAAAAATCCAGAACACTGACAAAATCAAAGGCTGGCAAGGATATGGAGCAATAGAAACTCTCTTACATTGCTGACAGGAATGAAAAATGGCACAGCAACTTTGTAAGACAGGCAGTTTCTTACAAAATTAAACATACTCTTAGCATGTGATCCAGCAATTATGCTCCTTCTTATTTGCTCAAAGGAGCTGAAAACTTATGTCTACACAAAAATCCTTCATGGAAATGTTTATAGAAGCTTTATTCATAATTGCCAAAACGTGGAAGCAACTAAGATGTTCCTCGGTAGGGTGAAAGGATAAATAAACTATAGTAAATCTGGACAGTTGATTATTCAGCACTAAAAAGAAATGAGAAACCTTAAATATCTACCACCAAGTAAAAGAAACCAATCTGAAAAGGCAACATACTGTATGATTCCAACTATATGACGTTCTAGAAAAGGCAAAACTGTGAAGACAGTACAAGGATTGGGGCTGGAGGCTGGAGAGGGATGAACAGGTTGAGTGCACATGATTTTAAGGCAGTGAAAATACTCTAGATGACACTACAATAATGAATATGTCATTATACATTTGTACAAGACCAAGAGTGAACCCTAATATAAACTATGAACGTTAGGGTGATTACTATGTGTCAATGTAGGCTCATCAACTGACAAGAGGTAGCATTCTGGTGTGAGATGTTCCTTCTGTTTAATTTTGCTGTGATCCTAAAACTGGTCTTAAAAATCAAGTCTTTTAAAAAGATAAAATAAATAATTTATTAGCAGGTCAAGGTTTTCAGCAGATAATTTATGTCCTTATAACTTTTTTTCCCCTGGACGATTTTATGATCTCATGTGGATTTAAGTATGAATGTGCAAGAGTACATATGTACACACAGACACAGAGGCACAATGCCCCGTCTGCTTAAACATGCAGTACTCCCATCTGTTACAATGCACTCCGCCATAAATGATGAAAGGAAAAAAAATAAAATGCACAATGTAACTGTTAGTCTGTTCATTTCCTAGGGTAACACCCTGTTTTATAAATTCTTATTAACTGAATCAAGAACAAGGGTTAAAGAGCAATATCTGAAAAAGTTTATTTCCATTATATGCAGTTTCATTTGTCAAGTAGGTCTTATTCTTTAATGAGAGGAGCTCACTCTCTATCTATAGATAGACTTATATAATACAATCTCATTAATTCAGGCTCTTCTTTTTGTCATTTATAAATTTTATGGGAGTTATCTTAAAGAATCTATTAGCAGTGAATGTACACAAACATGTAGGTGGGGGTGCCATATGATTTGCTAAGCAAAGCAAATATTAAAATGACAATTACATTATTTCTAATATTATCTTCAGTGATTAAGTACTACTCTGTAACTATATTTACTAATTTTACTAGACTTATAACTCTGCTACCTGTGTTTATGACATCTAATTAAGGTTAAAAAAAAAAAAAAGTCCAACACAAATACCATTCTGTCAAAAAAACAAAGTTCCAAATGACTCCTTCCAGTAAAATTTAGCATATAGATGAGAAAGATTTTCTACTTTTAGTGAATAAAAAGAGTGCTAAAGTAGAATTAGCTCCTCCAAGTTACAAAGCAAATTCACATTACAAGATGGCCCAAATAAAAAATAGGCAACATTAAGATACAAGAAACAGAAATTAGTAAACTACAGAAAACATTAATCTAGAAAATCTCAAATATTAAATAGACTAAAGGATAATTTATGTCAAAATCAAATTACATGCTTACTGGGACAGATATAGAAAGTTCATTGATAACACAAAGTTACTTGTTATTCTTTTTCTCTTCTAATAACATATTATATAGAAAGGTATCTTTCTTAGTATTTCTGGGTAAAACTTTAAAATCACAAGGAAATATGGCAGAGTGGTTTAAGAGTTTGGGCTCTAATGCCAGAATGTATAGGCTCTTAAAACAGATGTTTTCTAACTCTGTATTGCCTCAGTATTCCCATCTCTCAAACAGAAATAATAAAAGAAGAACCATATTTCACATGGTTGTTGAGAGGAGTAACTGAAAGAATGCTTCTAACTCTTTAATAGATATTAACTCATCACTACAGGAAGAAGCAACTTCAGCAATGCAAGGGCAAGTATTTTTGGTCCTTTTTTTCACTACTATATTCTATATGCCAGAAATCTAATAAACATTTGTTGAAATAACTGTGTATATGTATGTGTAAAACAGCATATTATTCAAAATCTAACATAAAGAAAACTCAAGAGTTAAACTAACCAAAGTTAGCAGCTTTTTCTTTGATGAAAAAAAGTCAAGGATTGCTTTCTCAGTAACTGTGACTCACTTAGCAGTGAGACTTAAAGCTGGTGTAGGGGAGAAAGTAGGAGGGTAAGCAGTGATTAAGGGGTTAGATAAAGGTTTGGGTTTATAAAAATGAAGGAGTTAAATTTTGAAAAGCATCCCAAAATGATCTTATACACACATACAATCCCATAACAGATGAACGTCACTGTACTAAAGGAAAATGACAAGCCAAAATAAGACTGTCACATGAAGAGACCTTTGAATATTTTTGTATTGACCAATCCCTCTCTAAACTTTACACATTAACTTTGAAAATGCAATTCCATGATAAATATATTCAACTTGTTCCCCAAAATGCTGCCTCCACATCATCTCCATACTGTCACATTTTTCTTTTACTTTCAGTACTCCCATAAATTTTCTCATTTACTCCAAAACCATGAAATTGCACCTAGATCCTTAATGCTCTCCAGTAACTTCATCCTTCACTACTCCTCTCCCATTACTCTACTCTTAATTACAAAGTCGTTTTTATTTCTCTGACAAAACAGTTTTCTGCTTCTGTGATGTGCAAATACTATTTCTTGCCCCATACCCCACTCTTTCTGAAACAAACTGGTAAGCTCCAATCTTCTTGAAATCTAGGCATTTAGGTCTCACATTTATAAGCATTCATTCCACCCTGTGTTAGTATGTGTGCATGTATTATTTTGTAAATTGTAGTGTTGCAAATTTCATTCAATTTCCTTACTTTTATGATTGCACTCTATGTTGGTATTTTTTTAATTCATAAACTTTTTAGAGCAGTTTTAAGTTGACGGCAATTTGCCACATATTTTTAGTGATTTATTCACATTTCTAGCTCTTCAGGAGGCTGTATCATCTTTTCAGGATAACTATCTTCTCTATCTGTTCCTAAAGAATTGTCTAATACCTGGCACCCAGAAAAGTGGCTTGATAAAAGTGGCTTAGCAGTGTGTAAAAATAAAGATATACCATGCCACTAGGCTGTAACATTAATAAAGTGGTGCATAAATAACTAATTCAAATAGTAAGTTTTTTTTTAATGCTATTGTGCGTAGGATATTTTTCTCATTACAATTTCTAACTAAGTAGGTACATAATAACTATTATATAATTACCCATTAATTTAACTGAAATTTCTCATTTCTGGAAATCTGTAAAAAGCTGGAACTACAAAAGGAAGTCAGATTATGACAAGCTCCACCTTGAATCCTCTCTGAATAAGAATACTGCCTCCTGGCTAAGAAAATATACATTGGTGTCACTGCCCAACTAAGGCAGGTCCACTATGTAAAAAACATAGAAAAACCCTAGGAGCATCATTTGGACATATCCAAACTACAGCTTTGATGAAGGATCAGAATTCAGATGCAAAATCATCTGACAAACAGGTGTGTTTCCCTTTAAATACAAAGTGTAATAAAGAGAAAAGAGCTGAATATAAAGTACTATATATCAAGACGAAGCAGGTTGGAAACAAATGATGAAAGTTCAAAGACGGCAGGGATTTAATATGTGGAATTGTGGCAGAGTCTAGACATTTAAACATATCTATTTTTAATCAAACTTAACCAAAAATTTAAAAAGTATTAGATATGTATTTGCTGTCATTTTAAAAGAAAATTTTTAACTTAAATAGACTTATTTAAATATAAAGCTCTCCAAAATATTCTTATACCATTTTAAATCATACAACTCATATAACTCCACCAGCCTTTAAAATAGCTAACATGTAACAATGAACTCCAAGGAAATTAAGTTGCCTATATCAAATCACCTTGCACTAAATAGTTAAGAGAGAATGGTTACAAATATAAAATTGGTAGAGATGTCTTTCAAAATTATAGGAATTTATGCTTCCATGTGCTTTATAGGAAAAGGGCATTGTGATTTTTAAAAATTAAAGTTTTTCCAAAATTCAAATATCACCAATTAACTTCTGCCAGCTAAAAATTACATCATTTTAAATATTTTCCTAATGGCCATACCTACTCATACAAATAAGAATCATCTGACAACAGCTTCATTAAGAAAAATATGTCACCAGTTTAATGAATACACAGGGGAACAATAACAATATTCCAACTATGTCTTTTGCCTAAAGCAAATAAACATCTACTTTTAAATAGTTTCATAAAAAAATAAAAATTCATTTATTTTAAAATGAATTTTCTAAAAGGAAAAAAACAAACCTTATCAAAGTAAGTTGGTCCTATGATTTTCATATAAAATTATTTCAGAAGTATGGAAACAATGACCATTACCACAGTCCTAAGTTATGAAATTTAACAAAAACACATGAATTTTTTTAATGTGAAGAAAATCGCTAAAGGCCAACTTTTTATTCAATTCCCCTTAAAATATATGCAAGTGTATTAATCCATTAACCTTTTCCTATTCTGAAAAATAGTGCAGCTTGCTGCCAATGTTCACTTAATATCACACATAGGAATGCTACATGTTCCAGAATGTGACATTTTAGACAATCAAGAATTACAGTATTTTTAAATGAAAATACCACTACTAAAAACAGAATGCTATAAATAGAATTATCATTTGCTTCCAAAGACTATCGATATATTAGAGCAATGCAAAATAATAATAAAAGTGAGATATTTCATGGAAACTTTGGGGGTAAGGTTAGGACACTAATCGGCAAGTTAATGCAGACTAAATGCTGCAGTCGAAAGCGCTGTGGCAAGTATTCTTGAGGCAAATGGGAAAACGGTTAGCTTTCCATAAATAAAAATTAAAAATTAAAATTTTACCCATTATTTACAGCTCAAGTTTAATTATCTTTCCATATAATCACTATCTTCCTCTTTTATTAACTCCATTTCTAAAATATTAATTTGCAAAACTGTATCTATAATACTAATTTGAAACAAGAACAGCATAAAAACCTTTCTCACTACAGTATGCACATTTCTTTTCTCTGGGCTAGGGAAGAATGTATAGTCTCCAGAAGACATTCTAAAATAGTTTCCCATGCGTTTAGCTTTATATGGGGAAAAAAAACACACAATCTTATAAAGCCAACACCATCTTCTTTTGGTGCCCACCATTCCATACCTCTACTAGCACTTAAAATTAACGAAATGCAAGGCAGAGCTAGACAACGTTGGTATCCAAAAATGCTTAAATTATGGTGTGTGCTCTTAAGGAATTTAAAATTCAGTAATATAGAAAAAAATTCAGAACCCATGATGGGTAGATTTTAAGTTTCTTGAGTAAAAAATATATGTTTATAAAGTTTAATCAAGCAGTAAATATACAAATTCTTTGGGACCATTAAAAGAAAGAAATGAGTTCTTAATAAATCCTTAAGACTATATGAACTTTAAAGAAAGCGGTCCAAACCAGATAAGATTTTAAATGACAGTAGTTCATTACTTTATGGATTAGTGTAGAAAAAGTTCTTCTATAATTAGAAATTATGAACAAATATTGTTTACTGATCAATAAGGATCTAATTTTGTGTTGTTACTTTAAAGCCAGAGAGAGCTATAAGTTCTCAAATTCTATTGTTCCACCATCAAGCAACATTTTATCTTAAATTCTGAAAATTTTTTCACATCTTGAACACAGATGTAATTAGAAAAACTTTAACTATAATGCATTATTACTCACAGAACAGGACAATAATATGAGTAAATAATCATATAAATAAAAACAATGAAACAATAAATAGGGAGAAAGGGAAAGTTTTTGCTTACAGTGGGATAAACAAATGTAGAAGAAATGACAGAAACAGAAAAACCACCACTTAATAAACATTACAATAATTTTTTCAGACAGGAATTATGGATACTAAAACTGGTAAGCAAAAGTACAGTAAGAAAAGTATGCATAGTGTCAAATTCTCTCTCTACAAGATACTAATTACAAAGAGGAAAATAGTAAATTACAGTGAAGTAACCTGGCAGAACCCTCCTTAACCAAGGGATCATACTTAACACCACTATTAATTAGACATTAAACACAAAAGCCTTCTGGTATGACAAATAACTCCAGTTCTGTGGTATTCTAGCCAAAAAAGAAAAACATGAATTTAATCATGAGGATAATCACATAAACCCTAAGTGAGGGACATTCTACAAAATAATTGGCCAGCATTCTTCGAAAGCATAAAGGTCATGAAAGACTTAGAAAGGCTGAGGAATTGTGCCATGTTAGAGGAGAGACATGACAACTAAATGTAACGTGTAATCCTAGACTAGAAAATGAACATGTGGGACAACTGATAAAATCTGAATAATGTCTGCATATTAGTTAAAAGTATTATATCAGTTAATTTTCTGGTTTTGTTAATTATGCTACAGTATGTAAAATATTGGCATCTTGACAAGCTAGGTGAAGAGTAGAAAGGAAACACCACTGTATTGAAGACTTAAAGTATTTTAGGAAGTAAGGAGAAAAATCCAAACCAACTCCCAAATTGTACATTAAACTACAACTCATTAAAAGATCCAAGCACATAAATGGGGGGCGGGGAAGGTAAGGTATTTTATCAAATGATCTTCCCAGTTTCTCCCAAGGATTCAAAACATTTATTCTTAATAATTCACTTAGAAAAGCTGGGCATCAGTGCTAAACAGGTTCCCCCTTTCCTCCACTTACCTATGTACTCTATATCTCTTGAAGATTGAGACTATGATAACTAACTCATTAAAATGAAACTGCACTTAAACAAAATTATCTGCATATCTTGGAGAGTTCCACAGGACTGGATACTGTGCAATAAATTGAATTTCAATAAATCATTGCAGGTGGGGGGGAACCCATCTATAAAACCAGGGATATTTTAACAAGTCTCAAAATACCATAAATGTTCAATCCCGTTAAGAAAATTACTAACCAAATAATGTTAAAAACCAGAGGCTACAGCAATGGGAATAAATTATTCTTTTATCCTTTAAAGCTTATATTTTGCATTTCCAAAGCTCTTTCCTAGTATTAGTTTCCTAGGGCTGCTGTAACAAAGTACCATAAACTGGGTGGTTTTAAACAACAGAAACTTATTCTCTCACAGTTCTGGAGGCTAGAAATCCAAAATCAGCCTGTTGGTAGGACCATGTTGTCTTCTGAAGCTTATGTGGGAGGATCCTTCCATGCCTCTTCCAGCTTCTGAGAGCCTCAGGGATTCCTTGGCCAGTTGCAGCTCAACTCTATTTTCTGCCTCCATTTTCATACAGCTGTCTTCCCTGTATGTCTATGCACCTCTGTGTTTTTACATGACATTCTCCTCCCTGCGTCTCAGTTTTCTTACAAGGAAGCCAGCCATACTGGATTAAGGCCCACCCTAATTGAGATTGACCTCATGTTAACTTAACCACATTTGCAAAGAATCTATTTCCAAATAAGGTCACATTCATAGGTATAGTGGTTAGAACTTAAATGTATCTTTTGAGAGGACACAAATCAGTCCACAATACCCCTCTGTTCCATGAAAGTATTGTTTAGAAGTTACTTATTCAACCTCACCTTAAGAAATATTTACTAAAGAACTCCTAAATGCTATGCAACATTCTAAGTAAGTGCTAAACATAATAGAATGGTAAATTAAAATCTGACTTTAAGAAGTTGGTATTGCTAATTCATAGACTCATAATAAAGATATAATAAACACAATGATTTCATATTGTGAGAAGTGATACGATAAAAGTACTTTAAAATGATAAAGTATTTTAAAGGGATGGTTCTTAGAAAGATTTTCTAAGGAGATTAACATCTGAGCTAAGTCTTGAAGGATGTGAAAGCACAATGGCCAAGGTAGAAGGGTGGAGGAGAATGACTATTCTTTACAATGGAGGGAAGCTACTTGTTTACTTAAGTAATACAGCCAAGTGGCAATGGTGCAGTTAACAATTGGTTAGGCATACCAACTTTGAAATGTGATGATCAAATTTTTTTTACTTTAAGAGTCTTCTATCAAATTTTGTACATCAAAATATTAGACATTTACTTTTTACATTATGCTACTTCAATTTTGGATAATTTAAACTTGTATAGTCCACAATCACACCATCAGTGTTTGCTGTCATGAACGGTGAGTTCCAAAGGTCATTAACTTAGTAACTGAAGACTAAGTCAAAATAATGTGTCATTATAATACCAAACTGTAGTTGTACATTTACTGTTAAATAAATACTACACTCCACAATTAGGAGAAAATTAACTCAAGGGGAAAAATTTTTAGTGAAGATTGAAGTACAGTCTAGAGCAGGGGTCCCCAACCCCAGAGCTGTGGACAGTACCTGTTGGTCCGTTAGGAACCTGGCCACACAGCAGGAGGCAGGCCAGTGAGTGAAGCTTCATCTGTATTTGCAGCCACTTCCCAGCACTAGCATCACAGCCTCAACTCCACTCCTCACCATTAGGCAGTAGATTCTCATAGGAGCACTGGTCTCTGGTACCAAAAACATTAGGAACCACTGTCCTAAAACTACTTCCTCACCAACACTTTTTATCCCAGATCCTTTTCATGCAGAGGTCTTAAACCTAAAATAATCCTGCAAACTATCTTCTCTTAAGCATTCAAACCGTTGAACCGTGTTGGAAATGGAATCACAGGGACATGATACCACTCTAAATTTTGGTCTCCAGTTTCAAGTGGAATCTTAATTCCACTAAAGCAATCTTAATTTTTCCATGGTAGGCTACCTCTCCCATCGTCTTCAACAAATACTCTAAATTATCACAAATCTTAAGACCTTTTGCTATGGCCAACCTCCCTGCTTCCTGAAGTTCGTTGAAAAAAAAAAAAGTCACTAATAATAAACCACTTGCTCAATTTTTTGCCTCTCCCTCACTTAATCTTTGTCCTTCATTATTACCCAGAAAATAAGATGCCCTTCCTCTTATTCTTGCTCCATCCCCCCATGTCATTATTTCACTCTCTACTACCTCTTTCCCTAAGTCTACAAACCATTAAAGTGTCCCCTCTATCACTTAAAACATTAAGACACAGATCCTATCCTTGCTAGGTACCACATTCTGTTTTCGTTCTGAATATAAACTAGAAAACCAGTTTATAGTCACTGCTTATATCTCCTCACTTCTCATTCCCTCTTTTAGTTTAAAATAAAAAATCTTCTTTTAGCCCCAGTTCTCTGCTGAAACTACTCTTTCAAAACAATCACTAGGAAATGTTTTAAATTACAAAGTTATTATTGATAATTTACTATTTCTTAAAAGTATCTTTTATAGATAGACACTAAAATAATATGGTATCAGGGATTTGCTTCAAATGAATACAGGCGTGGAGGTATACAAATGAAACATTAGCCATGAATTACAACTGATGAAGTTGGGTAATAGTTGCATAGGGGTTCAGTATACAATTCCATCTACTTTTGTATATGCTTGAAACTTCCATAACAAAAACACAGATTTCTACATTACAGTATCCCTGTCAACTAAACCACAGTTGTTACTGAGTTACCTGCTGGGCAAGCAATCTTCTCCTGAACCTCTCCAAAAACATTCTCTGACCCTTGCCCTCATGCAACAATAAAATTCTTTAATCTATGAGAAGTGATGCATCCTTTAGTTACGTCAGGCAGCTAAAAAGTTTGTTAAAGTAGATGATAACTCCAAAATCTTTATTTCAGATCTGATTTTACTTCTTCCTGTATACATTTTCTTAGCTGCAAAATTGTGACTTTGGTCATGACACTCCTATCATAAACTGAGCTTCTCTTCTCAATAGTAGCCCACCTCCCTGTCTTTAAAAATGAAACCAATTTAATAAAATTAAATATTAAAATTATGTTTTTCCTACAAATTATTCGTCCCATCTAATGAAATCATCTTGTCATCCAGCTGGAAAATCAGAAAACCTGAGATCTTCCCCTGAAGATATTGTCCATATTAATAGTAAAATGCACCAGGAAATTGTTCCTCACTAATCCTACTCACACTGCCGTAATAAAGGCTCCCACTGTCCCCATATCTTAATAGTGTCCTAGTCTTCTTCCTTTCCTCAATTCAATCTTCCATCCTATAGCCAGATTGGTTTATTTGAAATTTTAGTTTGATCAAATAAGATCCCTGTTAAAATCTTTCAAATAGCTCCCTATCACTTCTAGGATAAAATTCAAGTTCCTAAAGACAGCAAGCAAAAATCTTAATGCACAGAGTGGATAATTACTTATGATCACCTTCAATTCTACTACTTCAGAGAATGATGTTAACAACTGAAGTCAGGTGAGTAATTCAGAAAAAAAGGAGAAAGGATTCATAAGAGTACCCTTATTTAACCAGGAAAATGTCACAGATAGAAGTAGAAAGCTCATAGGAAAGCCTCGGAAAAAAGTTTCAGGAAATTAAGTATCTTCTCGTACATAAATGCAAAAAAAGATCTCACCAAGGATGAGTACATTTGACTTCATAAAAATTAAAACTTTGCACATCAAAACTAACAAGAAACTGCCACAAATAACAGCCAAATGGTTAATATTAACAATGAATAAGTTGTAACTTATACAAACACTGAAACAACACCAATAAAAGGTAAAGGACAAAACTAGAGAGGAAAATGGCTAACATACTTGTAGAATAACTCTTGATATCACTAGTGAAATACAAAACATTCCATTATTGCTTTAAAATGCATTTCTTTGATCAACAGGGAAGCTAAACATTCTTCCCTCAACAACATATTTCAAGTGGTAATACTCAATTACAGCAAGGTAAAATGAGACTAACACTCTTATATTTCTTGTGTTACTTAATATTAAGAAACTTTAAACTCCTTCCATAAAATTGAGAATACTACAGAGATGGCCAATATCACTGTTACCATATAAAATAATAGTAAAGGTCCTGGCCAATGCTGTAAGAAAAGAAAAAAAGAAAAAAGGAAGAGAGGAAAGGATGAGAGAAAGGAGGCAGAGAGAAATGAGAAAGAGATCAGAATATCTACAGAGAAAAATAATCAGAATTACAGACGAGAACTAAAGAGTTAAACAGGATTGTCACTTATATAGCATTTACTGTGTGCTAACCACTAATCTTAACACTATACATACATTCACAAACTTAATCCTCACAACAAGGCTAGTGAACTTCTCTTAACTTTGTTTTACAAATTAGTAAAATGAAGCATCCAGTGGTTATGTAAGCCAGGATTCAACCCCAAGCTGACTAGATCCAGAGTACTTGCTCTTAGTCACTTCGCTATCCCACCTGGCAAAACACTACACATATACAACACTGGAAGACTGAAGAGAAGGACCTAGAAACCAGTTATACTCCTAGAACCTGGAGGTAGTTTGTTAGATGAAAAATATTCTGGTTACCTTTCCTACTAATTTTGGTAGGACTGACCACACAGGCATTGGGATTTATCTGTAATGGAGATACAGAAATTCTCATGTATACCTGGTGGGAGTACAGACTAGTCCAACTATTGGGAAATGTAACCTAGTAGTATTTAGTGAAATTGGGTGTATGTATACCTAACCCAGGAATCCAACTCTTGACTATATACCCCTAAGAAGACACATATGAGGATACTCTTTTTCAGCATTGCTTGTGATAGCAGAGCTAGGGAAATCATGGTATACATCACTACGTGGGGGTAATGGTTAAATGAAACATGGCAGATGCACACTGTGTAATACTAAGAAGTCATTAGATTCAGTGGACGACACAGGCATAAAACATACAATGTACGTGTAGAAGAAAGAGTGAGTAATGCAGATAAAAGGAAATAATAAATAAAATGAAAGCAAGACCTTGAATGAATCAAGAATTACCATGTGACATAAATTAAGGATAGGATTAATTCAATGCTCTGCACTTGAGGTCCAACAAGTAAATTTAAAATAATTTCAAAGTCAAAAATATTAAAACTTCTAGAAAGTAACTAATACGTATCAAAACCTTTAAGATATTAATAATCTTTGGTTCAGTAATACCTATTCTATGACTCTGTCCTTTAAAAACAAAAACAAATAAAAAAAAAACTGAAAATAACCTAATCCCCTACAAATGAAGAGTAAATACTTGTGAAAATTTTTATGTACCATGAAAAACAATGTTTATAAAAAATTAAATATCAAATGTTTGTAATATAGAATGACTTCTACTCTACATATTTTATATACACTCATGTGCATAGAAAAAGACTGAAAAGTAAACGCACTAAAATGTTACTCGACAAATTAAAGATTTAGGTGTGATTTCCTGTAATTTTCTTTACATTTCCTTGTATTAAATATAAAATGGGAAAACTATTAATAATTGCAGTTAGGTAACAGAATAATCCGGTACTCCCAGAAATGCCCCAGGCAGATCAGGACCTATGGTTCACAGGTCACACGGAAACTATCATTTAAAAACAGAACAATTTAAAAATTTATTTCCAGAAGGCATACTGATAATGGACTTACAGATTTCGGTGTTTGAAAATCATTTATTTAATTCCTAAAGTGTTTTGTCAAAGAAGTAATAGGGTATCCTACATTTCTATGTAATCGATTATGAAAGATTTCCGTAATATCTTAATAAAGGATATAATAAATCAAAGGTAATTTAGGGTGTCACTAAGTACTAATTGATTTTTATCACTTGTTATTTTTGCTAGCGAAATAAAAAAATCTATAACTAAACATACCAGCATAGCTGTAATTTATTTAGTGGATCAATTTTAACATTATCACTATAATCAGCAATATTTTTAAAACCCTAACCTAAAGCAGAAACAGCACATACCTAAAATAAGCTACATGTCTTACTCCTATTTCCTACACTTGCTAAACTAACCAGCTGAATTGGTTTAGGGAAGTGAAATCACTTCTAAAGTGAGGTTAACTTATTTTAATACATTTTATTTTAAATTCCATAATTACAATCTACTTACATTAGGTATTATTTAACTGCCAAAATTTGTAAAATTGCCCTCATTCTAGCACCATAGTTACAAAAGTGGTGGTAGATGGATACTGATGAAAACACTATTATTTCAAGACAGATATTACTGAACCATTTTGCATGACAATTTTTATTATGGCAGTTCTTCATTATCAAAATCCAAAGTACACACTACCTAACCCTCTTTTCACACCATTCACATACCCCTAAGACAGAGGCAGGTTCGTGGGAAGTACCTTAAGAATTCACGTGAGAACAGACTCTTAACTCACATAACCAGAGTAAATTTAGACATTATTCCTAGTTTAACCATTCTTTCTGACATTACACTATGTCTCAATCTAATTAACTCCTCTGAGCCAGGTGTTACAGAGGGTAGAAGAATACAGAATAAAACTGATAGCCGTGAGAGTGTTTCTGTAAAGAATAAAATAAGGAAAAGGACAATACAAGCTTCCAATATTCTTAAAAGGGGCTGGAAAAAATTTTTTTTAAATAAATGTGTTATGTCTCACTTTTGTAATGTATAAAACTACTTCCAGCAAGATTGTGTAACAGTAATATAAGTGTTAAATTTTTGTGTGCTTTCTGTTAAACTTCAAGAGGTTTAAGAGGATTCCTTCAAAACCGTCTTTCATTTGCTCAATTCTCTTCTCAAGCATATTAGACTCCATTAAGAACCAATCATGTAAGCTGAGCTGCAAGTGACCCGAGTTGCCATAGCAACAGCTGCTTTCTGAAATACGTGTTATGCATTTTAAAAGCTCTCACAGAGAAGATACCACATCTATCAATTAACAACTAAAGCTCAACACAACACATTACCCAAATGAAAGCAAAAACTGAACTACCTTAACAAGGCAACTACTTCATAACAAAAGGGATATTTGATATTCTTAAATCCACCTACTTTGGTTTGTACATTTCAAAATCAAGTCTATAACAACACATAGTAGTTGCATACCATGTTTAGAATGCCAAAAAAAATTGATACAGTAAAAGAAAAAGAGTAATCAAGACATTTGCACTGGACCATCAAGATAATACATGAACATATGCTGTAATGAACTGCCAAATCTTCATGCAATTTTACTAATAAAAAAGTTGGCCCTAAATGTGGTAGACTAAAATATTTTCAACACACATATGATGTGAATGTGCTTATGTGTGTGACACACGCTTTATAGATAATGAAAAGATGTGCAGGCAAATAGTAAATACAAAAGATATTCTACAGTTTTCAAGAAAAATTATTCTTTCGGCAATTCATTAGACATAGACATCTCTTCTTCAAAAACTGAGGAAATTCCTTCTCATAAGGAGATGCATAGCTAGCCAGTGTTATGCAGTGTAGTCATTTAAACAGTGTGCAATTCTACAGTAAGAAATTCTCGAAAATAAACCTGTTTCTGAAAAAATAACTTCAAATTGATAATGTCCATGATTAAAAGAAAAATAAAAGAGTAAATAAAATTTATCAGTCTTGAAAATTTTTCTAAAACTATACCAAACATTTAATTCATGTAAGTAAACAAAATGCATAAAAAGTATCTGTTTTTTAATCAGGAAAAATTATTACGAATGGAATAACTAAATAAAACATACTGAAATTACTAATAATGATACTCATACTCAAAAAATGAAAAGAAAAATATTTTGAGTAACCACTCCAAAAAGAAACTATAAATTGCGACAATAGATTCTTTCATGTTCATATTTTAACTTTAAATTTTGTACAACTTCACAAGGATTTTTAAAAAGTGGGGATAAACTACTGGTAACTACTATAGCAGAAACTTATAAAATAAGGTATAACAAGAATGAAAGAGTAAAAGTTTTTAATGGATGTTGACAGAACTAACAAGTAACCACAGCAATAACTAGGTATGGCCCCAAATACCTGAGAACCCTAGAAGGCTCAATGATTAAAGTATTATTTTATTAACAAAGTATTCACTAACTTAGATAATTCCTTTGGCCCAAATGTTATTCCATCTCTAAAGATTAGGAAACACTACATTTCTCCTTTCAATATAAAATCTCACCCTTTATTTCAACCTTGTATTCCTTATCCTTGTGGAATTCTGGACATGATCAAACACTTTATTCAAATCCTAGCAGAATATTAATACTAACAGCTAAGCACTTCTAAGCAATTTATATGTGTTAATTCATTGGATCTTCACAATATCTCTTATTAGCTCCACTTTACAGAAACAGGAACCAAAGAATAGTTTGGTGAAACTGAGGAACAGGAAAGTTAAGTAACTTACTCAAGGTGATATAGTCCATAAATTGTGGAATCAATATTCTCAGACAGTCTGACTCTATATCCCTTACCTTTAATTATTATCCACAAAATCCATGTAAGTGAATATAACCCTTCACCCCAAATTGATGTTTTTCTAGTTACTTCATACCCTTTCTCTCCTTGGTTTAGCTTACTTACTCATAGCTATCCCAATTTCTCAGCTTAATTCCAGCAAAGCAAAAACTAAATATTTTAAAATACAAATCAAGTAGGTTCAAAAAACAAACCAAAAAAGGAAAACAACTGGTTCAACTATGAAGCCTAGGTACAAACTATTCAAGATAAAATATATGCAATTTCTTTCTTTTTTAAGGAAAAGTACATGTATGTATGAGTATAGTTATGATAATGATACAAATAAGTTATTAATTGCTTGCTACATGCCAAGCACTGTCCTAAGAGCTTTCTTTACATGCCCTAACATTTAATTCTCACAACAACCCTATGAAGTAGATAAAGCAGGTCTTCTCCTCAAATAACATTGTTTCCATTCAACATTGTTTCCTTATAATGTTGATGAGAAAAAAAAATCTATTCCTAGCTAGGGCCATCATGTATGTGGAGTTTTCATGTTCCCCTCATGCCTCCCCAGTTTTCTCCTGGCACTCTGGTTTCCTCCCAAAAGATGTGCACGTTAGATGAACTGGCTTGTCTAAATTGTCCCAGTATGAGTGAGTGTGCCCTGTGATGGAACAGTATCCTGTCCAGGGTTGGTTCCTGCCTTGTGCCCTGAATTGCCGAGATAGGCTCTGGCTACCCAAAACCTAAACTGGAATAGCGAGTTGGAAAAAAAATGATCTTACTTGTGTATACTAATATTTCTTAAATGTAAGTATAACTCACATTTATTTCAATGTTTAATATTAGAAGTGTTTGGGGGGGGTCTTTATTTAGAAGTTTGATGGTGTTACTGTGACTAGAAATATGCCGTAGAAACTTAACTCTTATTTATATCACTTAGACTGTGGTATATGTCATTTCACTTAAAGTCACAGTTTGCTAATATCTATTGACAAATTAAGTGAGGTCTTACCGTACTACTATCAAGAACAAAGATATGTGGTAATTTGCCCAAAAGTATACAGCTATTAAGTGGCAGAAATGGAATTCAAAAACCTCTGACAACTTCAACAGAGAGAGCCTCACTCTTAACCATAACACAATCAATTAGCAGCAGTGAAAACAGGAATTAAAGATTTTACAGGTAAGTAGATATATCACATAGGCAGTCAACATGTTATAATCATTCCTAAAAATAATCATGACTATGCATGCAGATTTAGCAATAACAAACTTTTAGAAAAATCAAAAATCAAAATATAACACATTAGGACTGTTAAACTTTGAGACTTCCAATTCAAGATGGCAGACTGGGCAAACATGTACCTTTTATCCCAATCCTGGTATTCAGGTAATAATGCAAATTGGTTTTGTTTTTATGCAAACTCAGATATCAAATTTAACTATATGAGAGAAAAAGCATTCCTTTATCAAATTAGAAATTCTGACACCTGGAAAATATGAAAAAAATGAGATCAGATTATGCAAATGTGAACAAAGGATATTGCAATCAAGATAATAGTTTGAATCTTTCTAAGAAAGTCAAAGAGAGGCTCTAAACTTAAAATATAAAGAGCAGAAAGTGGGAGTGGGATAACATCAAGGATATAAATCTGTAATTAAAGAACTGCATTCGCATTTCATTCCAAATAACTTAGTCAACTTGGTCTCTCTCCTGTCCCTGATTAAAGAGACACGGCAGAAAGCAATAGCTGTCAGCCTCAGGATTAAACCCAGCTACTAGTCTAAAGTGTTCTTCAAGCTATAGTTTTGAAATGATTTTGGTGGGTTGTAACTAGCAATTTTCAATGATCTAGAATGAATAGAACAGAAAATAAAAAGTGAGGATATGTACTGTTTCATGGAACTTTTGCTCAGTTATATATATTTATAAAGTCACATGTGTGCGTACTACATTGCAAAATAACGCATTTTATACTTTGGGTCATAGTTTTTAAAGTTAGAAAGCTACTGTTCTAAATAAAGTGTGCAGATCTGTGGAGGGCTTCTAGGGTGGTGTTGAGGCCTGAAAAGAAAAGCAGAGCAGCACTTGAGACACTAAAGCATTCCACTTCCCAGATAAACCAATTAGTTTGCCAATTGTGGAAACTTAACAGCCTGCCTCCTCCTCAACCATATACCTTAGAGCATCATTTTCCCACCTTTCTTTCCATTATCGACCTCGCCCAAAAAGCATTTTAAAACATTTTCTCCTTAACCACCCCACCATGAAATTTCAGTACCACCAATATACTGTATATTTGTACACTATCTGTATTTCTGTGTCTTATACATAAAAAATGCAACTTTTTTTTTTACCTCCATAATCAATTTTTACTCCTTTCAGAATGCATGCCTCAGAGTAAATAAAGAAGCCTTACCACATGCCACAGTCTAGGGAGAAATCTATGAATGAAACAAACCTATAGCAGTGAACCTTACTCCAGTTGCCTAAACTGACCAATTCTTTTTTTTTAACTGACCAACTTAATCTAATTTCATGAATATAAATAAAAAACTAAGAATTACCAAATCTGAGTTAATACAAAAAATGAAAAAAATAAAGAAAAAAATAACCAAAGAGAAAGCAGAGATGCAAGCCCAGAGCGTAAAGCTGCCAACCAGAGGATTATTTCCAGGCCCTGAAATCTACTCACATTCCCTTATCAGAAGGATCACTAAGTTGTTATACACCTGAAACTGATATAATATTGTATGTCAACTGTAACTGAAAAATAAAAATAAGTAAATAAATTGAAGGGGAAAAAAATCTGTGTTCCTTCAGCTGCTTTCTAAAATTTTTTGGAACTTAAGGTTCCTTTTTTCCTTCTATTGTCTCCCTTTCTGAACCAAAATATCTATAAGTGGCATCCTAACACTGTCCCACCATTGTATTTTTGGAAGAAATAACTTGTTTCTTTAGTTTCACAGGTCTACAGATAGAAAGCTTCACCCACACTTGATTTAGATAATTTTGATATGAGATTTGGGACTTGAGTTGGTAAGATTTTGAACTATGAATTGGTACTGTAATAGAATGTGACCTTTTTGGGGACCTTGGGATAGAGCGGTTATATTTTGTACATGAGATGGATATGAAACATAGAGGCCAGAAGAAGGACTGTGGTAGGCCAGATTTTGGCCCCCCGTGATCTTCACTCCCTGCTGTTATTCCTGTGTATGTCTCACTATTAGGAACTTTAAAATAGGGAAATTATCATAGATTATACACTTGAGCCCAAATGTAATCACATGGGCCCTTAAAAGTGAAAGAGGAAGGCAGAAGATCAAGGATCAGCAGAAGAGATAAGAGAGATTTGAAGCATGAAGACCCTCTATTGCTGTTCTAAGATGATCTGTACCATAAACTAAAGAATATGAATGGCCTCTAAAGAATATAAGTGGCCTCTAGAAGCTGAGAATTATCACCTCCCAAGTTGATGGCCAGCAAGGAAATGGAACCTCAGTCCTACAAACACTTGGAAATCAATTCTGCCAACCATGTGAATGATCGAGAAAACGATTTCTCTCCTAAAGCTCCAGAAAGGAACTAGCCCAGCCAACAGATTTTGGCCTTTTGAGACTATACAGACTCACTGAATTTCTGACCAACAGAAGCTATAAAATGCTAAACCTGTGAAAATTTATCACAATGGCAATAGAAAATATAAGAATTGTTACATCAATTTTGCAGATCAGAAATCTTAGGCACAAAGTTTATATAAACTGCTCAAGATCACATTACTCATAATTTCTGATGCTTGAGATTCAACCCAAATACAGGTGTACCTCAGAGGTATTGCAGCTTTGGTTTTATACTGTAATAAAGTGAGTATCACAATAAAATGAGTCATTATATTTTTGCTAGTGAAGTATCTTGCCATCAATTTATTAAAAACACAACATCTGTGAAGCACAATATAACAAGGTATGCCGATAGTGTGACTTGTGTTCTTAACCACTGAAGAAGACAAAATGTGCAGCAAAAAATAGAGACAGTTGAGCATCTGGAATGAAATCTGAAAACTTTCCTGATGGAACTAACATACACGGAATTACACTCCTCTTTTATAGTTTCAACCAAATCACTTGGTTCTGGACTAAATTATATTTATGTAATTATAATATAGCAAATGCTGATGCTACTTTTTGATTTTTAAAAACAATTTATAGTCAGAGCAGTCTAAATTATAGATATATAATTAAGTATAAATAAAGCCTTGACAAAGTAAAAATAATATCACTAGTTAACAAAAATTAAAAGATGGGGAGGAAAAGTAAAAGGAATGTAAGATACACTAACTTCCTTATCTTTCAGAACAGTAAGATATTGCCCAAAGTTGATAAATCAAGAAAAAATGATATAAATGAGTATGACACAGGTATAGAGATGAACATGTGAAGTTGATCTTCTAAGGGTCTGGAAAAGAGGTGGACATTTTACTTTTCATTTTGTGCACTTTTAAGCTTTTTAAAATCATGAAAATATATCTATAACTGTTCAAAATATTTATTTTAAATACACATGCACACATACACATAGATTTATGTCAGGTTTCCTTGGAGGAAGACTCAAGATTAAACTAGAAATATAATAAATTCATTGTGGAAAATACCTATGAAGAATGAAGAGAGGAACATGAGTTGAGTAAGCAGAGAAAGCCTTCAGGCTTCAATGCAGGTCTGATGACTGCGAGCCTCAAACCAGTGAAGCTCTAGCTGTTCGCCTAACAGGGAGCTCAGGTGCAAAGATTGCCCTTACAGAAGTCCCATGTTGGGAAGAAATGACTGGACTCTACTATCCTGCTGTGCTCAGTTACTAGCAGGGAGCTGTCCACAAGAAAGTGGCCAAGGCCTCAACTGCTAGAGCGAATCTCAAAGGCTTTGTAGCTGTAGGCTGTCAGCTAACATTCATTCCTCAAGGCAGGTTTCTTTTAAGGAAGATCCAAGCAAAATACCTACAGGGCTGTCACAGACACCATGTAAGGGAATACTCTGCAGTCATTAAAAATGTTAGCAGTAATTTTCAACTATGCTTCTCAGAGAAAGCCCTAGAGTTCTCCAGAGGTATCTCTCCAAAGCAGATTGATCAGGCTATTGAAGAAAGCCAAACAATGAGGCTTTATATTTCCATCCACCTTCAACAAGAACAGTTCTACTTTTCTGTTTTATATACAGCATTTCTCCTTAAGAGCTCTTTGAACAAAAGACCGCACCACTAAAAGAAAAAAAAAATCAAAAATCATCTGTAACAAAAAAAGTAACTTTTAATTGGAAAAGGTAACAAACGTGTATTTAGAATTAATTTTTCTATTTCTGTGTAAGCCTGAGCCTGCAACACAAAAAATGATTAAAAGGATAAACATCAGAATGTTGTAACAGGGGTTATCTACTGGGTGGTGAGATTAAAACTTTCCTTTTTTTGCATGTAATTTCTATTCTTTTCACAATTCATATTACAAGATTTTAATAATAAGGAAAAGTAAACTCTCTTAAATTTTTATGTTTAAAAAAGGCTCTAAACTAAAAAACTGACTCTTCTCCCAATTTCAGAGCTATATTACTAAAGAAAATTATTTGGCCTCTTATTAACTAATAAAAACACATTTGCAAATTATAACATTCACTTCAAAAAGTGCTCTGCTTATTAAGGCACTATTATATGCATTTAATTTTTCTATGTAACATCTTTACATTCTACTAAAGAAATCATAACACAGTAACACACAACTAAAATATATCGCATAATTTTCAGAAAATGTTCAATGATTTCAATACATAAATGTCAGAAACCAGTCAAATAATTCACTAATCATTTCCAAATTACAGTATCATTCGAAAACCACATAATTGCATATTACTCTCTTAGTTTTCCCTGCCCAGTAGCCAAGAAAGCTTCTAGTATTCCCATTTAATAAATGCAGAATTTGATGTACGAGGCCAAGGTCACTAAGCAAATAAGTGGCAATGCCAGGGAAAAAAACTGATTCATAACTAAGTGATTTTTAGACTATACTAGTAAGGCTCCTGATTTAGACTTTCTACCAGGACTCTATTTTAACAAAGTACACAGTACATTTATTTTCAAGAGCCAAAAACCTCCATTTTTTCTTTTTAAAAACTTGTATTTTCAAAGAAAAGTCATGTACCTGAATACAAGCTGGGATAAACGTTAACTGATGTCACCAATTATATCATAACTGACATCACCAGTTATGGATGATTTTCCAGCTCTTGGTGGATTTTGTTTTTATTTGGCATCTATAAAGACAAGGCCACAGACAACACACAATGAGGCTCTTAATATTTTCATGTGATTTTTCCTCTTTAAAATAAATTTTAAAAAAAACTGTGTATACCATTACAGCTCATATTTTTCCTCTTCCAGATTCTTCATGTACTCATGATAGTTACTATCTCACACTCTATTTGTTCTCAATATAGTCTAACTTCACAAATGTGGGTAGATAGGAAATAAAGGGTAAAAGCTAATGTCTAGACCCAATACACCTGTAGATAAGTCCTTTGATGGCATTAAAGAAAATATAAAGATAAACTGAGAAAGACTGGAAAAATAGAAGGGCTCTTCAAAAAGGATTTTAATGAGAAAGCAATACACTGAAATGATTAACAGATATCATTGAACTCAGTGATATAAGTGCAGAACCCGAAAGAAAAAAGGATAAATTAATATTCTCATCTTCGGTGACTTAGAAGGCGCTAGTAAATTGAGCTGCTCAAATACAAGCTAACTCATATAATCCATTCACCAATAAAGCACATTTCTACAGTTCCACTCAAACATTTCTCTATTACTGTTTACCAAAGCAAGGATTCCCTTGACCTGTAGCTGTCATTCTAGCCAACACACATGTGCCTAACTAGACTAACAGAAATATCATGAGAATTCAGATAACCCCACAAAAATGAAATCTACAAACTGAAAATTCTTGCTCCTGCTAAATGCATCAATTAAGATAAAAACAGTATTTTTAATGGATGTGGGGTATATAAACTGATGTGTGTTTCAACGCAACAGAAGACCTTTATTTGGGGAGTGGGGGTTAAAAGGTAAATAAGGGTACATTCATAGTGAAAGTAAGACTTCTATAATCCCTGACCCAGAGGCAACTGGACCCACTGTGACCAATTTTGCCTCTTTCTAGATGTAGTACACGCTTAAACAAGCATGTATGTATACATGCAATGTGTATTTTTGAAACAATGCAATTTAGAGAAAGAAAATATTTTGGTATTTGGTATTGACATCTAAACATTTCCCTTAAAAGTTTACCATGAAACAGAAATTAACAAAGCATTGTCAGCAAGATGTAAAAATCAACTGGAGAACCTGGATCGAACAAGGTAAGCAGTTAAATATACTAACCACTCCACTCTACACCCAATCAATCAATCAATCAATCTCTTTCTTTCTCTTTCTCTTTACCCCCCTCCTTCTCTCGCGCGCGCGCACGCTCTCTCACGCTCTCTCTCTCACGCGCTCGCTCTCTCGCTCTCTCTCTCTCTCTCTCTCTCACACACACACACACACACACACACCAAAAGAAGTTACAAAGAAAATTAGTATAACAGGTAAACTTCAGACTTTGAAACACAAAACTGTTCCTACACAAAGGCTACAGTAAAGAGGCTACCTAAACTAGTAATTCAGATGGGGAAAAAAATAGACTATGCAGAGCATATCAACATAAAGTATTCAGTTCTCATAAACTGTAATTGAACACTAAATGTTTGGTTAATTTATGCTTAAAACATTTTTTGGACAAACAGTTTATAGGTGATGTTGTATATTTCATATTGCATCACTTCAGGGGGAATATAAAGTCAGGTTTTTTTCCCCACCATTAATAATAATGAATCTGATCATAGTTAATAAGGTATGGTAACATTTGCCCGATCTTTCCCTTTGCAATTTGTGGAGCGATATTGTTACCCAGAATAACTTTCACGTAATGGTGTTTAACTACATTGATGATCCTTACCCAAATCAATTATTTTAGTATTTCAAAAGAGCAGTTTCCTAATTCTTCTTTTTTTCCACATTAATTTATTGTATTCTTCTATTAAAAAGCAACTTTTGCCTCTATAAACAGTGATGATTTCTCTTCAAATGCAGGGAAAATGCTTAATTAACAATTTATGTGAAATAAGTTTGTTACGTACATTTTTATGATGGCAAATCAGTTTCTTTTTTTCCAAAGAGGTTTTCCCCCCAATAATAGTTGGCATACAACAATATACTGGCTTCAGTTGCACAGCATAGTGAATAGAGATCTATATAATTCACTAAGTGGTCACCCCACTAAATCTAGTACCCCTCTTCCTCCTTACATATTTTTACAACATTGTTCACTATTTTCCATATGCTACACTTTATATCTCCATGTCTATCTTCTATCAATCCATTCGTACTTCTTAATCTCTTTGCCTTTTTTCACTGTCCCTCCCTAACTCCCGCTCCATCTAGTAGCTCTTAAAATATTCTGTATCTATGAGTTTTTTTTCATTGTTGTTGTTGCTTATTGTTCTTCAGATTCCACATGTATGTGAAATTATGTGGTATTTGTCTTTATCTGACTTACTTCATTCAGCGCAATACTCTCTAGGTCTATCAAGGCAAGTTCTTTTCCTATACTCTTTCTTTTAGTCTGTGTCCTTTACTCTGAAATGAGTCTCTTGTAAACAGCATATGTAGGGGTCTTGTTTTCTTACTCATTTAGCCACTCTATCTTTTGACTGGAGCACTTAATTCTCTTCCATCTAAGGTACTTGTTGATAGATATGTAGTTATTACCAGTCGTTATTCATGTTTTTGATACATGCTTGTTCTTCTTAAAGAAATTCTTCTGATATTTCTGTAATACTGGCTTAGTGTTGATAAATTCCATTAGCTTATTTTTGTCTGGGAAGCTCTTTATCTGTCCTTCAGCTCTATATGATAGTTTTGCTGGATAAGGTAGTCTTGGTTGGAGATCTTGAATTTTCATCATGTATATTTTGTGCCAAGTCCTTCTGTCCCGCAAAGTTTCTTTTGAGAAATCAGATGCCAGTCTTATGGGTAACCTTGTAGGTAACTAATTGTTTTTCTCTTGCCGCTTTTAAGATTCTCTCTTCGCATTTAATCTTTAGTGTTTTAATTATGATGTGTCTTGGTATGGGCCTCTTTGGGTTCATTTTTGGGGGGACTCTCTGAGCTTCCTGGGATTGTATGTCTACTTCCTTCACCAGGTTACAGACATTTTCCATAATCATTTCTTCAAATATATTTTCAACTTCTTATTCTCCATCTTCAGGTACCTCTACAACACGAATGTTGTTACCTTTAATTTTGTCCCATAGGCTCCTTAAATGATTATTATACTCTTGGTTACTTTTTCTTTGCCATTCTGATTGGGTACCCTCGACTTTCCCATCCTCTATATCAATGGTTTTATTCTCTTTTTTACCCACTCTGTTGATTCCCTCTAATACACTCTTCATTTAAGATAATGTATTCTTCATTTCTCAGTGGTTCCCTTTTATAATTTCTATTTCCATTTTTGTGTTCTTTATCTCTTTATTAAAGTTCTCACTGAGTTCATCCATACTTCTCTTAATTTCATTGAGCATCTTTATAACCAGTGTTTTGAACTCTGCATCTGGTAGACTGCTTGACTCCATTTTTCCTGGATCTCTGTTCTGTTCTCTCATATGGTTTCTGCCTCTTTGTCTTTCCATTTTGGCTATCTTTCTGTGCCTGTTTCTATATACTAAGCAAAGCTCCTAAGTCTCCCAGTCTTATTAACATTACTTTGTGTAGTAGCTGTCCAGAAGCACACCCCTGAGAGGGGTTCAGCTGTAGGCCAAGTTCAGCCTCAGCCTGTACCCTTTCAGGCCTCCTATTAAGATTCAGCAAGCAATCCACAGAAGCTGTGCTTATAGTAGTCTTGAGACTTCAAGACGCCAACCCAGAAACTGAGATCAGTTGCCACCAATGTGAGTCTTGGCGCTGCTCAGCAAGTGGCACAGGACTCACAAGGACACAACTGGATGTGGTTTGGGTAGGGCTGCAAGTTGGGGGAGGCAAAGTTTCAGGGAATCATCTGGGCAGAGCAACCTCTGTTATTTAGTTTGGTGATATCTCTGCTATGGCAGCCCTGAGTCTCGCACATTGGGAGTGGGGAGGGTTCAAGAGAGAAACCATGGATACCACCAGCATTTCTACCTGGGAGAAAGCCTCGTCACCAGACCTCACTTCAACAACTTGGTGTCCTCCTCTATATTCCTGGTGCCCCGCAAGCAGCCAACCTGGCACTGGTGCTCAAAGCGAGCAAGTCCGTCACCACTTAAGTCTGGTCACAGACACTATTCCTTTAAAAGAAATGTTACACCTGCTGGCTACAGCTGCAGTAGCTTCTGTCCCACTTAGCTGGTTGGGACCAGGCAGCGTCACATCTTTGGCCCTTCCTACCTCCAACCATTGCAGCGTGATTTCTTATTTCTTTCCCTAGTTGTAGGGCTTCTGTTCATCTAGACCCCAGATGACTCTGCTTGCTGTTTGCTCCATGTTTCCGTCACAACTCTGATGTGGGGGCAACAGGGGATGAACAAAGCTGCTATCATCTATACCATTTTGCTCAGTCTCTCAGTTCCTCTTTTTTCAAGTATTCTTATGGAGTCATGGTCTTTACATTTTCTATAATCAATTACAGTTACTTATGTTTTTATGTTAAAACTGTTCCAATTTTAGCCAGTGGGTTTATTCATGCACAGAAACAACAAAATTAAGGACCAAGAGGCTATCATCTAATGGGCAAATTTTGAAATAAAAAGTTTTCTCCCTTTCTCCTTATATATTAGTTATAACATATTAAAATACTGAGGTCTTAATATTCTAGCCTATACATGTTATGTTAGTTTTATACATTCTACACCAAGCAGTCATGTTTGATGACCTAAACTCATCTGTTTAACATTTAACTCCTTTTAGATCTTGCTACTCTTGGGTGCTACTTATATTATAATTACTACTCCTTTTTTCTTCCCCCAAATTAAGAAATAAAATATCTATTTTTCCTGGGTTCAGTACATATGCAATTTTATTATGGGTGAAGAGTTTTTAAGGTACAAACTACTTATAACTAAAAACTGTCAGGAAACAATCATTTAATGTTTTTAGTTCATAAGAAATACAAAAGATAGAGGAACAAGAAAACACTTCTGAAACAACTGGGGAAAAAACAAATTGGGACATTTAAAAATAAGGTGTCTTGACTATTTTTTAAAAAAAAGTATTTTAGAGAAAAAAGAGGGAGTTATTCTAGATTTAAAAAAGACAACGATGGGCCTTAATGTCATCAATTACACATGGAGGGAGAGGGGGGACAATGTAAAAGAATTCTAGTATCAATTAGGTAAATCTGAATATGAACTAAATACTAATCTACAGTAAAAAACTACTGTTGTTTTTCTTAGGTATAAAAATGGTAAAGCAGTCATATAGAAAACTGACGTTTTCAGGAAATGTAGAATGACATCATGGAAATAAAAACTTACATCCACACAAAGAATTCTACACAAAGGTTCAAAAAGAGATTTATTCATAATAGCCTCAAATTGGTAACTACCCAATTGTCTAACAACAGATGAAAGGATAAACATATTATTTATATTCATACAGAGAAATACTATGTACCAATAAAAAAGAATAAACAGTACATGCAATAACATGCATGATTCTTAAAAATCTTTGGCTCACCAAAAGGAACTAGAAACAAAACAGTACACACTGAATGGGTTTTATCAGTATAAAAGTCTATTTTTAAATTCTGTCACATGTGGTGACAGAAAGCAGAACGATGGTTGCCTAAGAATGATGGTGAGGTAACCGACAGAAAAGGGACACGAGGGAACTTTCTGGAGTGCTAGAATTATTTTTCATCTTGACTGTCATGGTGGGGGTTACAAAAATGTACATCTACCAAAACTAAAACCATACATTTAAAATTCACGCACTGTATTCATAAATACCATTCCTCAATAAATACGACTTTAAGAAACAAATGTCAAGAAAATCCCATTCACAATTACATTGAAAAAATAAAATACCCAGGAATACATCTACCCAAGGAGGTGAAAAACCTGCACACTGTAAACTGTAAGATACTGATGAAACTGAAGACATGAGTGAATAGAAAAATTTTCCATGAGCAATCCGTGCTCACGGATTAGAAGAATTCATAATTGCACTTGTCACAGACATAGAACAAAGAATCCTAACATCTGTATGGGACAAGACACTGAATACCCAACTTTGAGAAAGAAGGACAAAGCTGGAGGCATCATTCTTCTTTATTTCAAACTATATTACAAAACTATAGTAAACAAAACAGTATAGTACTAGACTAAAAACACAAGCAAATCAATGGAACAGAATAGAGCTCAGAAATAAAGCCACAAATATACAGTCTATCAATTTTTGACAAAGGAGCTAAAACTATAAAACAGGGAAAGAACAATCTCTTCAATAAATGGTGTTGGGAACACTGGACAGCCACATGTAAAAGAATAAACCCAGACCCACTATCTTACAGCATATACAAACACTAACTCAAAATGAATGAAAATTTTTAATGTTAAGACCTGAAACCATAAAACTCTTAGAAGAAAACACAGGTGGTGAGCTTCCTGACTTTGGTATTGGGAGACAATTTTTTTGGACTGACACCAAAAGGAAGCATAAACAAGTGGGACTACATAAAATTAAAAAGTTTCTCCACAACAAAGGAAACTACAAACAAAATGTAAAGGCAACCTATTGGATGGGAGAAAATACTTGCAAAGTATATATCTTATAAGAGATTAATATCCAAACTATATTTAAAAAGTCATATAACTCAATAGAAAAAAAATTTTTTTAATTCAAAAATAGAGGATCTAAACATTTTCCCAAGAAAACATGCAGATCGCCAACAAGTACATAAAAAGATGCTTGACATCACTGATCATAAGGGAAGTGCAAGTCAAAACCACAATGAAATATCACCTCAAACCTGTTAAAAGCAAGAGATAAGTGTTGGTGAAAATGTGGAAAAATGGGAACACTTGTGCCCTGTTGGTAGGAATGAAATTTGGAGTAACCACTATGGAAAACAGTATGGTGGTTCCTCAAAAAATATAAAATAGAACTACTATATGACCTAGCAATTCTACTTTTGGGTATTTATCTAAAGGAACAAAAACACTATCTCAAAGAGATACCTGCACTCTCATGTTCATTGCAGCACTATTTACAATAGCAAAAACACAGAAGCAACCCGAGTCTCCATCAGTAAAATGGATAAACACCACACACACACACACACACACACACACAGAGAGAGAAATATTATTCAGCCATAAAAATGAAGGCAAGCTTGCCATTTGTGACAACACAGATGGAACTTTAGGGCATTATGCTAAATGAAGTAAGTCAGACAAAGATAAATACTGTATTTGCTCACTTACATGTGGAATCTAAAAAAACAAAAACAAACAAACAAACAAAATACTGAACTCATAAATACAGAGAACAAACTGGTGGCTGCCAGAGGCAGGGGATTCAGAGTGAGCAAAATGAATGAAGGTAGTCAAAAGGTATAAACTTCCAGTTATAAGATAAGTAAGTCCTGGAGATATAATGTACAGCACAGTGACTGTAGTTAAAAATACTGTATTGTATATCTGAAAGTTGCTGAGAGTATGTCTTAAAAGTTCTTACACAAGAAAAAAGTTGTAACTATGTGCTGTGATGGATGTTAATGAGACTAACTGTGGTACTCATTGTACAATACATATAAATATAGAATCATTATGCTGTACACCTGAAACTAATATATAGTCATGTGTCACTTAACGATATGGATACGTTCAAAGAATTTCATAGGTGATTTAGTCGATGTGCAACCATCAGACTATACTTATATATACCTAGATGGTACAGCTTATTGCTCTGCTCTTAGGCTACAAACCTGTAGAGCATTTTACTGTACCAAACACAATATTAAAATCAAGCATAAGAGAAAATGATGCACTCAAGAGACATGGTAAACATGAGATGTTATGAGGCTGCTGCCAGCATAACATGACATACTGTTTTACAGCAAACTTCTTTTATAAATGAAAAAAATAATGATAAAAGTACAGTACAGCAAATACATAAACCAATAATAATCCTTTATTGTTTCCAAGTATTATGTACTGCACATAATTTATGTGCTATACTTTTCTACAACTGGCAGCACAGTAGCTTTATTTGCACAAGCATCACCACAAACATGTGAGTAATATGTTGCACTCCTTTACTAGGCAATAGGAAATTTTCAGTTCCATTATAGTTATATGGAACTATGTTATCTGTTGTTGACCAAACATCATTCTATATTGCATGACTGTATTGTTATATATCAATTATACCAAAATAAAATAAGGGTCCAAGTAAAAAAATAAAATAAAAAAGTTACCTTGATGTGGTAACTGATATTTCCACAGATGTACACTTAAAATCAAAATTTAATTATACACTTTAAATATGTACACTTTATTGTATGTCAATTCTAATTCAATAAAGCTGTTATAAACAAAACTAAATAAAGTCTTGAATAATTGGTTCCCTCTACCCATAAATAAACAAAATGCTACAGACAACCCCTGAAAATGTAGAGAACTGTATGCCCTCATGTTATAAGACACAACGAAAACACAACTCAAAACTAAAAATAGAGAGAGCCATAAAAATTAAAAGTTTTGAACTTGGAAAAAAATAAAAACATTTACAGCACAGATATTAATGCATTGCTGTTTTAACATTCAGTGAGCTCTTACAATTTGAAAAAGACAACCCAAATAGAATCTGGGCAAAAGATATCAAAAGAACAATTCACAAAGGAGCAAAACCAAATGTCCAGAAACATAAGAAAAGATGCTACAACTCATTAGTACTGGGAAATTCAAATTAAAAGTAACAATGAGATATACTATTATACATATTAGGCTGGCAAATGTTTAAAAAGCTATAGTCCAACTCCTGGCAGCATCGCAGGAGAGAATATTCTCACACGTTGCTAGTGGAAAATTTCTGCAGAAAGCAATTTGGCAACATCTACTGAAACAAAAAATATAAAAACCCTTCAACCCAGCAATTCAACTTCTGAAAATCTATCCTACAGAAATAAAAGCATCTGAAAGTAAGGACATATATTCAAAGATGCAACATTGTTTAAAATGGCAAAGAACTAAAAACAATATTCCTATAAATATGGGAATGGTTTTTAAAAACTCACATAACACCATTATGCAGTCTTAATGGAGTCATGGAAATAATGGGTTACAGTTATTACTTAGATGGGGGAATTTCTGAGATATTATTAGTGAAAAAAGAAAGCTGCAGAAAAGTATATATAATGATCTTGTTATCTAAAACTCATCACACATCTAGTAATCGAGAATACGAATATCTGTATAAGATTATATAAACAGAGAGATAAATATGGCACAATGTATAATATAATGCTAGTTACAAAGATTTAGAATAGGGTGGGGATAATTCTAATACAGTGAGAAGAAAAAGTTCAGAGCAAAACCAAAAAGAATGGCAAAGTGGGATAAATTGTCCTTTATGACTTTATAAGCTAATTTTTTAAAATTTTAGACAGATATGCCAAGATATAAATTCTGTCCAATATGAAGATGAAAAAATTATATATAATAAAGAAAACTAAACTAAGCACTGTTGTAACACCAAAAAAAATTGGGGTAAATACATAAATATGCTATATAAATATGAGACATTAATTAAATTATACTTAGGAAAAGAAAGTCATTTAAACTGTTGATACCACTTTGACTAAAATTATATTAATCTGAAAACAGTAGTTCAGAATCAACTTACCTATGCCTTAGTGGCAAAATATGCATCTTTTATACTGGAACTTAAAACTATCAAACTTACCAATTTAATTATACAACTTAAATGACAGCTTTCATGAGTGAAATTAAGCTCTTTAGTTATAAGTCTGCCTGTGGCCTTAGGGGAACCATATACCCCCTTATCTCAGGCATAATCTAAACAAGGCAACATATAAACCTGAGCTCATAAATAAGAAATAAAATACGAACTCTTCATCTATAAATGAACATAGCCCCTGCCATTTACTAACAATGGTATTATACAAACAAAAACAACTTTAATTTTAAAAGATATTTCAAGACTCAACTAAACACTAGCAAACTAAACTCAATAGATTATTAAGAGAATTATATGCCACAGCCAAATAGAATTTACTCCTAGAAAGGATGAATCAATACATGAAAATCAATAAAGGGAATACACCAGACTTAACAAAATGAGGGGCAAAAATTACATGATCGTTGCATTGCTACAGAATGGCATTTACCAAAATTCAACACTTTTTCATGATTTAGCTTAACATAATAAAGGCCATATATAACAAATCCAAAGCTTATATCAACTCAAAGCCGAAAGCTTTTCTCTAACATCTGGGAAAAGTTAAGGTCTATTTTCACCACTTCCATTCAACATGGTACTGTAAGTTTTAAGTACCAGAAACCACAATAATTAGGCAAGAAATAAATAGCATCTAAATTGGAAAAGAAGTAAATCTATGTTTGTAAATGACATATTATATGTAAAAAACACTAAAGATTTCACACAATAACTTTTAGCACTAAAAATAAAAACTTAGCAAAGTTGCATGATACAAAAGCAACACTCAACATCAGTTGTTTCTATACATCACATATGAACAATTTGAAAATAAGGTCAAAAAAGCAATTCCCCTGATATCAGCAAAAAAGCAATTCCCCTTATATCAGCAAAAAAGAGTAAAAAAATGAGAAAATCTAAAAAAGGCAAAAGACTTGTACACTAAAGAACTACAAAATATTGCTGAAAGAAATTAAAGACATGAATGATGCAGCAATTTTACTTCTGAATATATCCTCAATTTATTTATGTGCAATTTATTCACAACTTTAAAAAAGAAGGAAATTCTGACATATGCTGAAGAACCTTGAAGACATGGACTAGGTAAAATAGCCGAGCTCAAAAAGTCAAATATTATATAATTCCACTTAAATGAGGTACCTAGACTAGTCAAATTCATGGAGACAGAAAGTAAAATGGTGGCTACCAAGAGCTGAGGGGAGGTAAAAATAGGGAGTTGTTTAATGGGTATAGAGTTTCAGTTTGGGAAGATGAAAATAATTTTGATTGATTGTACAACAATGTGAAGTACTAAACACTACTGAAATGTATGCTTAAAAAAATAAAAATGGTAAATTTAATGTTATATGTATTTTAACACAATTTTTAAAAACCCCACAACTAACCTCATACATAACAATGAGAAACTAAAGTTCTCCTGTTAAGATCAGGAACAAGGCAAAGATGTCTCTTCTCATCCCTCTTTTTCTACACTGTACTAGAAGTCCTGGTTAATGCAATAAAGAAAATAAAAGCTATATGTATTGGGAAGGATAAAACAAAACTGTCTTTATCCACAGATGATATGATTGTCTCTGTAGAAAATCTGAAATGAGACAAAAAAAAAAACTTTTAAACTAATAATTTTAGCAAGGTTGAAGTACATAAGGTTAATAGACAAAAGTCGATCTCTTTCCTATATACAGCAATGAATGAGGAGAATTTGAAATTAAAAACATAATACCATTTATATTAGCATCGAAAAATGAAATACTTAGAACTAAGTCTAAAAAACAACAGACAAACCTATATGAGGAAAACCACAAAGCTCTAATGAAAGAAATCCAAAATAACTATATAAATGAAGAATTATTTCATGTTCACAGATAGGAAGCCTCAATACTGTCAAAATGTCAGTTCTTCCCACAATTAGATTCAACACAATTTCAACCAAAATTCCAGCAAGTTTTTCTTTCTGTATCACAAGCCGGTTCTAAAGCTTATGAGAGAGGCAAAGGACCCAGAATAGCCAACACAATATTAAAAAAGAGGAGCAAAAGTAAGGAGACTGACACTACCCAACTTTAAGGCTTACTACAAATCTACAGTAATCAAGACAATGTGATATCAGAAAAAGAATAGACCATTACATTAACAAGAGTACAGGGAGCCCAGAAATAGACCCACACAAATACAGTCAACTATATTGCTGATTTTGACAAAAGAGCAGAATTGATATACAATGAAGAAAAGAACCTAAAACAAATGAACATCCATATGCAAAAAAATAATAATCTAGGCACAGATTTTACACCTTCACAAAAATTAACTCAAAATAAATCACAAACCCAAATGCAAAATGCAAAAGTGTAAAACTCTTAGAAGGTAACACAGGAGGAAATCTAGATGACCTTGTGTTTGAGATGACCTTTTAAATACAATACCAAATGTACAACCCATGAAAGAAAAAACTGGTAAGTTGGACTCTGTTAAATTAAAAACACCACTGCAAAAGACACAGATTGGAAGAAAATAAATGCAAATAATATATCTGATAAAGGACTCTTATCTAAAATATATAACCTCTTAAAACTCAACAGTAAATAAAAAGAAACAAACTTTTTAAAGGACAAAGAATATAAAGATCTGAATAGATACCTTGCCAAAGAAGATACACAGATGGCATATAAGCATATGTAAAGATATTTATATATAAAACAACAAAATGTTACTTATACAAATTTCCAGATTTCCAAAATCTGGAAAACTGACAATATCAAATGCTGAAGAGGATGCAGAGCACCAGAAACTGTCTATACTGCTGGCTAAAATGCAAAATAGTACAGCCATTTGCAAGACAGTTTGGCAGTTTCTTACAAAACTAAACATATTCTTTACCATATAATACAGTAATTACATGCCTTAAAAATTATCCAAATCCACTGAAAACGTATGTCCACGTAAACACCTACATGTGGATGATTGTAGCAGCTTTATTCATAACTACTAAAACTTAGAAGTAACCACGATGTCCTTCAGCAGGTGAATTGATAAACTTATGGTATTATTCAGCAATAAAAAGAAATGAGCTATCAAGCCAGGAAAAGACATGGAGGAAGGTTAAATGCACATTACTAAGTAAAAACAAAACAACCTGAAAACACTACATACTGTATGATTTCATCTATGTGGCATTCTGGAAAAGGCAAAATTATGGAGGACTATAAAAAGATCAGTTATTGCCAGGGTTTAAGGGAGTGGGAGAGATGAATAAGCAAAGCTCAGATTTTTAGGGCAGTGAAACTATTCCATATGATGCTATAATGCTGGATATATATCATTAGACTTTTGTCAAAACTCATAAAATGTACAAAAATGAACCTTAATGTAAACTATGGACTTTGGGAGATAATGACATGTCAATGTCAATGTAGGTTCACTGATTATAACCAATGAAGTACTCTGTTGCTAGAAGGGAGGCATGTGTAGTGTACACTGCACTTCCAGCTCAATTTTGCTATAAACCTAATTGCTCTTGCAAGAAAAAAAAAAGAAAATAAAAGGAAAAAGAAAAGAGAGGAAAGTATTGATATATGCAACAACACAGATTAATCTCAGTTGTATAACGAAGCCAAAATCACAAAGTTCCATACTAGATGATTCTACTTACATGACATTCTGGAAGAGGTAGAAATATAAGGTGAGAAAAAAGATCAGTGCTTACCAGGAGCTAGGAATGGAAAAAAGGTTACCACACAGGGACAAGAGAGAAGGTTAGAACTCTACATCTGTTAAATGGCTGCTAACTGATCCATCTGTCAAATGTTAAGAGGAGTAAATTTTACTGTATGTAAATTATACCTCAATAAACCTTAGAAAAGAGAGACTGAAAACATTTGCTTTAACATCGCTAATGATATTATTTTTGGTAAGTTACTATTTATAATGTTTAGGATTTTTCACTGTAAATAAACTTTAAAGATTTTAACATGTGGATATAGGAATATAGTAATATCCTTTCTGCTTTATAAATTTAGAGTTTAACCACACTATCACTTTTCATTTTAAAATCTATTACATTTCTATATTCCTTGTAAACTTAGTTTCTTAATTTAGTATTACATATCCTCCAAATTAAACAGATAGTTCACAACCTCAGAATACAGTTCTCAAAGTGTGGTCCCTGGACCAGCCTGATCAGCATCTCCTGTGAACTTATTAGAACCGCAAAATCTCAGGTCCCAACCTTCACCAACTGAATCACAAACTCTTAGTTTGAGGCCCAACAATTCCCATTTTAAGAAGCCCTCCAGGTAACGTTAATACAATTTAAGAGCCACTATCCACAACTCCAGACCAATTAAATTAGATTCTCTGGTGGTGGAATCCAACTGTCAGTATTTTTTAAACTCCCCAGATAATTCCAATGTATAAGCAATGTTAATTTTGATTCAATAAGTCTTGAGTGAGCAACAGAGGTCAGACTTTAAACAAGCATTCCAGTTGTTTATTAATGTTAGCGGCCTAAGAATCTCAAGTTGGGAAAAAAAAATCAATCACCAATCTTGACTACCACCTGCCACCACAATGTACTGTACTTTATTACTGGTAAACTTCATCTACTTGAATTATTTGAAATTAGACACAACCCAGGTATTTTAAAGCCTGGAATTACATAACTAAGAGAAATAGAAAATGAAAAAAGCAAAATTTCATCAGCTTGATTATATTCTGTGGATGTGTATCTTGTTTAAGAGGAATTAGAGCAACTATGTCTAAATATTGGATTACACAGCATAGTTTCAATAAATAAACATGAAGTACATTTAGCACAAGTAGGATATGTCTTATAAGAAATATATATTATAACTACAGAAACCCCCATGAATATTAAATATTTTGCACTAACACTGATCTTGTTTGTTTCAGATTTTTTTAAACATGTGTTGTAAAAAAGTAAATGACAGTTGAGCTGTCAACTTTTGCTATAAATAACATCTTGACATCACTCTTTGTAAAACTTAAAAACTAAGATAAAATTTTATTTGAAATTTTAATATGAACCTGCTGTTAAATATTTTTCTTTTCCTGTTTTCTCCTAGCCTTCCATTTACAATCTTTACAAGCAGAACATATGTAACAAAATATCCTTAAATGTATACCATTTGACAAATCACTTTCAGATACAGTCTCTCAGCCTCAGGATCAACTTACAGAAAATTGACTAAGGGAGTATATGACTTGCCCCAAAATCAAAGAAGTGATAAAACCAAGAAGACTTGAACCTATACTCTCCTGTCTCCCAATGCCATTTTCTTAGATTAATTCCTAAAGACCAGAGACTGGCCACCACTTAAGACCTATTGGTTCCTCGAACAAAACGTGCAAAGTAAAGATGATCCCTTCTGAAGATACAATTTTCTCTTCTTGGAATCCCGTTTCATATCATAAAATAGTAAACAAGTTTGTGAACACATTTTCCTGTTTTCTTGATATTTTAACCTATATAAAACATGGAAAACCATTGCTTCAGGGAATAGAGAGTTTCCTATAAAATAAGGGTTCCTTTTTGTAAAAATCTCCTGTTGTGATGGATTGTTTTAGAAGATTTGAGACTAATAAATGCTGGCAGAGATGCTGTTCCCATGGAGACTCAGGCAAAAATCTACATTCCTGAGCTTCTGCATCTAACAATTCAACCACACCTGCTTTATTGCCAAGGATCAAGAAATTGTATCACTTTTTGTTCACATTAAACATCTGAACAAAACTGAGCTACCTATTTTAGAAATGGTTTGTGTACTGGTACTTATAGTTTTTACAGCCTTTTGATTTGGTAACCAGTTGCCTTACTTGAGAGATCAAACCATCTTTTGCTATAAAAAAATCTTCCTTTTAATGTCTCACTAACTTACTTAATTTTATAAAAAGATAACGTCTTTGCTGGGATCACTGCTTTATTCCAATACTTAAGGATTCTGTTTCTGACTGCTTTTATCCACTGTGACATTGAAATTTATAATAAACATATGCTTGGTTTTTATGGCAATAAACTCCTTAAAAAAAAAAAAAAACAACTTGCAAAGTCCTAAGAGATTAAAGCCAAAAAGGTATCTTTTGTTATTCATAACAAGCCCCATCAACCACACCTCAATTACATTAATGAGGTCATTTCTGGAAAGCCCTTAAGGATAGGGGCTAGTTTCCTGGACAATAACCATGTGATTAAAGGGTTAGACCTTCCAGCCTCATCCCCTGACCTCCAGGGAAGGGAGAGGGCCTGGAGGGTGAATTAATCAACAAAAATCAAGAATTTAATCAATCATTCCTACCTAATGAAGTTTCCATAAAAACACAAAAACATGGAGTTTCAGAGAGCTGCAGGGTTGGTAAACACTTGGATGTCCCAGGAGGATGACATTACCCTTCCCTCATATCTAATAAATATATTAGAATAGTAACTTCACACAGAGAATACTTAATCTGGGCCATCTTTCACAGACCTATGAATCAACAGTCTACCATTAACAGCAAGACACTTGAAGGACAAGCCACAGTATGAATCAAATCCTCAGTATTGGAAAGGGTAGTTTATATAAGAGTTTCTTGATTAATTCACTACTTAATTCAAAGTGGGGATCAAGTGGCAATTTAATTCACTAGCCATATTTTCCGTTAAATGTATTATTATAGGAGCAATTAATGTTTAACTTCACTTAAAATAACTGAAAATGCCCTGAATATTTTTTATTTCAAGTGTACAAAGCTATAATACATCATCTGTATATTGCACTGTGTGTTCTCCATCCAAAGTCAAAACCCCCTCCATCGTCATATATTTGACCCCCTTTACACTTTTCTATACTTCCCATACTCTTTCCCTCTAGTAACCACCATACTGCTGTCTCTATGAATTTTTGTCCTGTTCGTTTGTTGCTTTCAGTTTTCTGTTCCACATGAGTGAGTTCATATGGTTCTCACCTTTTTCTGACTTATTTCATTTTTCATGATATTCTCAAGATCCATCCATATTGTTGCAAATGGCAGTATTTCATCTTTATTATGGCTGAGTTGTTTATATTCCACTGTATTAATGTACCACATCTTTATCCAATCATAAAAGAACACTTGGTAGTTTCCATGTCTTAGCCACCATGAATAAGTTTTCAGTTTTTTCAGGTAGATATCCAGAAGATAGATTGCTAGGTTATATGGTAATTCTATTCTTAATTTTTCAAGGAATTTCCATACTATTTTCCATAGTGGCTACAAAATTTACGTTTCTAACAGGGGTGAGGTGGTATCTCATTGCGTTTATGATTTGCATTTCTCTAATAGCTAGTGAAGTTGAGCATCTTTTCATATATCTGATGGCCATTTATACATCTTCTTGGGAGAAGTGTCTGTTCAGGTCTTCTGCCCATTTTTCAACTGGATCATTTTTCGTTGCATGAATTCTCAGTATATTTTGGATATTAGCTCCTTATCAAAGGTGTCATTTGCAAATATCTTCTCCCATTCAGCTGGCTGCCTCTGTGTTTTGTTGATGGCTTTTTGCTATGCAGAAGCTTTTTAGTTTGATATAGTCTCATTCATTTATTTTTATTTTCACTTCCCCTGCCTTTGAGGTCAAATTCATAAAATCTTCTTTTTAAGTCCAAGGTCCAAGAGTTTAGTAACTGTTTTCTTCTATGCAATATGTTGTTTCTGGTCTTATATTCAGGTCCTTAATCCACTATGAGTTAATTTTGGTGTGTGGTGATAGACAACAGTCTAGTTTCATTCTATTGCAAGGAGCTTTCCAGTTTTCCCAGTACCATTTACTGAAGAGGCTTTTCCTTTCTCCATTGTACATTTTTAGATTCTTTGTTGAAAATTATTTGTCCATATATATGTAGGTTTATTTCTGAGCTCTTAATTCTGTTCCATTCGTCCGTGTGTCCATTTTTTTGCCAGTATCATGCTCTTTCTATTACTGTTGCTTTGTAGTATAATATGAAGTCAGGCAGTGTGATACCATTGGCTTTGTTTTCTTCCCACCTCAGGATGTCTTTGGGCTATTTGAAGGCTATTCCATACAAGTCTGATATATATTTTTTGTTGTTCTATTTCTTTTAAAAATGTCGATGGGATTTTCATGGGGATTGCATTAAATCTATATATTGCTTTGGGTAATGCAGCCATTTTAAATTAACTATGTTGAGTCTTCCAATCCATGAACACTGAATATCTTTCCATTTCCTTGTTTTCTTCAATTTCTTTTAATAATGTCACAGTTTTCAGTGCATAGGTCTTCACATCCTTTGTTAAGTTTATTCCTAAGAATTTTATTCTTTTTGTTGCAATTGCAAAAGGAACCGTTCTTTCTATTCTTTTTCTGAAATTTCATTGTTAGTATACAAGAACACAATAGATTTTTGTACATTAGTTTTGTATTCTGCATCTTTACTGTATTTGTTTGTGTCTAATAGTTTTTTTGGTGAAGTCTTTAAGGTTTTCTAAACAAAGAATCACGTCGTCTGCAAAAAGTGACAATTTTACTTCTTCATTCCCAATTTAGATGCCTTTTCTTTCTTTCTCTCGCTGGACTGCTCTGTCTACAACTTCCAATACTATGTTGAATAATAGCAGTGAGAGAGGGCATCTTGTCTTATCATTGATCTTAAGGAAAAGCTTTGAGTTTTTCAATGATGAGTATATTAGCTAAGGGTCTGTCATATATGCCTTTATTATGTTGAGGTACTTTCCTTCTATACAAATTTTATTGTTTTAATCATAAATGGATGCCGTATCTTGCTAAATGTTTTTTCTGCATCTATGTATATGATCATATGATTTGTATCCTTTGTTTTGCTTATGTGCTGTATCACAGTGATCGACTTGCATATGGCTGAACCATGCTTGTGCCCCTGGAATGAATTCCACTTGATTAGGATGTACAATTTTAATGTACTGCTGTACTCTATTTGCTAGTATTTTGTTTAGGATTTTTCTTTCTGTATTCATCTGAGATACTGGTCTATAGTTTTCTTTTTCTGTGTTACTCTTACCAGGTTTTGGTATCAGGATAATGTTGGCTTCATAAAATGAGTTAGGATGCACTGTCTCTTCTCCAATTTTTTGGAAGAGTTTGAGAAGCACAGGTATCAAATCATCTTTGGTTTTGTTTGTTTGTTTAATTGAAGAAAGTTCACTGTGACTTGATCTAGGAAGTTTACATATTTCTAAGAACTTGTCCATTTATTTTAGGTTATTGAATTTGGTGGCAAATAGTCTGTCATAGTATTCTTGCATTGTCTGCCATAACTTCTTTTTTCATTTGATTTTGAGTCTTTTCTCTTTTTTTCTTAGTTGAGTCTAGCCATAAGTTTGATAATTATGATCATAATATTTCTTTTATTTTTATTATGAAGAACCCATATTATTCATGGTTTACATCCCTACTTTCAATGATAAACCAAACCATCATTTCCTGAAGAAAATACAAAGAACAACTTCCTAAAATTGTAGGAAAAAGACAATATATATATCTCAGGAATTAAATCTACACACAATAAATACAAAAAAATAAATTGGAAATCTAGGCACAGGATTCAGAGAAGAATGGTGTGAGAAGTTCTATCTAGAACTCATGATTTTAACTGGTAAGAGCTGCAGTTCACGACAAAAATGGTTTTCTAATGGTTCAACAATTTTATGTAGGATTACTTGTATTTTAAATTCAGCAGGTCAAACTACATTCACAAAGTTTTATTTTGGCTTTCAAAGGTTACAAACCACTCCCCCCGGCCCTTTTTTAAATAACATTTCAATTTAGGTGTAGGTGAGGAAAATTTTTTTTCCTCTATCCTTATAGGTTCTAATGGCTGGTCTTATAATCAAGTTGAAATGACAGACTAATAGAAGAAAAACTAATTTAATTCCTACATATGAGGGCCCCACAAAGACATTGAGAGGCATGAACAAGTCAGGAAGTTGAGGCTTATATGTCATTCTGAGCAAAGGAATGAGATATGGACCTGGAACTTCAAAAGGAAGAAGGGTAATTCACAGGACTGTAAGAAGAACAGATGTTTAATAGTTAGATGTTTGTACTGCCATACAGATAAAAAGTTATTTTTCTCTATCTGTGCCAGGCCCCCTATCTAAATTATAATTAAGTAAGAGGAAGAAGTTTTTCTTGAGACTTCTAAATCTTGATTACCTTCAGCTCAAAATAATCCACATGCCAAAGTGGCATATTTTGGGAAGGCTTATCTTAGATCTCTTCAAATTTATTCTTAAATTTGACTAAACTAATAAAGGAAAGTAACAGAATTTTCAACTGATCAGGAGGTAGAGACCCTTAGCCTCCAAGTGGTTTAAGGGTCAACTGTGTATGTATGAGTATATATTTCTAAGTAGCTAGGAAAAAGGACATGTAAAGATAAAGAGAAAACCACTAAGACTAGTTAACTCTTAGGAAGGGAGACAAATAAACTGACTGGAAATTCTCATATTCTATTTTTTATATCCAGTCACACATTGCTTAATAACATGAATACATTTTGAGAAATATGTTAGGCAATTTTGATGCTGTGCAAACATCATACACAGTACTTATACAAACCTACTACACACCTAGGTTAGGTTCTATAGTACAGCCTATTGCTCCTAGGCTACAAACCTGTATGGCATGTTACTATACTGAATAATGTTGGAAATTTTAACACAATAGTGTTTGTGTATTTAAAACACACAAAAGTATGATAAAATATGTAAAATACAGTAAAAATAGAAAAATTACAGTAAAAATATGGTAGAAAAGATAAAGTGTGCATCAAGGGACAGGGAGCAGGTTGTAAAGAGAGGCATCCCTGAAGGGGAAGGGTATATTAGGAGGAGAAAGGGAGGAGAGGGGGAGGAAGGAAGAGGAGAGAAAGGGAAAACAGAGATCAAAAGAGGTCCAGAGAGATAAAGCTTGAGAGGATAAATAATAAAAGAGGAGGATGACAGAGAGAAAGAGGAGAGAGCGAAATAGTGGGAGAGGGAGACAGAGAGGAAAGTGACTGAAAAGAAAGATAAAGAGAAACAAGGAAAGAGAATTGAGTTTGTGTGCATGAGTGTGTGAGACAGAGAGAGAAAGAGTGTATGTGCGTGCACAGAGCTGGTTTCTGAGGGTCTCCTAATCCCCAACCCTGGTTAACTTTGGACTCAGCTTCAGGCAGGCACAGGGCATGCAGACAGCAAACTGAGCTTCCTTCTCTATCTAAATGACCAAGAGCTAGCGGTAAATTCAACATCTTAGTCCGGCACAGTCTTTACTTTTAACATGCCAAATAAACCTTTAGCTTATAATCCATTATCTTTTGAGACCACTGTAGTAAATGTAGCCCACTGATGATAGAAACTTCCTTATGTGACTCATGACTATACTCCCTGAAAAAATTAAATGAGCATTCACTTTCTCACTGTCCTAGAAACAATTTCACCCACAGATAAATCTCTGTTCAATCCTACAACAAATTTCCCATTTTTGCTCAGCTTCTCACTTCACTGAGAAAACTAAAAGAATCAGAAAACTTCCATCAACTAAAAACCCCACATCTACCCATCCAACATCTTCAGTTACTTTGTCAAAGATGTGTTTCCACAATTTCTCTTTTTTCCTACATCAATTTTCACTCACTACTTGATCATTCACCCCAGCATAAAAACATTTTCATTTTCTCTTAAGAACCTTCTCTAGAGTCCATTCGTTACTTCAGATACTACCCTATTTCTTTACTCCATTTGCAACAAAATGCTTCAAAAGAACTCTCCATATTGCTATTTCTGACATCTCTCATCCCATTCTCTTAAACCAACTCTTATAAGGCTTTTTCCCCACTATGCCACCAAAGCAAATAATTAAGAACACCATTAACTTCCTTGTTGTTAAACCCAATGGTCAACACTAAGTCTTCATCTTAGCTTGACCCATCTACCAGCAGTATAGCTAAAACTGAAAATCACTGTTGGCTTCCAGAACTCCTTATTCATCTAGCTGTCTTTCTTTACTGGTACCAATTTTACTGGATCTTCTTCTCTTCCCCAACCACTTTCAAGTATATATTCCCATGCAAAATAGCCCATGGTGTTACTCTGTATTACAGGGGAGCAAAACATTTCCTTTCTTCCTTACAGGTTTCTTTGGCTAGTCTAATAATTAAAATGATAAGACGACATTAACGAGAGAAAAACAAACAAACTTTAACATCATGTACATCTCTTGTATACATGGGAGAGATCCAGGAAAACTGAAAAACTCCCAGAAATGGTCTAAACCAACACCTTAAATAGCATCTTCAGCTAAAGAGGAAAGATGATGTTGGGGATGAAAAGTCAGTTATGAGTGAAAAAAAAACAATAAACAAGAGTAAGACTGTTATACAGATTTAAGTTGTTGCCTTCTCCATTTATAAAAACATTCTGGAGATGAAGAAACATTCTTCTCTTTCTACTACAGAAGGAGACGCTCATCCAAATGGAGACTTTCCTTATAAATATAAAATTTTCTTACAAAAGAGTAATTTCTACTCAGTTTTCAACCCTTCACCAGAGTCTGATATTTCTTAAAATAACCAGTCTAACAAAATCAATATGCCAAAGAGGCATATTTCAGGGTGGTATATTTTGCTGGATCTTCTCTTCTTTGCTCCCCTTCAATATCCACACTGCAGATGATTGTATTCAGTCTAATAGTTTTAAAGATCACCTAAACTGATTTCAATTTAATAACTTTAACCAAAAAATCTTTCCCGAACTCTTGGTTTGTATTACACAACTACTATACTGACATCACCTCCAGATATCTGCAAAGCTCACTTTCCTCGCCACCATATATTTACATCAGATATTTACTTCTTCAGGTCTTTGCCCAACAGGTTTATTCTTACCATGCTAATAAAAATCGCACCTTTCTGTCTCCCAATACTCTGAATCATTGCTCTATTTTTTTTTACAGCAGTACTTGTTACTTGTCACTTTGTTTATACTGTGCCCTCCTACCGAAACTGAAATGTAACTTCCATTAAGACATCTTTACCTTCTTTGTTCATTGACTTATCTAGAATAGAGCCTGTCATATGGTAGTCACATATTTGCTGAATTAATTTTTAATTAAAAAATTTTAATAAAAAGGTCATTCTTAATTCAAATATTTGTAATTCATTCACTACCCAAATTTCACTTGTCTATATACCTGCATGACTATTTTTCTAAATAACTGCACAAGTCCTCCTCTGCAACGCATCATTGTGTCCTATCTCCTACCCAAAACATCAATCCAGTTTGTTTTAAGCAGACTTATTTAAAATTCATCCTTATTTTAAAGCTTTCTTGATCCACCAGACTCCTGCCAAATTACTTCCCTGTCTCAGACAAATGATTTTATCCTCTTTAATCTCTCCTTCTTAAAGTAGGGAACTGATCCAGAATAATCACCCAGTTAGTATTTTCCAAAATATAAACACTATCTTCCTCTCTACTCTGACTCTACATTTACACAGCCTGATTTCTCAAGGGAGACATAAATGGATATCTGCTTTCCAAAAAACCTCTCTAAACAATTTTGATGTAATACAACCCAATCACTATGTAACAGAAAATTCATATTGCTCGCCGCATGACAGCCAGTAAGTTAAGTGTCAACAAGTTGGAGCAAGGAAAGCAACTTTATCTAGAAGCTAAGAAGATGGCAGACCAGCATACCAAAATATATAAAAAAAATAAATAAAAATGAAAATTCAGGCTTCTTTTAAGATGTTGGGAAAAGGGAAAACAAGAGGAGTGTAAGGTCAGGAAGGACTGATGACTGCAGAAATCAAAGGTCCAAGGAGGGTGGGGAAAACCTCTTTGCTTTTGGTCAACAAACTCTAGTCACTGTTGTCCCAGTCATGGGGTGCCTATAAATCTTTTGATAAAAAATCATTCTTTTTGTACATACCTTATCTCCTTAGGAAAGTAGTTTCAAGCAGGGAAGTTGTTTCACTAAATCCTAGGCTACAATTTAAATATCTTTAATAATTAGCACAGCTATGTGCAGGACTAAGCAAAAATTACTAATCAACATGTTATGGGAAGTGGGCAGGCTCGAGCAAGATGGAGTCAGATTGATTATTTTATTCTATTATAACTAGACTAACAACCACTGAATTAAAATGTACAAAATTACTACTATAATTGTGATTCACAATCTTTAAGTCTCTACAACAACTAAGCTTTTCTAAAATAAAAATGTTTTCAGAAGAACCAGTAAAAAGTTAATAGCAAATAGGTTTCAATACTCCCAATAAAAAGGGTCCCACTAAGTAGCCATGTCATGTCTACATGTGGCCACCTTAAAAACTTTAAGTTGTTACCATGTTACATCCCGCTGTAGGGGAGGAAAAACTTTTCCTGTACCCTTCTAGGTTCTTCTGACTGGGATAAGAATTAGACATGAGACATATTAACATGAGAAAATAAATCTAATTTAATTATGCATATACATATGGGGTTCCATAAGAATATGGGAACCAGGACAAATTGGGCAGTTGAGGTTTATATGCTATCTTGCACTAAGAAGAGTGTCGTGGTTTGGTACATCAAAGGAAAGAAAGGCAATTCACATGGAGATGGAAAAGTACGTGATTGATAAACATGTCTATTGGGCCATCAAGAGACAAGATCCAGAGAGGACTCAGAACAAATGGACCTGGCTAGGTTCTTTCTGTCTCCCACACCCAGTTTATATTATACTATAGCTATCTATGGTGATAGCTCCTTTCTTGAATAGGCCCTTCTACCTTAAATTCCTTTTAGAAAGTTAGGGGGAAGGTCAAAGATTCTTCCTGAGCCTCCTAGGTTTTGAAAAAACTAGCTTAAAAAATTAATATCTCAAAGAGGTATATTCTGGGGTGGCAAACTCTACACCCTTACTCCCTCATTTTTCTTCTTGCTTGATAATACCTACATATTTACTTTAGAATATTCAAATTTGCCCTATTGTTGAAATGAAATAGTTTACTCTTCCATTTCTAATGTGGTATGTTTTTCTACATGCCTATAATGCATGACAATGCCCATCCAACTCTTCTCCTTTTGGGCATACTTCCCAAATTGTTTCCTCCTCTCTGTCTAGAAGGCTTTGCCTAGAATTGGCATTTATAGAAAATGAATTATGATGCTCATGCTATCCTTCATTCCTATCTTTAACAATGAAGCACTAAGGAAGACTTAGAGAAAAAAGATCACTAAAGTGGTTTTCTAACCTCAGTAACCTTCAAATTAATTTTTTTCTGTTAAATAAACATATAAAACTTAATTATTTCAAAAGTCTCTCCAGTTACAGAACATACGAACCAATGATGTTGTTATTTATAATGGGATAATTAGCAAGAAGTTAATAATTTGTTTTTGAGAGACCTTGTTAAAGTCTCTCAAAAACAAATCAAAAGGACATAAATGTGCTATCTCAAATATTTTATCAAAATTTTAACAATATCTTGTGTCACTCTATCTTTAAAATCTTTAAATGTATTATTTTAAAAATATCCCATTTGTCTGGAAAATATTATATTCAAATAGACTTTCCGCAAAAACTGATTTTTATCCTTGAACTTTTTAGAGCTTGATTAAAACTTAACCCCTAGCTGCCATACCTCCACCACCACTATTCTATCCTCAAATGTCTATATGTGTCCACATACATAAAAAAAAAATATTATTAAAAAAGAATCTCTACTTTAATGAAAAGTCAGTACCCAGTATCTCATTATGGGAAAATTGTCTCCACAGAGTAACCAATGCTCGCTCATTCTACCTTTTCAGATAAATCCTACAAGTCATTGTTTCCCATAATCAAAAGCAACTCACAAGTAGAATGAACCAGAAAGACCTGAAGGGCATACCTGAATAGCTGGTATACCCTTCACCCATGTAAATATACTTAACCTCTCTGAGTATCAATCTTCGCAACTAAAAAGATAAAGAAAACATCTATCTTGTAGAGCTGCTCTGAGAATTAAAACAGATCTTCTAATACATATTTAGAAGATAGCTATTGCTTTTGGGAGAATCATTTTACAAAACCATTCTTTTTACCCACTGAAACTTCAAAAGAAGTCTGTGAATTACTATCAAAAAATATGAAGAGCTAATTCTTTGCCCTGAGTTTTACTATACAAATTAAATTAGATCTTAATTATTGTTTCAAACCCAAGTTATTCTTTTATATTTAATTTTAGAACAAAAATCACTACTTATTAAAATTATTTCCAACCAATAGTAGCCAATATTAAACTCATTAAATTATTAAATCAGCAAATAGTTTTTTAAATTCAGTTATAATTTCAACTTAAAATTCACTTCAATTATTCAGGTTCATTTACAGACATTAGGCCAGCAAAATTGCTTGGATAAAATGTCAAAATATATCTAAGTAAAGGCTAAGATGACATCACAGAAGATGGCAGATAAAGAATGTGCAAGAATGGGTCCCTCCACTGAAACAATAGTGAGCTGGCAAGAATGATTAGATGCAACTATTTAAGAACTCTGGACACTTGCACTGTTCACGAGAGTACTTAAAAGAGGCTGGTAAATTTTCATGAATTTCTAAATTTTGTGTAATAGCTGGCAAACACCATCCACTGGCCTGGGAAAAAAAGGCACCTTTGGATATGGTGGCCTGCATTCCTGGTGCAGCTTACTCATGCCAGGGTGGTCAATAAGAACATCATCTCTCCCAAAATTGAGATTGTATGTTTTCATCTGCCTAATAGGTCACTCAGGGACTAGCACACAGCTGGCCACTTTTTCAACCCTATTGGGCTAAAGTGGCTCCCTGGGCAACATCTATCAAAGAAATTTAAGACGTTGAACACTTTTATTGTCTTTCTTTAATGGGTCCACAAACTCAAGGACCTGTCAGGTCACTGGCTGATAACACAATAGAGATTTCAGTTACCATATACAATAGCAAAACGGCAGGAGTTCTTAATCAGTAAATGCTTTAAATTTAAATTTTAAATTTTAATTTAACTCACCAATCAAAAAACACTGATTAAAAAATGATCCAACGACATGCTTCTTATAAGAAACTGACTAAAAACTCAAAGACATAAATAGCTTGGAAATGAAAATATGGAAAAAGATTTCATAAGAATAGTAAACAAAAGAGAGCTGAGGTAGCAATACTAACATCAGACAAAAGAGATTTTGTAAGTCAAAAATTGTTTAAAAAATAAAGGACATTGTATATTGATAAAAGGATTAATTCATCAAGAAGATAATCATAAGCAACCAAAGAAGCTCCAAAATACATATGCAAACACTGAGAGCTGAAAGCAGAAACAGTAGACTATAAAACCCAGTTCTGAACAGTGGTTATAACATCTAGATGGAAGATCAACAAAGAAATAGAGGACTTGAACAGATTCTACGAGAGCAACATTACCCTGATACCAAAAATAGACAAAGATATCACAAGGGAAAAAAACAATAAGTCAGTATTCTTTGTGACTACACATGCAAAAACCCTCAACAAATTAGCAAACTAAATGCACAGCACCTTAAAAGGATTATACATGATAACCAAGTGAGATTTATCCCAGGAATACAAGGATGGTTCAATATATCAGCAATGTGATAAACCACATTAATAGATCATTTCAACAAACATAGAAAAAAAAGTACCAACAAAGTTTAACACCCTTTCATGCTAAAAATAACACAGAAAACTACAGAAATAGGATGTTTCCTTAACAGGGTCAAGGAATTTACAGAAAACATACAGCTGACATTGCACTCAATAGTAAAATACTAAAATAAAAGCTTTCTCTCTAAGATCAGGAGCAAGACAAAGAGGTCCACTACTATTCAACATTGTACTGGATGTCCCAGCCGAGCAATGAGGCAAGAAAGAGAATTAAAAGGCAACCATATTGGAAAGGAAAGTGTATAACTAATTGTACACGTCATGATCCTACATATACAGACTATCCCAAAGAATATGCAAAAAACCACTAAGTTAACAAATGAACTGAGCCAAGTTACAGGATACAAGAGCAACATAAAGAAAATCAGTTGTATTTCTATTCACACTGAACCATGCAAAAAGAAAGGTAAGAAAACAATTCCTTTTACAAAGGTCCAGAAAATAAAATTCCTACAAATAAATTTAACCAAGGAGGTTAAAGACTTGTAACTAAAAACTACAAAACACAGCTGAAAGAAATGGAGACCGAATTAAGTGAAAAAGCATCCCCTGTTCACAGATTGAAAGGCTATGTAATATTCCTAAAATGGCAATACTTCCCAAGGTTATCTACAGATTCATTGCAATCCCTATCCCTATAAAAATCCTAATGGTCTTTTTGCAGAAATGGAAAAGTCCATCCCTAAATTGATACGGCATTGTAAGGGGCCCCAAAGAATCAAAACAAGACTGAAAAATAAAAACCAAGTGCAAGGGCGCACACTTCCTGACTTCAAAATTTTACTACAAAGCTCCTGCAATTAAAACAGTGTGGTACAGGAATAAAGGCAGAAAAATTCACCAATGGAAAAAAACTTAAAGTCCAAAAAAACCCCCATACATCTATGGTCAACTGATTTTTGACAAGGGTGTAAGACAAATAAGGAAGGAATAGTCTCTTAAACAAAAAGTGGGAAAATTTGATATCCATGTGAAATAGAATGAAGTTAAACTTTTACACCACATGTAAAACTTAATTAAAAATATACTAAAGACCTAAACATAAGAGCTAAAACTATAAAAATCTTAGAAGAAAACAGAGGACTAGCCTATGACCTTGGAATTGGCAATGGTTTCTTAGATATGACACCAAAAGCACAAGTACTTAAAAGAAAAAGTAAATTGTGCCCCATCAAACTTAACTTGAAACACCATCAAATGAGTTAAAAGACAACTCACAGAATGGGAGAAAATATCTGCAAATTATGCACTTGGTAAGGGTCTAGTATCCAGAATATATAAAGAATTCTTTTAACTCAACAAAAAAATTTTTTAAGCAATAGACTTTTGAAAAAAAAGACATTTTTCCAAAGTTAGTACACAATTGGCCAACAAGCAGATGAAAAATATTCAACTTCACTGGACATTAAGAAAATCCAAGTCAAAATCACAGTGAAGTACTATTTTATACCTGGTAGAATGTGGAAATTGAAAAGCCAAACCCGAAATTCATATGGAATTGCAAGGAGCTTCAAATAGTAAATATTTGACTATATTCAAACAATACACAAACAATATTAAAAAATAAAAACAAGGTTAGAGGGCTCACATGTCTCAATTTTAAAGGTTACTACAAATATATCATAATCAAGATTGACTTTTTTTCCTAATCAAAACAATAAAAATAGAAACAGGTATTGGCAAGGATATAGAGCAACAGGAATCCTACATTGCTGGCAGAAATGTAAAATGGTGCAGCCACTGTTGGGAACAGTTTGGCAGTTCCTCAAAAAGCTAAACAAAGAATTAACCACATGATTCAGCAATCACACTCCTAGACAGACACCCAAGAGAAATGAAAACATATGTTCACACAGAAATTTCTGTACAAATATTTATAGTATTACTGACAATAGCCAAAATGTGCATCAGATGAACAAATACACAACTTGTTGTGTACACACACATACACACACAGAGTAACATTCAGCCATAAAAAGGAATAAGTACTGGAACAAAATACCACTTGGATAAACCTCAAAAACATTATGCTAAGTAAAAGAAGCCAGAAACATATTAAATTATTCCATTTATATGAAATATCACAAGCAAATCTGCAGAGAAAAGGAAACACGTTAAGTGGTTGCCCAAATCACTGATTTTTTGACAAGGATCTGGGGAATGGGGATTGATTAGTTAATGGATATGGGGTGTTCTGGTATGATGAACAAACTCTGAAACTAGAGAGGTGGTGGTTGCACAACAGTACAATTGCACTGAATGCCACCAAATTTTATACTTTAAAACAGTTCATTGTATGTTACATGAATATCACCTCATTTCTTTTAAGTAAAGGCTAATGCTGGGAAACCAATATGAACTACCATATCTTAATATGAAAAACATGGTTTCACTGCTTACTATATTGGTATTTATACTATTGTTAGGTGCTTAGTTCACCCTTCCAAACCTCTGCCCCACCTCGCCACACAAAAAAAATAAAGTGTAGTAAGTCAAGGAATCTTTCAAATGTATGGTAAATCCTTGCAATTATTTTAAGCATGTGTATATTTACTATGCTTACTTTATAACCAACCATGACAGGGAATTTATGATCTAGGAAAGTCAGTTTACAAAATGATTTACGTAAATGAACTATGATTATTTCTGTCAGTTTAAATGAAATTTTCCCTAATTAAAGAAGGGTCTGAGAACTTCATAAAGGTACTACAGAATTTATTTATCAAATGTAATGTGACTATTTTTGCCTATATAAATATATCCACAGAAATATGCTGTTTTTTTGTTCTTTTTACTTTCTGTATATTGTTTTAAGGGTTAGCAAAGTTAGCCCTCATCAACTCCATTTGAAGTTTTTATAAAAATGCTTATTTCTGAAGATCAATTTTTTCACAGCACTGAAATCTGAATTCATAATGGTCTTCCAAGAACAACTAAGCTGTTAAAATATTATTTTATCATTCCCTACTCTAAGATATTTCGTTCTCCCTTTATATACCCTACTATTTTTCTCCCTTACTCTCTATTCCAGCGCTCCAATTCCAGGGCTCCTGCCTAATTCTTTTCTCTCATATCAAAATGCAGAATTATGTCCAAATTGTATTTTGTTTCCTTTCCAGTCATAAAATTTCAAGAAGTCTTTTAATATATCATATCAATTCCAACAAGGCTGAAATTTGCATAATGTACTTCACTTTAATGTTTACTTAGTTCATGGCCCATAACCCATTGCAAACATAAACCAGAAAGAACTATTCAAAATAAAGTTTACAAAAAAAAAAAATATTAAAAAAAATAGTAAATAACCCATTTTATTTAAGGAACTATTTTATCAGTAGCTTAAAACCACAAATATAGAAAAATACAATCTATTCAAACAAGCTAAGTGAAACAGTCATATGAAATATGTTTTAATCACGATACTCAAAAATCACTTTGTCCTGCTTCATGGAAAATGCCACAGAAGCAATTATTTTGTGTAACACCTTGAACTCTCTCAGTATGTATGCTAAAAATGTTTTGGACACTTTGACTTAGAGCCAGAATAAAATATTTTCATTAAAAAATTTTGCTACAAAACTCCTGATCAAAGTATGCTAATTTCTGTAAGCCCGCTTAAAAAAAATTAAAGATAGTACTTACAATGACATAAAATCAAATATCTAATAAATCTATTAAAAGATATGTATAACTTCAATCTTGAAAACTATAAAAGATATCATTTCTTACAAAGCATTATTTGTAATGGCCCCCAAATTACCTAAAGCAATAATGGCCCCCAAATGATGTAAAGCAACAATGCAACCACAGTGAAAATTCCAACAGCTTTTGTGGTTTGACTAGAGGTTTTGTTTATTTCTTTGTTTTGAGGAAGAAACTGACAAGTTAATTCTAAAATGCACCCAGAAATATAAAAGGATAGACCAGGAAGACTTGCAAAAAATAAAATCAAAGACTTGCTTTATAGGATATTTAGACTTTCATTAAGCTCAAGAAATAAGACAGTGACATTAACACAAGGATATAGAGACTAACACAGCAGGATAGAGGACTAGAGACAAACTATTCATATATGGACATGAATTATTAAAAAAAAAAAGACAATGTAGAACAACGAGAAAGGTTTTTTATTTATTTATTTGTTTTATTGTTCACAAAGTGTTCTGGGACAACTGGATAACCATATGAAAAAAAGTTAAAACTTGACCTAACACTATATATCCACAAAAATCATTTCCAGGTAAAGTATATATCTAAATAGAAAAGGTAAATAAAGCTTCTAGGTGATATAGGAGAGTAACTTCATGACCTCCAATTAAGAAAAAATTCTTTGAAGCGGGGCACGAAAGTACTAAGGAAAGACTTGAAAAAAATTTATCAAGTTAAATTTACCTTATATAAGAACACTGCACCAAAAGATACCATTTAAAAAGACACCCTAGGCAACTACAGAATGGAAAACATCAGTACTCAATTTAAACTGACAAAGACTCATTCAGAATATATCAAGAGCCCCTATAAATTAAAATATTAACAATCCAATAGAAAATTGGGCAAGTGACAAGGACAATCACTTCACAAAACAGGATATCAAAATGGCCAAAGTTGAAGTGCTCACTGACAGCCAGTAAAAACACAAATTAAAACCTTCGAAAATGGCTAAAACATAAAAAGACTGGCAATAAGTGCTAAGGAGAAAATGAAGAAAAAGTAACTTTCATACACTGCTGACAAAGTTAAGTTTAGTAAAACTAGTTTGGAAAACTTGGTATTTTATACTGGTGACATACCTTAGGACCAGATTTCACTTCTACACACAGATCCAACAGAAATGGCTCCACATGTGCATTAAAAACATATACAGGAGTGTTCTTAGAAGCATTATTTGTAATGGCCCAAAACAGAAAATAGTCTAATGCACATCAACAGTAGAATGGTAAAGTGTGGCATAATCAAAGAATTGAATACTTAAGTAATAAAAATAAAATATAGTTTCACACAACGTGGATGAATCTCACAAACATGCTATTGAGTAAAGAAAGCTACACACACACACACACACACACACACACAAATAGTGTGATTCTGTCTACATGAAACTCAAAAATAGACAAAGCTAAACTATAGCATTTCAGGATACAGACTTAGAAAGTAAAAATATTTTTGAAAAACAAGATCATTATAACCATGACGGTCAGATAATGGTTTTAGAGTAGATGGATAAGTAATGCAAGTGAGCACGCAATGAAGGAATTTCTGCAGTGCTGACAATGTTCTGATTCCTAACCAGAGTTTCAGTATTTACTTTCAAATAATTTTTAAAGCAGTATACTTGTTTGATACCCATTGTGTTTTATTTCACAATTAAAAGTTCTTTTCAAGTAAATGGAAAAAGCCTACTAGATATAAGACAATTACTGTAGCTAAAAAAGGAATATGTAAAAGGCATAAATAAATTGATACAAATCACTTCTAACGGTTCACCTCACTTAGATAAAGAAGTCAGTTTGGGCCTTCTCACAAATGGTTTCTGCTCTGACCTTGCTTGTTCTTGCTTAATATGAATCCCTGCGCCTTTCTCAAACTTTATCAGCTTGTTTTATCTTGGAAAAAGATAGAATTATTGGGGTTAAATCTTTCAAATCTGAGTTTTCCAATGAGTGATTTGCAAACCCCTTGTGGCTAATGAGCAGTTTCAGGTGCTATCCTAACAGAGAGTTTTTAATCTAATAGTTGTTTATAAATTTTAACCATTACTTTCTATTTATAGCAAATAAAATTAGTTTCTCACTCACTATAACCTAGTTTCCTTTCAAAATAAATTTGGGGGGGGAATGACAATTTTCAAAAACACCAAGTATATAACAGTAAATATGGTAAATACTTAAATTGTTGACATCTGTACCTAAATAACTGAAGTTCTGAAAACACTGATATAATCTATACATTTGAATATGTGCATCTCAGTTGTTTATCCTACAAACCCAATTTAGCCACGTAGAGTACAGAAGGTAAAGCCTATACGAAGTACTGATCAAACACACAAACATGGCTATATAACAATGACATTCCAGTTGGCTAACTGGCCAAAGCAGCTTTCAACGCTTAAGAAAAAAAGAATAAAAACATCTATGCACTCTCTCCCTAGTATCAACTGCACATAGTAGAAAAAAGGCATAAACTTTTTAATTAAAGCTGCCCTAGGCTCAAATTCTCACAGTAACAGCTTTTAAGACTTTTTGCAAGTTATTACACTTTTCCATGCATTAGTTTCCTCATGTACAAAATGAGAACAACAACATATACCTTCTGCAAATTACTTCACATTTCCTAGTCTTGGTTTGGAGAGAAGATAATAATATATCCCTTCCAGCAACATTGTTATAAAAATCAAGTGGAAATTTATGTAAATGGCTTATCACAAAGAACTGTATATAATAAGCACTTAATTGTTGTCCTCTTTCTCCATTTCTCTTGGCTCTTCTTTATAAATGCATGGAGCATAAAGCCACACAGTACTGTTAAATCTGACCCAAACATACATCCCAAATAAAATCCGCATGCACTTACTAAACCTTCTCATTTTATCCTTTGGATGATCATAAGTGAATAAAGAAGAGATATTATAATATCTCCATTTCACATGTGAACTGAGACTCAAAAAAAAAAAAAAAGAGTAGCCCATATAGATAAGTAATGGAATTATAATAAGGCCTACATTTACCATAAATAGTTATTATTAACTTTTATGTTACATGTATTTTAGTACTAACAAGAAATCGATTCCAGTTATCAGAAAAAGAAAAATTGTAATGTTTACAAAAAAAGGACCATAAATCTGAGAGTAGCATCCAGTGGCTCTATAATCCAAATTAGGAACCATGTTAAAGAAAGCAAAATTTAGGGATTTACTTTTTACAACAATTGAATTTTAAATGTAAATGATAATAATTTCCCTAAAACAGCAATAGTGAATTCCACCTAGAAGTGGCAAAATCTTCTAACTCCACTTCCCAAAAATATTTATTCTCATATAAATGGATCAAATTTAAATAAAACCCCAGCCTCCGCATCCTCAAAATTGTTAGAATTTTTTTCTAGAGGGGAGAAGACATATGACCTAAAAGCCCCTAAAAAGGGAGACATTTCTTTAAGAAAAGCAAACACACACTTGCTTATGTATTTATATAAAAACAATCCAATTCCTAAGGTTGGCAATCAATTGTTAAGCATTTCCATTTTTAAATAAGACATACTTAAATTTTTTTCTGTATCTCACTCTTCAAAAGTATTAAGTTCTTAGTAAAGAAGTATTACTAATGGCTTTAGGTATGATAATGGCAATATGTTTATCTTTAAGATGTCTAGACTTTACTTCAAAATAATATGAGGAGAGTGGTGTGGATATTAGTATAAATAAAACAAGGCTGGACATGACAATTTTGAAGCTGTGTGATAATTATATGAGGATTCAATAAACTATTCTGTCTTCATCTACATGTTTTAAATTTTCCATAATTAAAAATGATTTTTAATAAAGTTAATAAACTTTGACCACTGTTCTATGGAGTGCCTTGTCTTGCTGTATTGAAATTTTTCAAGTAATCACATTCACCTAATAAAAATCTAGATTTTTTTAACACTCAGCATTATATTTTTGCATTTGACGTAATTTTAACATTTTTTCTATCCAGAGTAGTAAATTCCTGTGATTCTGATTCTTGACCACTGATAGCAGCTAATGTCATTTGTGGTAATGAAATTTAATCATACAGACTTCCTAAATATTCAGATAAAAAGAAGCTGAAATCCTCACATAGTGGTATGTGGAAAGGTAAAGTAGTACAATCATTTTGGAAAATGTTTCACAACAATTTACTATATGACCCAGCAACTCCATTCCTAGGTATCAACCCAAGAAAAATAAAAATATGTCTATACCAAGACTTGTACACTAATGTTCATAGCAGCATTATTCACAATAGCCAAAAAGTGTAAACAACCCAAACGTCCATCTACTGGTGAATGGATAAACAAAATGGAACACTTTTCAGCAATAAAAAGTAAAGTACTAAAAGATGAATCATCCTCAGAAACACCGTTAAATAAAAGAAGCCCAAAACAAAAGACTGCATATCATATGATTCCATTTATCTGAAGTGTCCAAAAAGGACAAATTTATGGATAAAAAAATACAAATTAGTAGCTGCTTAATTAAGAATGGAAATGACAGTAAATGGTCACAGAATTTCTTTATGGCATGATGAAAATATTCTAAAATTAGATTATGATGGTTGCACGGTTTTGCAAACTAACTTTTAAAAAGTCACTGAATTGATATACTTAAAAATGAGAGCATTTTATGTTAAATAAATTATACCTCAACATAACTATAAAGAAAAGAAAGCAAGGAGGAATAGGAGGACTACGGATGACGAATGGATAGATAGATCTCAAAGTAATTTGACTAAAGTCTTAGCTAAATAGATGGCAAAGCCAGTAATTAAATCCAGGCTTGACTACAAAATTCATATTCTTTTCTACATCCAGAAATAAGAGAACTAGAAACACTAGAAACAATATATATCTCACTCAACCTTGCAAAGACAAATTCAATCCACTAGTGAAGCAATATATGGGACAAAAAAAAGGTTTCTTTAATACCAAGGTAAAGTTATGCTGAGAAATCAAACAAATAACTCTAATCTGTAGAATGAAGAGAGTAAAAACACAAAATCCAAACAAGGTGGCATCGGAAGCAGGACCCAGGTCTTGTCCATGATTATATGAAAGCTGAAACTGATAAATGAATAGCGAGGAGTGTTCAAACAAATCAAATTTGGCAGTTTGTCTCTAACACTATCTCTGGAGAGTGTCTTGACCCAGGTCAGCTGTAGTGCAGACAGATTAATTAGGCTATAGCAGCTCAATGATACTGACACTAAAATGATCTGACTCATTTTGGATTGATTCCAGTTTTACTGGTCAATCTTCAGATTATAATCTGTATCCGATATAGATCTTCCCATTGGAGGACAAATGCACCAACTGGTAAGCACAGGCAGTCCTTTCATTTGACAATGACATTTCTGTATATCAATAATCTAACATCCCGATTTATACCTCAGACTAGAAATCACCTGAGACCTAAAACATTCCTAGATGTAAATAAAAAGTTGAACTTCTGAACATACCAATTCTGAGGACCAGAGTCTGGTACATAGCTCATCTGTTCCTGCCACACTTTAGACCTGACTCATCAGGCAGCCAGTCTTCCCTAGAGAGACACTCCTCTGTTCTGCTGCATGCCTCCAAAAACTGCAAATTGTATTTTGTTTCTTTTATAGGCCAGATGAATGCTACTTAGAAATCTGAAAATGTGCCCCTAAAAAGACAACTGCTTACATTCTTACTTCATAGCTTATAGAGCACTATTACAGTGGCTCATTTACTAGCCAACATCCTCTGGGATTACCAGGACATTCATGCTTATTCCCAATACAAGTAAGGCAGTGAGATAAAAGTAATTTCCAAAAGTACATGCCGCTAATAAACAATCTGGGTTAGAATCCAGGTCTTTGGTTTCCAAATACAGTTCGCGGTTCCTTTTACCTACTTCAGATACCACAAGTGTCTAAAAGAGCAAACCAATGAAACCAAGAAAGCCTATGTTTCTGCCAGGAAAACCAATAATTATTTTGGCAGTCTTATGAGCAGTCAGAGAATCCTCTAATAAATAAGAAAGATAATCTTACAGGAAATTGAGACAAAGTATAATAGATGAAAATACTAACTTTGGAATAAAGGAGAAAATATAAGATTTATAGACAATATTGAAGTACTAACAGAACCAAATAGTTAAATTTGGAACCAAATAAGAGTTTTAATTTTACATGTAAATGAAAGCAAAGAGGTCCCTTGTTTCAGAATTTTTTTAGAAAACCTAATGCTTTTTGTATTCTTTATCAGAAGGAATAAAATTGTTAATAGATAAGTAGGGGTGAAGGTAATGTTTTGTTTCCACTACAAAAGTGGTATTAAGATGTATATACTATGAGCCAGCTATTCCCCTCTAGGCATATGTATTTAAAAGAAATGAGGGCTTAAATTCACCAAGAAACTTATACAAGACTGTTCACAGCAGCAGCTTTATCATAATAGCCAAAAGCTGAAAATAACCCAAATTTCCACGCACAAAAGAACAGATTAATAAAATACATTTTGGTATATTCATATAGAACACTACACAGCAATAAAAAAGAGAACTGTTGATACAAGCCACAATATGGATGCATCTCACAGACAGCATGTGAAGCAAAAGAAGCCAAAGTACAAAATTAATAGATAAAAAAAAAAAAGTAGAAATAGGAAGAAGAGATCATTGAAAAGAGATATAGAGAACCTTTTGGGGTGCTAGAAAAGTTCTGTATTTGATCTGGAAGGAGGCTGCATGGATAAAAATTCATCAAGTTTATGAGTACTTCATGTATCTATATGTTAACTGCAATAAAAAAGTTTAAGATATTTATTTGGAACCTTTTACATAACACAGAACTTCCTTGAATCATATTTTAAACCAGAAAAATATTCCAAGAATGTAACTAAACTGAAAATCAGGTAATTTTATGCTAAAATTAGCCCACAGCAGATTCAACCAAAATGATCACAAAGACCCATCTTTCAAGTTTTACTCTAAAATTTCTATCTTAGCATAGCAAAATGTCAGAGTAATCTCTATCTAGCTTCGTTTCAATTATTTCAATATCTTCCAGAAATAATAATTAAATCCAAGTTTCTCAATGAATAGATATGGTTAGCTACTGAGAAAGGGGAAGTGTAGAAGTAAGGGGGCTTCAGGGAAAATTTTTAAACAACTGCTAGGAGAAATGAGAAAGAATTACTTAGGAACGAAGAAGAATTACTGGGTAATGCTGAGGGTCCAATTAAAATTGGAGAGCAGGGTTATTTAGTGACTCCAGTCTGCAAAGTTCTGATTTCTCCAGATACGCTAAGTAGCTCAGGGCCAGGTACATAAAAATCAGAGATTAACTGATCTGTGTTTGGATACTGGTTAAACAGATACATTTACAAAATAAAACTGCAAAGCAGCTCAACATATTTCAAAAGTTAAATAAGATTCCAATCTAGATAAGAAAATGAAAGAGGGAGACAAAAAATGAATCAAAGGACTAAAGGGCTCTATAATATTGAAAAGAAACTGTCGGTGTCTATGTTAAAAAAAATCAAAAACTTTAAGAACATATGTAAAAATTCATGGATGTAACTTTAATGGCAAAGTGCCATTTATTATTCTAGAAAATGAAATGTCCCTTTCTAAAACTTCAAATTCCTTTTATAAGGGAACTAGCAAGCTTTCAAATGAAAAAGATCGAATGTTCAAAGTATTATAATTGCAAATCTATGTTCCTCAACACTTCTATGTAAATCCAATATTTTTTCCAATAATATTTTGAATCAAGTGAGGAAGCTTCCAAATTCCTTATTGAATCATGATGAAAAATCTTAACAAAATCAATCACTCCACAAATCAACATACCACCCTTTAAAAGATAAGGATTTTAATGATGTGTGTGTGTGTTTAAAGTGAGACCACAGAATAAAAGAATTATTTCCTATTTCCAAGTTCTGTCTAGCTCAACTTTAAAATGAAACTGATGAGTAACAATATGTAATGAATGAATAAAGAAATAAAGTATGAAGAAAAAAGGTGGCTGAAAAAGTTTAGGAAAAAGTAGGACAATAAAGGAATTAATCTCAGGAAAGAATAATGTCAGCATATCTGAAGCTATAATGAAATGATCTCTAATAAATGGAATTAAAGTATAATAATCAAGCACAGTGTATAGCACAAACCTTACTCGATTTAGTTGAATTTAAGTACTATTTGTTGAGTGTCTATTATCTTGCTCAGCACTGTCCTCTGCTGCTATAGAACACACAAAAGCAACTTGTCCTTGCTCTGAAGATAACAGGAAAGAAAACCACATCTGAATTATCATGGTTTATCACAATAAAAGTATTTAAGTGCCAAACAAGTAAAATAAAGTCACAGAAGGGTATTTATATGTCAAAGAAACTATATTCACATACATACACATGCATGCACCATTTATACATGCAGGAATTTTGTTCTGGTTAATAAAATTTCAGTATGTTTGTTTAAAGTAATAGTTTATGCCCTTTTGGCTCTCTGAGCAGCAGCTTGGCAGTCAGCAAGAACAAGCAAGCACCTTGTTTCCTAATGTACATAAAATGGTGTTGTCTTCTATTAATGGTAACTCAGGTTCCATGAATTAAGATTTTGAAAATCATAACCCTGTATTCTTAGTCTTCCCATCAGTCTTTCCCATCTTAGAATGCACAACCATTTACTATACTTTACATCCCTATGACTATTTTGTAAATACTAATTTGTACATCTTAATCCCTTCCCTTTTTTCACCCCTCCCATCCCTACCCATCGAAATGTTCTCTGTATCTATGAGTTTATTTTTATTTTGTTCTTTAGAATTCAGGAGCCCCCAAACCTCAGGCTGCAGACCAGTATAGGTCCGTGGCCTATTAGGAACTGGGCCACACAGCAAGAGGTGAGTGGTGGGCCAGCAAACAAAGCTTCAACTGTATTTGCAGCCACTTCCCAATGCTAGCATAATGGCCTCCTCAGATCATCAGGTATTAGATTCTCATAGGAACACCAGTCCCTAATACCAAAAAGGTTGGGGACTGCTGCTTTAGAGTCTACATGTAAGCAAAGTCACATGGCATTTTTCTTTCTTACAACTCCACTCAACACAATACCCTCTAGGTCCGTCCATCCATGCTGTTGCAGATGGCAAAATTTCATTATTATTTTAATGGCTGCGTAATATTCCATTGTATATGTCTAACACCTCTTTTTATCAATTCATCCACTGATGAGCTCCCAGGTTGCCTCTCTATCTTGGCTACTGTAAATAATTTGACAATGAACATATGGATGCGCATGCCCATTCGAAGAAGTGTTTTGGGTTTTCTCAGATAAATAGACAGAAGTGTGATTACTGGGTCTTTCTTAGTTTCTTGTTATAGCCTTTGTTTTAAAATCTATTTTGGCTGGGATAAGTATTGCTATACCAGCTTTTACTTTGTTTCCATTTTCATGAAATATCTTTTTCTATCCACTTACTTTCAGTCTGTTTTTCAATCTGAAATGATTCTCTTGTAGAAAGCATATGCATGGGTCTTGTTTTCTTGTCCTTTCAGCCACCCTATCTTTTAATTGAGACATCTAATCCATTTACATTTAGGGTAACTATTGATAGATACGTGGTTATTGCCATTTTATTATTCATATATATGTTTTTTCCCCTCTTCTTAAAGAAGTACCTGTAACATTTTTTGTAATACTAGTTTGGTGTTGATGAATTCCTGTAGCCCTTTCTTGTCTGGGAAGCTCTTTATCTATCCTTCGACTCAAAATGATAACTTTGCCTGGGTAATCTTGGTTGTAGGTCCTTGCTTTTCATCACTTTGACTGTTTTGTACCAATCCCTTCTGACTTGAGAAGTTTCTGTTGAAAAATCAGCTGACAGTTTAATGCCAGCCCTTTTGTAAGTAACTGGATGCATTTCTCTTGATGCTTTTAGGATCATCTCTTTGCCTTTAACCTTGGGCATTTTAATTATGAAGGGTCTTGGTGTGAGCCTCTTTGGGTTCATCTCGTTTGGGACTCTGCGTTTCCTGGGCTTGTATGTCTATTTCCTTCACCAGATCAGGGAAGTTTTCCATCAGTATTTCGTCAAAGAGGTTTTCAATTCCTTGTTTTCTCTCTTCTGCTTCTGGTATCCTATGAGATGATTGGCATGGCTGATGTTGTCCCGAGGCCCCTTAAATTCTCTTCATTTTTTTGGATTCCTTTATTCTTGTTCTGATTGGGTGTTTTCTGCTACTTTACCTTCTAAATCGCTGATTCAATCCTCTGCTTCATCTAATTTACTGATGATTTCCTCTAATGTATTCTTCTTTGTTTCAGTTATGGTATTCTTCATTTCTGACTGGTTCTTTTTTGTTTTCTATCTCCACTTTTATGTTTTCTGTCTCATCATTAAAGGTCTTACTGAGTTAACTACTCTTCCCTTAAGTTCATTGAGCATCCTTATAACCACTGTTTTGACAAGCAAGCATTTGGTAGCTTGTCTGTCTCCATTTTGTTCAATTCTTTTCTGGAGCTTTGTTCTGTTCTTTTTGAGACATTTTTGTCTCCCCATTTTGGCTGCCCCCCTGTGTTTACTTCTATGTATTAGGCAGGGATACTATCTCTTCAAGTCTTAGTAGAGTGGCTTTATGTAGGTGTCCTGTGGAGTCCAGTGGCATGGTCTCCCTGGTCACCCAAGTCAGATGCTCCAAGTGTGTCCTTGTATGGGTTGTGTGCCCTCCTGTTGTAGTTGAGACCTGGTTGCTGTTTGCACATCAATGGATGAGACTGACTCATGGGTTGACTGGTTTGAGGACTGGCCAATGACTCCAATGAAGGAGTTGTGTGGAGAGGTTGACCATACAGAGGAGGAATCGCTTTAGAAGGGCTCTGGTGCCTGCCCAATCTGCCTTTTGGTGTGCTGTCTTCTAATGTGCCCTTGATGGTATTCTGGCTAGGTCAGGCCCCGAAGGCCTCCTGGGAGGGGTCCTGCCACAAGTCAAGTTCAGCCACAGCCTATGCCCTGCCCAGGACTACCTAGCATGAGCCACTAAGTAATTTGAACATGAACACCACCTGCACTGGACTTGCAGGTGTCTCACAAGGCCAATTTGAGAACCAAAGCCGGCTGCCTCTAGTGCTGGGCTTGGGGCTGCTCAGCAATTAGTATGGGGCACACTAAGGCCAGATGCTACTTGTCTGGGTTTTGTGAACCACTGAGAAATTTTAGGAAAGTCCTCAACACGAGCCAAGACAGCCTGTTTGTATGGAAAATCTGAAAGTGGTTTGGGTAGGCCCAAAAGTTCATTCACTCAATTAAAGTTAGAAACATGGAGATCATCCCTAACTCATCCCTTTCACTCACTGTCTAACTCCAAAACACAAACAGAATCACACCACTTCTCATTTTACCTCTATTACAACATAACCCAAGGCACTATCACCTGTCACCTGGATATTGCAAAAACCTAACCCTTCCCTCTCTCATTCCACCCATACCACAATCCAATATTCACAGCAGCCAGAGCAGAAGTTATCAACCTTGGCACTAAAGACATTTTGGGTTAATAATTCTTTGTTAAAGGGGCTGACCTGAGCATTGTAGAATGTTTAGCAGCATCCCTGGCCTCTACCCACTAATGCCAGCAACATACATCACTCCCAGTTGTGACAACCAAAAATGTCTGCGGATATTACTAAATGTCCCCGGTGGGGTGGGGTATCACCTGCAGTTGAGAACCACTGAGCTAGATCAATGTTTTTAAAATATTCTACTGCATAACCCTTTCCAATGATTTATTATTTTACTTATAAAATCTGCATACCTTAAGAGTCCTCACTAACCTAATATAACCTATACAATTCAGACTCTGGCCTACCTCTCTAACCTCATGTGATGCCACAACATTCTCCCTGGATTATGCTCCCTCCAGTTACTATGACCATCTCTCAGTTCCTGCAATACCACAACCATTTCTGCTATAGAAATTCTGCCTTTGTTCTTCCTGTGCCTGGACCATTCCTATCCAGTTTCTATGCCTATCTCAGCTTAAACCTCACATCTTCAAAGATGCCTTTCCTCAGTTTCGCTATTTAATGTGTGTATCCCATTATCAGCCATCATAGTACCCCACATTTATCTTCCTTATAGCAGTTACCACAGTACATGATTGTTTACCTGATTACTGTTCTCTCACATGGGGACAAATAACTTGTCTGCCTTATCTCCAGGATCTAGCCAAAATTAAATAAATTTAAAACTAGAGGACCTTAAGTACTAGATCAATTGACATCAATGATAACCTCAGCACCACTCCCATCTGATTCCCCAACTACATTTCTGATCATTTTCTCTTGAAATACAGGAGAGTGGAGGGGACAGGCAGAGTCTAACAAAGCCCTCACCAGTAAAATATCTTTGCTGTCATCATGTTCTCTGAAGGGTAAGGCAGATTAAATGACACATGTAATGAATCTAAAGAACTGGAAAGGCCTGATAAACTGCCTGTATTCGATAAATGATGACTAAGTATGTAAAGCACCAAGCGCACTGCCCATAACAGTAATTGAAAAATGACAGTTCTTCTTGCTCCTTTTCATCTTACTCTAGCACTAGCTTGTCCTAAATATGGTAAATGGAACTCTTGTACCTAAAGATACCTTTCCCTTTTGGGCCAGGTGTAATATAGATTAGTTGTTCATATATATCGACTAAGGAAAGGCAAATATGCACTAAATAAAGCCAATTCATCAAAAATGACCACAGTATTAAATTTCAATTAGTTTTAGTAAACAAAATAACTATATAGGCATACCTCATAGATACTGCAGGTTCAGTTTCACATCACCAAAATAAAGTAAGCCACATGAAATTTTCAGTTTCCCAATACACATAAAGATTGTTTATGCCATAGTGTAGCCTATTAAGTGTGCAATATGATTATGTCTAAATCATGGAACTATGTACATATCTTAATTTAAAAACTGCTAACCATCATCTGAGCCTTTAGGGAGTCATACATAATCTTTAGTCTGGTGGAGGGTCTTGCTTCGATGTTGATGATTGCTGAGGTTAGGGTGGCAACAGCAATTTCTTAAATATAAGACAACAATGAAGTTTGCCACATTGATTGACTCTTCCTTTCACAAACAATTTCTCTACAGAATGCAGTGATGTTTGGTAACATTTTACCCACGTTAGAAATTTCAAAACTGGAGTCAATTCTATCAAACCCTGCTATTGCTTTATCAACTACTCTAGGTAAAACTCTAAAAGCTTTGCTGCTGTTTCAACAATCTTCACAGCATCTTCATCAGTAGACTCCATCTCACCAAACCACTATTTTTTTGCTCATCCATAAGAAGCAACTCCTCATCTTTTAAAGTTTTACCATGAGATTGCAGCAATTCATCTTCAGGCTCCACTTCTAATTCTAGTTCTCTTGCTATTTCCACCACATCTACAGTTATTTCTCCCACTGAAGTCTTGATTCCTCAAAGTCATCCAGGGAGGTTGGAATCGACTCTCTCAAAACTCCTGTTAAGGTTGGTATTTTGACCTCTTATCATGAATCAAAAATATTCTTAATGGCATCTAGAATGGTGAGTCCTTTCCAGAAGATTTTCAATTTACTTTGCCCAGATTCATCAGAGTAATCTCTCTCTATGGCAGCTACAGCCTTATAAAATGTATTTCTTAAATGATAAGACCTGAAATTTAAAATTATTCTTTGATACACCAGCTATAGAACAGATGATGTGTTACAGGGCATGAAAACATTAATTTTGTTATACATCTCTATCAGAACTCTGGGGTGACCAGGTCTATTGTTAATGATCAGAAATATTTTAAAAGAATCTTTTTTTCCTGGGCAATAGGTCTCAATGGCTTAAAATACTCAGTAAATCATGATGTAAACGGATGTACCGTTACCCAGGCTTTGTTATTTCATATATAGAACACAAGCAGAGTACATATGGCATAATTCTTAAGGGCCCTAAGATTTTCAGAATGAATGAGCACTGGCTTCAACTTAAAAGTCACCAGCTATACTAGCTCCTAACAAGAGAATCAGCCAGTCCTTTGAAGCTTTGAAGCCAGGCATTGGTTTCTCTCTAGCTATAAAAGTACTATGATGGCATCTTCCAATGTAAGGTTGTTTTGTCTACATTGAGAATCTGTTGTTTAGTGTAGCCACCTTCATTAATTATCTTCACTAGATCTTCTGGATAACTCTGCTGCAGTTTCTGTATCAGACTTTTATGTTATAGAGAAAAACAACTTCTTTCCTTAAACCTCATGAACCTTTTGAACTCTGCGAGTTCAAATTTTTCTTCTGCAGCTTCCTCATATCTCTCAGTCTCTACAGAATTAAAAAGAGTTAAGGCCTTGCTCTGGATCAGTTTTTGGCTTAAGAGAATGCTGTGGCTGGTCTGATCTATCCAGAGCACTAAAACTTTCTCCTTATGAGCAGAAAGGCTGTTTTGTTTTATCAGTTATGTGTTCACTGAAGAACTTTCCTGCAAGAACTTTTCCTTTGTATGCACAATTTGGCTAACTAGTACAAGAGACCTAGCTTTCAGCCTTTAATATTCAATTTCTGAACCCAGATTTAAATTAACCTTGGGGGAAGGGATCTAAGTAACTATTTAATAAACATCAGTGTTGGTTAGTAAAAATACCTACTACATCTAATACAAGTTTACTTAACAGTAAATAAAGTCCAAATACTTGAATGCTAACAAAAGGCAAAGAACTATAAACTAAAAGTCTATACAACTTTTAGTTAAAAATTAAAGCAAAATGATTTTTTTTTAATTCTTTTTAGTGTTCTGTTTCTGACAGCATTCTGTATATACATTTGAGAGTCTGAGGAAAGTGATAAAGGCATACATTATAAAGGGAACATAAAGGAAGCCGGACTGCTAGGGTCTAAATCCCATTCTGCTAATTAGTAGCTATGTGACCTTTGGAAAATCTCTTAACTTCTCTGCCTGCTTCCTCATTTGTAAACTGAGACTTAACAATAGTACCCACTTCATAGTGAAGTTGTAAGGATTACCTAAATTAATATATGTAAGATGCTAAGAACAGTACCTGGCATATAAGTAGTACTGTTAACTATAAGGTTGTTGTACTATTGTTAACTACTATTATATTGTTTCTTTGTACCATTGTGGTTAATAGCTACCACGCCAGACAACACAAATACAAAACATTTTCATCAATGCACAAAGTTCTATTAAACAACATTGTATTAGACTATAGGATAATTAGAATGCCTGGTAACATAATGCATATCATTATCTTCTCTTAACTTTTTTGGAAGTGCTTAGAAAAAAGCACTCTAAGCACAAATTACTTTGCAATCTAATAATTTTGACATGTAACAAAAAACATGGGTTTCAGTCCTATTAGCAAGTCAAATAAAAGAGGACCACAGAAAGAAAGACTGTCTCTTTTATAAGGATCTCTATTCTGAGAGATAATCAAGTGTTTTTATTCCCTGTCTACCCTACCCTATTAAACTCTCTCCCTCAGCAAATGGTACCATGCTTAGAAAAGGCATTATTAATTATACTTGCATAAAATTATCAACATACTTAAAAAACATATTTATGATTAATAATACACATATGTATTTAATACAGTGATTTAAAGATCTAGAGATGGGTCTAACAGCCTAATTTTAAAATAAGGATTAAGATAAAAACATTTTGAGATATTTGCAACATCTGTAATTTAATATGAAAATATTTCTGATTTCTATTGATTTCTATTGTTGCCTCAAAAATCAAAGGAAATGCTAAATCTCACTTAGAGGTTAGTGAAATAAAGATGTAATTATTTTCCCATCTAAGTTCATGATATCTGGGGTTAAAAAAATATATATTCCTTAAGAGACTAAACTTTAGAGTCTCAAAAATCTGCACTCAAACCCACCACTTCCTAGCTAGGTAATAATGGAAAAAGGTACTTCACCTCTCTGCTTCACCTGTTAAATAGGAATACCTACATAAGATTGTTGTGTTGATTATTATCATGCTACTTAACACAGTATTTAACACATTCTCAAGTGTGTATATTATAATCATTAACCAAGGTCGGTCAATTATATAGTTCACAACCCTCAGTATGCATCAAAAACTCAGACTTGGTGTCACTTGGTCTGGAGTAGATCCCAATCATTGGTATATTTTTAAAGCTCCCAAATGATTCTAATGTGCACCCACTTTCCTAAAGACAAAGTTCAAACTTTTAGTTTGGCCCACTAGACACTCTGGTCACTGCTTACAACTCTACATTTAATCTCTCTTCCACAGGTATCACATGCTCTGAACACACACTGAACTAATGCTTCCTCAGAAAGTAGGCCATAGTAGTATCTCTCAAACACAAATTGTTGGTCTCTACCTCCAGAATTTCTGATTCAGTCAGACTGGGGTGAGGTCCTGAAACTTGCATTTCTAACAAGTTCCCGGGTAATGCTGACACTTCTGGTGCAGGGACCACAGTTTGAAAACCAATCGGCAACACTATATCACAACCCTGCACTTTGCATTCACCTGATGCCATTCCCATTTCCATCATCCCACTGGTGCCTAGCTTTCACTTTTCTTTAACTTACATAAGAATTCACTTTCAGGAAGCATTTCCTCACTTCAACATATTACCTCAAAGTAGTACTTACTATAAACTTGAATACAAAAAAAAAATACACTATAGAATTTTAATATTGGAACACTAACACACAGGGTAGACATCGACTAACATCCAGATTCTTTTTAAGAATTAGGAAGAAAGGCCTACTTTGGGTAGGTGAATCAAAAAAAATAAGAAAAAGCAAATGAACACTTTGTCAAGCAGACAAAGTCTGGATTTCAACCCCCACCAACTCCCTTGGCCAGGTACCAGTATGCAGAGCACCAATTCCACAATCAGTCATGGAAACCCTGGCACAGCATGCCACTACAACACAAAGGAAGGGCACTTAGACCAACCCTGGATTGAGGAAGACAGAAAGGGGCAATCAGGAAAGAATTTTTGGAGAAGGTATCACATGCGTTCTGCATCACTAATCACCTCCACTGTACATCAAAAAGACAAAATTGTGCTTTAATGTCTTTTACCCACAGTGTATGGTTCATCGTAGATTTTCAATAAATGTCTGAATAATTCATAATGAATAAAATTAAATGGAAGCACTTGTTAATCTTTCTCATCAAATAAACACACACCCAAAGCTGACACTAAAAACTATAAATACTATTTAAATATTAATGTAATTGGTCTCCATAGTTATCAGCTAGGGGAAAGCATGAATTATTCTAATAACCAGTTGGGAGATGAGGGGCAAAAGGGGCTTGCTGATAACACACTTCAGTTTTTCAAACCTACAGACTTTCAAATCAAACACTCTCCATTATCTGACTCAGAGTCAATTTCCTAATTACTTCAAAGAGACTAAAAAATTTAAAGGAATCTTGGAAACAAGGTCCCAGACTAATTTTACAATGAAGAAACTGAGGCCCAGAAAAGTAATGACTCAAAGACACACAGGTAGATAGTGCTAGAGCTGTAATTAAAATTTGGGTCTCTGGCCCTACACTAGTTTTCCCTCTCACCATGCTGCCTTTACATTTATAAAGTTAAAAAAATCCATAACTTGAGTTAACCAGGGTTTTGTTCACTGTACCCCATTTCTATGAGGGGGAAAAAATGTCAGTCATCTATCATCTTATTTTATCTAGTAACTTACTCAAAGAACTAACTTTCAAGATATGTTTCTCTCTTGGTAAAGGCTCATTCCTAGTCTCTGCAAAATTCTATGTTCAAAATTAATAATAAAATAATAACCCTGATAAAACCATCAAGGTTCTCAACTACCAAGAAAACATTACATTGCCTTTCCAGGATGCAATAATTTCAAAAGAAAGAAAAAGAGCCTGACTCATAAAATATGTTTGAAACTAAGCAGAAAACTCTGGCTATAACTCTTATCTCTCAATTAATTAACCAAAGCATCTCATTTCCTGACCATTCTCATTAATAAAGTTTTAATCTGCTAGCTCTATGTGCTGATAATAACCAATTAATTAAAATTTTGCTCCTGGAAAGTAACCCCATCACTTATTTAGATTATAATTGTATTAACCTTTTAAATTTAAGATCAATGCCCTGTGGATTTACGTACAATGTTCATGGTCTAATAGTTAAAAGCTACCTTTTTAATCTCTACCAGAATCTGTAACAAGGCATGCTTTTATTGTTCCCATTTCCAGATAACAAAACTGAAGTTTAGGGAGGTGAAAGAATTTACCCAAGTTTACATACTTAGAAAAAATTGAGTTAGAATTTGACACAGTGTTACGCAAGTGCCAGGAACTCTTACACCAGACAACGGCTTTCTTAACCATTATCACGTGGCCACTTAATTCATCTGTGAAAGTATGGACTTTTTAATTATTCCTAGCTGTCCAAGTTACACAGTAAGGCATTTTCTTCCTCAAAGTTAATTTAGGCTCTAACAATAAAGTAGAATACAGCTTAAGATATTCTTTAGTTTTATATTGTGCACTGTCATAAGCATTTCTTTGCATTTGCTACTTCATACTACCTATCAGAGAAAAAAGGAAGCCTACCTCTCAATACTCTAAATGAGAGGGACAATGATAACCTGAAATAATCAAGCATCTCCCTCAGAGAAAAGGGAGGCACGCTTAATACCGATTACCAAAATTCAAATTTCCTAAGCCTGGATTCCACTCCCATAACTTAACCCACTGCATATGCAGGTATAACATCTCCAAACTACCTGTGCAAACTGGGACTCAAGAGATCTCACACAAATGCTGATCATGTGGCTACTGCTACTGCTAATAATGCATTGTTCTTCATCTATGACCAAAGAGTTTCATGGCTCCTACTAGAATCCATTAAACTGTGGTGGGTTAACTTGTTAGCCTGCAAGTGGGGTATAATCTCAGATCCTTTACAGTCCTTGACAGACATTAGCACATAACCAATGTTTATTATAACTGAAAGATTCTAATTCCATATTGTCAGAAAGGATAAAAATGCAAAACTCAAATATATGCTGCCTTTCAAACCTTACTTTACACATTAAATATAAAGAAAGAGTTTTAAGTCAATAGATGGAAAAAGATATAATATGGAAATATTAAGCTAAAGAAAACTGGAGTGGCTAGGTTGATACCAGATAAAGCAGACTTCAAGACAAAGACCAAAGGAGGACATTTCATAAAATAACAAGGTCAATTCACCAGGAAGGCATAACAATCATAAATTCTTCATGCCTAATAACAGAATACATGAGGCAAAATACGTGAGGCAAAATTTGACAAAATTAAGGGACAAATAGATAATTCCATAGTCATAGTTATATATTTTAACATCTCTCAACAACTGACAGAACTAAATCGCCCCCCCCCCAAAAAGGAAAGACATAAATTATTTGAAAAATGTTACCAAAACACCTTAAACTAATTGATATTTATGGAATACCACACCTAACTGCAGAATACACATTCTTTTCAAATGCGAAAAGTACATTAAAAATTACTAAGATAGGCCATATGCTAGACCATAAAACAAGGTTCAATAAACTTAAGAGGGTTAAAACCATACAAAGAACATCCTCTGACCTCAAAATGAAATTGTTAGACATTAATAAGATATATAAAATAATTGCAAATATTTGAAAATTAAACACTTTTAAGTAATCCATTGCCAATGAAGAAATCACAAAGCAAATTAGAAATTATTTCAAACTGAATAAAAACACAACATATCAAAATTCATGGAATACAGCAATACTTAGAGGAAAAATCTATATAGTCTGAATGCTTATATTAGAAAACCTTAATTCTCTGAACTCTATGACCTAGGTTCCAGAAACTAGGTTTCTGGTTTTAAGAAGCCAGAAAAGGAGCAAAATACATAGGAGAAATTGTAAAGAGCAAAAATAAATGAGAAAAGATAAAAAGAATGGAGAAAAATGACTGTTATCTGAAAAGATATCAAAATTAATAAACCATAATTAGACTGGTCAAAGAAAAAAGAACACATTAACAAAAACAGAAATTAAATATGAGATATCACTACAGATCCTACAGACATTAGGAGGCTAACGAGAGAGAATCTCATGAACAACTTACATCAACAAACAAGATTAAAGTTTCTTTAATATAACTTACCAAAACTGACGTAAGATGAAACAAAATCTGAATAGCCCTAAAAAAAACCTGAATTTGCATTTGTTACCACAAACCTTCCCACAAAGAAAATTCCAAGTCCAGATGGTATCACTGGTGAATTCCAGCAAATAGTCAAGAAAGAATATCAATATTACACGAACAGCAGGAACACCTCTCAACTTATTTTATGAGGCGGCATATTCCTAATACTGAAAACTGACAGTACAATCAAAGAACTATAATGCAGTATCCTTCATAAATATCCCCAAATCCCTGACAAATTATTAAATATAAAAAGAATAACATACTGTAATCTAAATGAGGTTATCCTAGGAATCAACATTATTTTAACTTTCAAAAATCAATATTTATTTATCCATTCTACTACTAAAAGACACTTGGTTTCTAAATATTGGCTACTGCAAACAAGACTATTGGGAATGTTTTTGTTCACATTATCCTAGTATATAAGTATAAAAATTTCTCTCATCAGGAGTGTAGGAAGAAGTATAACCTCTAGGCTTAAGGTTCCTATACCTCAACTTACCAGATAAAACAAATTCTTTTTCAAAATGACTGTCAATTTGCACTCTCCACATTCTCACCAACACTTGATTATCAGAATTTTTAATGTCTGCAAATCTGATGAAAGTGAAACGGTTCTTCTTATGGTTTTACTCTGTACTCTCCTGATCACCAGATAAGTCAGCACTTTTCCAACTGTAGGTTGCTGAGTCCTATCACTTAGGTAAGTTGCTACCAGCATTCTTCATTAAAAAACAAAAGAAAATATCAGAGTGCACTGCATAAAAATTCAACGTTATTTCATGAAACTTTTATTTCCATTTTGTTTATAATCAGTAACAATACAAATGTTTTTATAATTGTGAGCTTCCAGCAAGTTAAAAGTTACTACTACAGATAATTACAAGAAAACTCCTCAGAGATATATGGGCAACTGGTTTATCATTTCAGCCCTTAGCACAAAGCAATGTATTTCGCAAAGAAGGTAGAACTTGAAATGTCCTTCAAGCACAAACTGGCAAAAAGAGAGGATTAGAAGAGGAGGGAGGCATTAAGGTGTATTAAATGGAGGTGTATTACAAAGATTCTATAAAACCAACTTGTCTATGACCTACTTAAAGCTCACTTAAAAAGAATCACATTTCTCAATAAGACAAGGTTTCTCTCAGTATTTAAAGATAGGAAGCTGGGATCCTAACCTCTGAACTACCAAAATGACAAAAAATGGGTCCCTCCTTCTCTGTAGACTCAACCCTAACTCATACTTCAAGAATCATCTCATTCTGGAGCTTACGCAAAAGGATTTTTAGATATATCCTTCCTACATTTTCCTAGACAGTAACACAATAGCCAAGAACCATCTAATTCTAAAGATTTATATTTCCATATTCAGATAACAAAAATTTAGCAAGCCCCTGCTAAACCACTTCTGAATTAAGAAATTAAGCTGTATCCTCCTAACAATTTTAACTCCTAGTTATATTCTTTAAAGCTTGATATCCTTAACTAAAACTGTCCTAATTGCCTCCTCTTGAAAATATTTTGTTTCTTGGACTTGTGGATGAAAAGGGGGCTCCAAATTAATCTAACCAAAAGTAACCTCACAGGGTGATCTGATCATAAATTCCTAACTGGGCAGGTCTTGGTGGGTAATCACATCTCAAGCCTCTAACTTCCCTAGTTATAACTTCAAGCCCATTATTTTCGTGTATCTAAGTTAATACACATTTGAAATGCCTCTTTTTCACACCTGTAGGAAGCTAAGACCTTCTAGAGTACATAATCTTGTTAATTAACCTGTAAACCTCACCTTGGCCTTCCTTTCTCCCACCTTCATGTTATCTTCCTTACTTCCCTCTTAATTCTAAATGTATAAAAGAAAACTGCACAACTGTCATTATCCAGAGCATTTGAGAACTTGCTTCCTGACACTGTTGTCAGTTTGACTCAAATAAACTCATAAAAATTCTCTACAGGTTTGGATATTTGGATATTTCTTATATCAACAGATTATTAAACCATCCCACATACCAAGACCAAACTCTGCTATCTTCTTTGTGCCACCAATACTACTACCCCTGCTCTGCTATGTTCACATAACTATTCTTTTCCATAAGAATTTCCTCCTCACAAGCTGCTGGACCAATCACACCACAGTGAGTATGTGGTGTAATTACTGTGTGAATCTGTCACTTATTAGGAATGTGATTTTAAGCACTTAAAATTCCTTAACCTCTCTGAGATTCAATCTCATTTCTAAAATGGGTAAAACAATGGGTACCAAAGACTAACAAGAATTGCATAATCTCTTACATTGCTCTTTTTACTTAAAACTTCTTCATTTTATTTTGTTATTTTTAATTTCCTCTAGATGCAATAAAACACTTTTGTGGAGAGAGGCACTTACATTGAAGTGGCAAGAAATATGGAAAAGGAAAAAGTGTGAAGAAAAATAAGTACAAGTAAACTTATCAAGTGGTATTATTGCTCTGCTTATGTGCTCTCCTTGTATGTCCAATTCTAAAAAGGCTAATGTAATGATACTTTTCCCCATGACAGGCAAAATTCTAAGAACCCCCAATGACTCCCATCCCTGTATTATCCCCTCCCCTTGAGTGTGGGTGAGATCTGTAGATATAATAACAGGATATGCAACTCTTGTAACTGTTAAATAGCAAACAGATTTTTGCATATGTATTTATTAAAGTCCTTAATCAGTTGAGTTTACCAAAGAGGGAGATTATCTTTGGCTGTCTGATCTAACCAAATGAGCTATTAAGAGGTTTTAAAGGGGAGTATAGAGATCAGAGATAGAGGAAGTCAGAGACTGGTCTGGTTAGCCTGGATGAAAACAAACAACCATGTTGTGACTTGCCAATGTGGACTCATGGTAAGGAACTGAGAATGGTCCCTGGCCAACAGCCAGCAAGAAAACTTCAGTCATACAGCCACAAGGAAATTAATTCTGCCAACAAGTGGTGAGCATGGAAGACGACCTTGAGTCTCAGATGAGAACTGCAGCTACAGTTCACATCTTGATTTCAAACTGGTTGAGATGCTCAACTGAAAACGTGGCTACAAAGTATCCAAATTTGACCTATGGAACTGAGAATGGGTGTTGTTTAAACTGCTAAATTTGTGGTACCTTGCTATACATTAAAAGAAAAAAAAAAGAGGAAAGAGACTTTTTAAAATTGTTTGAAACAAATTTATTCTCAGAATGCACAAAAGCACAAGTTGAGACTACCATCTTTTCCCCCAGAGTGCATGTCTCCTCAAAGCACTGATTATAAAGATACACAAATCCAAAATCATGGGACGAGGAATAAAATTCTATGAAACTACATAAAAATTTTCAATTTTAGGAATTAAAAGGGGATTTTTCACACATATCTGGTAAACAAATACTATATAGTTTATTATCTTCATTTTAGTGATAAGCAAAGTAAGGCTCAAGAATGACATCCCAAAGATCACAAACATAGGGAATTTTGTAAGTAACTTCAGTGCCCGCCTCTATACCAACACCAAGAGTCCTCTTGAAGCATTAAGAGCCACTCAAATCAACAGTAATTGTATTACTGTTTTCAAAGAAAGCAATCCTAGTATTTTATTTTCCAAATTTCACATCTATTTCAACATTCCTTAGCTTTGTCAGAACATCAAAACTAAAGAGGATAGAGAAATTTTCATCCAATAGTTGTAAAAATGACCATTGGTAGACCACTTGAGTAAATTCAAAGTACATTTCAAGAATGCAAAGTAAAAAAAAATTTAGCAAAACACCTGTAGGTTTTCTAGAACTTTATTAATTTAACAAACTATTTGTGTTTTAAATATTCTCAAAAATCAAAAGCTTAAAGTAAGCAATCTTACGGACCTTTCAATATTACACCCCTTGGACAAATTTTTTAAGTCTTAACTCTTCATATGTTATAACGTGGTACAATATTTCATTCAATAAACACGTCGTTTTTATTTTCACTTATGTATATTTCCCTAAGTGCTTCACCAACAGAATTTGCAATTTTCTTAACACACACAGAAAACTAAAGGGTGGAGTTATATTCAAATTCCACGTTACAAATCACATAACTTTACGCCAATTCAAATACTTTAACACTGACTTTTTCGTTGCTAAGGTGCAAAATATAGTCCTTTGTAGTCACAACCACGAGAAAGAATAAACTGTATTTAACATCTTAGCACCAACGTTAACAGCAAATAATTCACTATCATCACACGCAAACAGCATCACATACAAACAGCATTGTTTTGAGTCCATAAGCTTCCAAAAGCATCCATGACTTACATGCCTGGGGCACGATTCTCTGCAATGTGAAGAGAATCGATAACATTTCAAATGTGGGTAGAAGGGGTGACGTGATAATCTTAAAATCTAAAAATTTCTCAGTTCCCACAATACACAAGAAGCACCCAGTTTGGATCCATCAATCGAGGCTCTGGTCCAGCTCAAGGCACTCCGGTTTCCCAGCTTTTCACCCCGCCCCCACCCCGAGAAAGGAGGGAAAACAACTTTTATTGGTCTCATCTCCCAGGGGACTGGCAAACTAGCGGGGCAGGGCTCGGGCCTGGACACGTTTCACAAGGAGGCCTCCGTCGGGGGCGGAGAGCGCAGATAGCGGGAAACCAGGCTTCGACGCCCCCTTTCCACATCGCCAGCCCCCGCCCCACCCCACCAAGAAGCAGCCTGGGCTGGCCGCCACGCTGAGCGACCCCCAGACCCGTCCGCTGAAGCGAGCTCGTTGTCATGTGACAACGCTGCCGCTAAAACACCGCAGAAACGCAGGGCGGCAGAAGGCGTTCGCACCAGTCCGCCTCGGCCCAGCCCCACCGGGCGCAAGCGAGTCCCGAGAGTCCGGGCGGGGGGACGGAGGGCGGGCAGGCTTGGCGGCGGGCCCGAGCGCGCCACAAAGGCTTCCGCGCCCGTCGCCGTAGTGCCCGAACGGGCGGGGGTGAAATTTTCGGGGCCCGCGAGATGGGTGAGGAGCAACGAGAGCTCTAGGGTGCCGGCCACGCTCACAGCCGCCTCCTCACCACCGCGCGCCTGGACGGCCAGCGACCACTGCACCGCACACAGGCCCGCGCGGCCTCCCTCCCCCGCGCGGAGCCCGCGCCGGGCCCGCCCGCTCCCCGCTCGCGCTCTCTCGCTCTCGCCCGGCCTCCATCTTGGATCGGCGCTTCCAACCCCCGCGCCGCTGCCGCCGCATTCCCCCTCTTTCCCGCCCCCCGCCGCCGCTGTCGCCGCCGCCCGCACTCACCTCAGCTGCCCATCCGGGCGCCGCCGGCCGTCGACCTAGTTTCCCCCCAAAAGTCTCCGGTGTGTTATTCCCGATGTGGGGGGGTTGTTACGGGGTGGTCGCCGGGGGTTCGGGAGCGGGGGCCGCGCCTTCAACGGAGCTGCAATCCTAACCCGCCATCTGGTGGCATTTTCCACACGCCAATGGCGACGCTGCAGACTTGGGTCCGGACCGCCCTCTGCTGGCCGCGGCGATTACTGCCTAGCTGACGGGACAGGCCTGCCCGGAAAGGGGAGGGAGCGGAGGCGCGAGCTGGGGGGTACGGCGGGAACGCGCGCAAATGCTTTCCAGTGGGGATTGCGCGCACGCGCACCAGAGGGGCGGGAAACGTAGCAGCTGCGTGTCGGTTCCGCCCCTGCACGCAGAGCTAGCCCAGTTCAGCCAATTGCGAGCCACGGATACCGCTCAGTGAGGGCGCTGTGGGCAGCTCCTGGGCTGCCTGAGGCAGGCGGAAGGACGACCACGATGGCGCCTGCGCGCCCCGCGAGCTGTGTTGCCGCCCGCCATTTTTGGAGCTTTCACCAGACCGGAACGGGAAAGCCATCCTCAGTCCCCTTCACCAAGGCCCTTCCCCAGGTCGCTTCCAGCAGTCCTGCCCGGCTCCTGCCCCCACCCCCGCCCGGGACGCGCTTTGCGGAAAACGCTTAAAACCCTGCTCCCACCTCTGTTTAACCAGGGCCTCAGAACCTAGCATTTTATTAGCGATTTATTGTTGCCTGTTAACGTGGCACTTTACTTGGCGAGGGTGAAAAGGTTTCGAGAACTGTTTGGGACCTCCCCCTGCAGCCGATCTAGACGCAACAGTGCCCGCCCGAGGCCAATGGGCGTTGTCTCTGCCTCTGTAAAGCAGATCCTGGCCGTGGTGCCGGCTTTGCATAAGGCGGCAGCATTGGCCAGTTAGTAAAAGGAATGTAGCTAGACTAGGAAAATACATATTCCCAGCTTTTGAATTAGATTTCTCCTACCACAGCCTAGGACTACGCTCGATGGCTCAGAAATGGACGTTCCCAGCTGCCAACCGGAAAATAATTGACTAACGTGAGGTCATGACCAAAATATGCCATTGAACGTCGCCTCTTCCCTACTTTCCACCCGTTTCGCTGTGACTGGCTGTGGCAGTAGCGCCTACCTTTAACCGCTCACAACTTTCAAGTACAAAAGTAAATACTTAAACCTCCCAGGTTATCAGCTTCATTTGTGACTAAATTTTGTTATATCCAGCTCTATTTCAGTGTTACCTTAGGGTCTTCAGGGCCAATTTCCAGTAGGTTAACCCTATTTCTGGTTTCTCTCCCAAGGGCCACAAAGTGTGTGGTTTTTCACTGGAGGGAGACCCAACCTGGTCGGGCATAAATTCAAGGCTGGACTCCCACTTACATATGTTTTTACTAATCTCTGATTGACTTCCTATCATTATCCGCAAGGACTTTTTCTGCCTTGTCATTAAAGGTGCCAGTCTCAATCTACTGATAGAAAAACTTGATCTGGTTTCCTGCGACTCCCGGTTTGATATTCTCTCCATATTAAAATATCTGTAGACACACATCTATTCATGATCTAAAAAATTCTCACCAAATTAATCCATTCTCTCCTTCTCCCAAAACCAGTGCTTCTTCTTGGGCTACTAAGTATTGCCATCTTCTCACTTCCTCCTTTCACCCTTACTTTTGTAGATTCTTACTTCAGTATATGTTTAACCAGTGATTTCTTCCTTTGTGTTTTTCAATAGTTTTCATTGTCTTTTTTTTTTTGAAAGTCAATACTACTATTCCCTTCAGTTATTGTACTATCAAACTTCCTTTCACTGTCAGATTTCTCAAAAGAAGTAGTCACCACCCTCATGTCCACCTTATTCTTTAGCTGTTGTCAATGACTTCATAACAGCTAACTGAAATTACACTTTAAGGTCACTAGAGCTCTAATTTCCAACCACTTTCTCATTCCTCATTTTCTCGGCACACTATTCTTTCCTTAAAAGCCTATTTCCTTTTCTTTTAGACAACTCCTGGGTTCTACATCCTCCTTTGTTTACTGGTCCTGATTCCTTTACTATCTCTTCCTCTTTATTCCATATCATAATTCAACTCCTAGCTCTCTGTTCTTCTCTTCAAAACTCTTCCTCTTCGGAAGTCTCCCAAAATTATGGTCTGTTCCCAATGTTTCCTTAACTAAGGTTCTTCATGCTTGGCTGACTTCCCAGGAAGCTCCAGCTCAAAATTTAATATTTAAAACATTGTATCATTTTTATTCAAATTTTCTAATTTCCCTTAATAGCACTGTAACTTCAGATTAGTGTAATAACTAAGAACATGGTCTCTGGACCCACACTGCTCTGGAAAGCTATGTGATATTGGCTGGGAGAGAATCTCTTTGTGCCTCAGTTTTCTCGACTGTAAAATAGTTATAACAATAGTCATAACAACAGTACTTATAACAACACATATTTAACACATAGTAATAACAACAGTACTCATAACAACACATTTAACACATATATAATTGTCATTGGTCTTATGTTGTTGTTTCTTTGCTAAGAACTTTTTAGCAATTTTTTGAAAAATATCCAAGGACATGCATAGTCAACTTTCTGAGTTTATAGACATCTAAAATTTCCTTTATTTCGCCCCTCATTTAAATCAATATTTGACCTGGTGTTTGTAAATAATTACCTAGCCCCTAAGGCTCTAAATTGTAGGACTAGACTTGAATCTTTTCCTTCAAAAAAGCACAAGTCCCATCATAGTCTCATTCTAATCCCTTCTTTTTCTTCTACTGCTCTATACTCATTCAAGCCCTTGCCTCCCCACCAACTCCCATGACCTTACACCAGAACAATTATAATAGCTTTCTAAAAAGTCCTTGTCTTTCATTAACCTCCCTTTAAAAGATGCGCAAAAGCTTTCTGTGGGTAGAAAGTATAATCCAAAATACTTAATGACAAGCATGAAATGCCCTGATCTTTTTCAATTTCTGTTTTGTTGACAGATACTTTACATTAGTTGGTCTAGTCTAGTAAATCATAAATGTAAGCAAAAGGCAGGTATATAATCTTTAGCTATCTGGTAAGATAAAGTAATAGGTCCTATAAGATGTTGAATTGTTACAAAATCACACATTTACCAAGAGCCTCTGCTTCCATGAAATTTTTAATCAAGATTCCAAAGTTCTTAACAAAGATTTTCAAATACACTATTTTCATTAACAGCTTTGAGTCATAGGTATGAATGAAATATCAAAAAGCATATTTGGAACTAGCATAGGTAGAAGACAAGGGTTCCTAATATTATTTAGGGTAGGGAATAAGGAATAGAACAACTACTTGCTTAGTCCAAGTTTCTTGGCATTGAAATTACTACCTCATTGCTCATTTCAAATGATCCAAAATGAGACCTGGCACACTCTGAAGATTAATTCTTGACAGGTTAGATTTCTAAAGAAGACACATGCTGGTTAGACTTTTATTTCAATTTCTTGGCCAACTTGGTCCAAAAGTAGATATTTAATATTTTAAATTTTAAAATTGCATTTACAGTATTACATATTAATGTAAATATAATATAAATGCATTACAGGATAAATGGTTAACATTTATTAGCCAATAATATAAAGAACATTGCCTTATAACACAAATAACTAATTTTTAATTATTTAGATGGCAGAACGCAAAAAAAATTGGCTGAACTTATGTCTTTTTCCTCTCTGGATAATTTTACCATGAAGAAGATTTCAAAGTTTTGTCACTGATCTTAGAATTCTGATTAAAGAACAGATGTTCAACCAACTTGTTTTCATGATAATATTGGTATTTATTTCACGGAAGGCTTTTTAAAATAACTTTATTTTTTTACAGTAGTTTCAGGTTCACAACAAAATTGTGAGGAAAGTATTGAGATTTCCCATATACAGATGAATAGCCTCCTCCCATATTATCAACATCACTCACCAGAATGATACATTTGTTACCAAGGATGAACCTATATTGACACATCATAATCACCCAAAGTCCATTCTTTACCTTAGGGTTCACTTTTAGTGTTGTAGAGCCTATGGGTTTGGACAAATGTATAATGGCATATGTCCATCATTATAATATCATACTAGTCTTTTCATTGCCCTAAAAATACTCTGTGCTCTGCCTCTTTATCCTTCCTCCTCTTTGACCTGTTACAACCATTGATTGTTTTGCCTTTTCCAGGATGTCTTATGGTTGGAATCATACAGTATGCAGCCTTTTCTGATTGGCTTCTTTCACTTAGAGTATGCATTTAAGCTTCATGTCTTTTCATGGCTTTATAGATTTTTTCTTTTTAGTGCTGAATAATAATCCATGGTCCTGATGCACCACAGTTAATTTATCCATTCACTTGAGGGACATCTCAGTTCCTTCCAAGTTTTGGCAATTATGAATAAAGCTGCTATAAACATTCCTATGCAGGATTTTTGTGTGAAGATGAGTCTTGACCTCCTTTAGGTAAAAACCAAAGAGCGTGATTGCTGGATCATAATGTTAAGAAAATGTTCAGTTTTGTAAGGAACTGTAAAATTGTCTTCCAATGTGGTTGTACCATTTGCTTTTCCACCAGCAAAATAAGAGAGTTCCAGTTGGTCAACATCCTTGCTAGCATTTAGTATCATCAGTGTTCCATATTTTGGTCATTTTAACAGGTGTGTAGTGGTATCTCATTGTTTTAAAAGTTCTTTCTATATTTTGTATAACAGCCCTTTATCATATGTGACTTTTCTCCCAGTCTGTTTGATGTAGTCTCATTTGTTTATCTTTTGTTCCCCTTGTCTGAGGAGATATATAAAAAATATATATATGTAACACTAAGAGCAACTTCACAGAGTTTATTTCCTATGTTTTCTTCTAGGAGATCCATTTTAAGTTTAAGTTTAATTTTGTACGTGGTATAAGAAAAGTGATCCAGTTTCATGTTTTTCCAACACCATTTATTGAAACTGTCTTTACCTCATTGTATATTCTTGCCTCACTTGTCAGAGATTAATTGACCATATAGGCATGGATTTATTTATGGGATGTCTATTCTGTTCCACTGATCTATGTATCTATTTTTATGCAAGTACCATGCCTATTTGATTACTATATCCTTGTAGTATAGTTTGATATCTGGAAGTGTGATACCTCCATCTTAGTTCCTCTTTCTCAACACTGCTGTGGCTGCTTGGGGTCTTCTGTGGTTTCATATATATTTTAGAATTATTTGTTCTAATGCTGTGAAAAATGCCATTGATATTTTGATAGGGATTGCATTAAATCTATAGATTGCTTTTGGTAGTATGGACATTTTAACGTTGTTAATTCTTCCTCTCCATGAGCACAGTATATGCTTCCATTTATTTGTATCTTTTCAATTTCTTTCTTCAGTGTCCTATAATTTTCTGAGTACAATTCTTTTATTTCTTTGATTAAATTTATTCCTAGGCCTATTTATATGTGTGTGTGTGTGTGTGTGTGTGTGTGTGTGTGTGTGTGAATGAGATTGTTTTCTTAAATTCTCTTTCTGATAGTTTGTTATTTGTGTGTAAAAATGCAACTGATTTCTGAATATTAAGTTTGTATCCTGATGCTTCATTGAACTTATTTATCAGTTCTAACAGTTTTGTGATGAAATCTTTCGGGTTCTCTCTATATAGTATTATGTCATCTGCAAATAATGACAGTTTTACTTCTTCCTTTCCAATTAGGATGCTTTTTATTTCTTTTCCTTATTTGATTGCTGTGGTTAGGATTTCCATTACCACATGAATAAAAGTAGCAAAGTGGACATCCTTGTCTTATTCCTTATCTTAAGGAAAACACTTGAAGCTTTTTATCATTGAGTATGATGTTAGCTGTGGGTTTGTCATATACAGCCTTTGTTATGTATGGTCCTTCTAGTCCCACTTTGCTGAGAGATTTCATCATAAATGGATGCTGGCTTTTGTCAAATACTTTTCTGCAGCTATTGATATAATCATATTCTTTTTATCCTTCATTTTGTTTATGTGGTATATAACATTAATTGACTTGCAGATATTGAACCAACCTTATATTCTAGGAATAAGAAAGACTTTTCCAAGTAACATTACATTAATCATTCCTCACCCCTTTGACAGAGTTTCAGGTGTAGCTATTGGATATTTAGACCAAATAAAGGTATTCTGATATTGCTTCCTCATTCTTCATTTTCACTACCTCCCCAAACCATATGTATTTCTTTAGCATAGTATTTTAGGGATCATAATCACTGTCTCATTTTTCTCTTCCAAAATCAAGTGTCTTCCTTTGCATTTTTCACTTGGTTACAGGACATTTGATATTAGACCATTGCCAAAATCAGAAATGTTTTTCCCTTCTTTTCTACACCTACAATTAAGGTGTGCTGCCAACTGGTGACAGTAATGTGCCATGGTTTCCTACCTATGAAATTAAACCATAATTTTACATTCCTTTTTCATACTAAAAACATAATTTCTTCTAAATGTGAGCGATTTATTTTATCCCCAAATTGGTAAGTAGAGAGAGCCAGAATACCTCCCCTTTCACAATCAGTAACCTGATTGCAGACAAAACCTTATACCCCAAAAATGGAGTACCACAACTCTCAGACACTTAAAAAATAATCTCATAAGTAGAGGGTTATAACTAGTGTAGATGGGACCTAAGGATTCTTAAATATTATTTAGGGCAGAGAATAAGGTATCATTAAAACAACCATTTGCTTAGTCTAAGTTTCTTTGTGTCCTTTGTTTTCTACCTCATTGCTTATTTTAAAATATCTGTCATGAGACCTGACCCTCTTTAGGAAGTCAACCTTGATAAGGTAGATATTAAAATATTGTTTCCATATAAACAGAAAAACCAGCCTCTATTTTTTTTTTTTTAGTAAAAATACACATAGCAACAAATAAAAGGAAACAAGTTAAATTGTAACAAAATCAAATAGCACAAAAGAATTTATGATAAAAAGCAACACATCTCATCTTAACCCATTCCCTACAGGAAATGTCCTTGTCCCCCAAGGACAAGCTTTACATATTTGTTTGTTTGTGATTAATTTGGTATTTCTATATATGCTCGTTATCAGCTTTAGACAATATCTAATAACTTCCTGTGATGAAAGATAAGGATTATGTTAACATCTGCTCCTCCAAAACTTAACAGGTGAATTAATTTTGGCTCTTTTATTGGTCATCTTTGCAACTTTTAATAATAGACTGTGAAACTGTAAATAATATTTCAACTTCAGATAGTATTTCAACTCTCCAATATTAATACCACCATTCTGCCTTCCTACCTTCTATTCACCTCCCTTTTATGTTTTGTTCACAGGTTAACTATCAAAATCCAAGCTAAGGAGAGTGCCAGGATTACATTTTCTTCTGTATAAGACCTCTGTTAAAACCAGTAGGAAACCTCTCAAAGGAAAATGTGAAGAGTATCAGGATCAAACGGATTCTCTTCCCTTATTATCAATTAGCCTGCTATTTGTGCTTCATATTTAGCCCATAAACTACTTATATGGCTTTGTTTTTCCTGGAACTTCAAATTGCTTTTTGCCACAAGCTTTTTGTATGGCTTAATTTTTCCTGGAGTTTCAGATTGCTTTATTTTTCCCTGCATATTTTACCTAGTTTATCATATCAAGTTTTTCCAGAGATGCTCTCTTCCTTTTGCCCTTGGGTGATTGCCCTTAATGAACCTTTGGCCTTCTGCTTCCACTTAGCCTAATTGTTCTTTAATTCTGCTGCACCACTGAGAACTTCCATTTACTCTGCTCCAAGGTTGGAGCCACTCTTTTAGAATTCATGACTATGTTCTTGTTTTATCTTTTTCTTTTTTCTTTTTTTTTTTCCTGGAGTACACTCTTGGTAACTAACTTATGAAAGAACTGGAGGTAAACTTTCGGTTTTTTAATATTTGAAAATGTCTTCATTCTGCTTTGTCAGTAGGGCTGAAATTACTTTCTCTCAGAACTCTCAAAGGCATTGTCTAGAGTATTCTAGTATTCTGTGGTATTGATAAATTGGATGAAAGAGTGGTCTTATTCTTTACAGATAACTAGTTTCTTAATTCTCCCACCACCAAAGGCTTACTTGTGTTTAATTTACTTTATTAGCTATATAAACCATCTTTGGGTTAAAATATTTCATGAGACATTCAAGTCACTTCCTATCATCTTTTACTACTTGTTTTTTTACAATTATTTCTTTTAAAAAAGGACTTTTTATATAAATATTACATGCATGTGACTAATTTAAAAAGTAAAAAGTTACTTGCCTATCTTCTCCCCTAGTATCTTAGTTCTCCCTCCCAGAGGCAGCCACTGTTATTCATTTCTAGAAGCTTTTAGACTTTCTCTTTAATTTTAGTGTTACAACATTTATAGATATAAAAATTTAATAAAAGTTATCAGGGTCAGAACTGCAGATTTTTCTTTCTGAATGAAAGTAAGAAATTAATGAATACAAATATCTTCTGTCAATGACACCTACGTAGACATGCATTGAGTACCTACTAGTATATGTGGCTGATATGTGGTGTTTTGTTTGTTGATGGTTTTGTTGTTGCTCTTGTTGTTGTTATAGCTTTATTGAGATGTTATTGGTATAAACTGCACATATTAAAAATGTATGATTTGATGAGCTGTGATCTATATGATAAACTCATGAAATCATCAAATAATAAATATGTCCCTCAACTCTAAAAGTTGTCTTACAGCCCTTTGAAATTCATTCCCCATCCTCTTTATTTATCGTCTCCAGGCAACCACTGATCTGCTTTCTGTCCACTGGTTTTCTTTCTGTCACTATAGGTTAATTACATTTTTTAGAATTTTTTATAAGTGGAATAATATATACTCTTTTTTTTGTCATTTCTTTACTCAGCATAATTATTTTGAGATTTGTTATTGTTTATATAAGTCATTTATTCCTTCTGAGTGCTGCTGTAATATTCCATTGTATGACTATACTAAATTTGTCCATTTCCTACTGATGGACATTTTGTACATAATTTTTGTCTTATAGTAAAGCTACTAGGAACACTCAGTCACTGTAATTACGTTTCACTGAATTCGGTTTCTAGGTAGACTAAAAAGGCTGTATATAAAGCTAGGGCCAAAAATTAAAATGCCTACAGGAACCAGACAGATAACATAAATAAGAAGGGGAAGGGAAGAAGTTTGATTTAATTAAAGCAACAGTTAAAGCCTTATGGAGAATGAAAAACTGACACTTGGGTTTCACATTAGGAGGGGTGGAGATTATGTTAAATAGGAGAGCTCATACCTAGTCTAAAGTAGGTAGCTGCTTCTCAGAGCCAGCTGGTTGTTGCCATGCTGCCCAGTGTTACCAGGTTTTCTTTTTCTTTTTTTCTTTTTTTATTTCCCCAAGGACAATCACAAATCCAGATTTTACATGAAGTTTCTTGATTTCTTTTTTAATCTTTAAAATGACACTACTTTCTTCCCATTCCAAGTATGGAAACAAATGAAAAGTAAGATTCAGAAATCACTCAGGAGGAAATCAAAATATTGATTTAAATAAAAATCCTGACATTTGTTGAATTGGCTACTGAATATATGTTCATTCATTGTATTATTCTCTCTCCTTTTGGTCATGTCTGAAAATTTTATAATAAATACAATTTATAAAAGTTAGCTAGAATAAAGCCAATTAGAGAAAAGGCTTTGGTTTAGCAAGTGAGATTGTTAATGGTCCTCTCACCTCAACCCGCAAATGAATACCTCACCTAGTCATAGGCAGAACTGGACAACCTCAGGCCCTTGCATGGCATTCAGGCCTACCCCATAAGCTTATAAAAGTGAAGAGCAGAGAATTTATTAAATCCGACTGAAAAACTAGGGGATAAAGAGTGTAGAGACAAAGGGCATGAGACAGAGAAACAGAGAAAGCGCAGAAAGGGCTTAGCCTTTTAAACTGGATTCCTTCTAATCTCATCTATCAGAGAAATCATTCCTCCTTTCCTAGGGAGAGATAGATTGTGAAGTTCTCATTCTTTTTCTTCATGGAGAATAGGAAATATCTCTCTTCTATGAAAACAAATAGAGTGAGAGATTTAAATGCTTCACCCTATGATGGATATCATGATGTACTGCCCAGATCCCATGACAATAAGGACTCGTCCTAGGTACTGGTGTGCTGTCGGCAGAGTCTTTGTACCTTAGGGATTACTACATTTGCAGAAAGCTGCATTGCTCAAGGTTAGGCCCCTTCCCAGGATGTTCGGCATTTAATTACTGAACAAAGTTGGGGTATAAGAGCCTGACCATCTTAGACAACTGGGGACAATTTTGTCTCCCGAGCTCCCTATTGGACCTGCAGTTCAATTTCTCCCTCTGCCCAATCTTGCTTCCCTCCCCTCCCTTCCACAATATTAATTTCTAGGGCACTCCTTACTAAATATCTGCCTGTTAAATTCTGTCTCACAGTCTGCTTCCCAAGAGCCCATCCTATGATAATTGGTGCCAGGAGTGAGGCCTAAGAAAGCAGGCATGAAGATGGGATTTGGGAGCTTGATCATTAGCTGCCCACCTACAATAAAGATCCATATCACAAAATTACAAGTCTAGCTGTTAAAACTTTCATGGGTGGTGAATCAGGTTGGTTTACCAGTGGTACACCAGTGTAAGGGTATTTAAAAACTGGTATGAGGTATTTGAGAAATATGAGAAAAATAGTAACTATAAGGACAATGAAATTGGGTGGTGCTCTGAATGGAATTGTGTCCCCCTCCCCAAATTCATATGTTGAAATCCTATCCCCCAATGTGATTGTATTTAGAGATAAGATTTTAAGGAGGTAATTATGGTTAAATAAAGTCATATGAGTAGGATCCTTATCTGATAGAATTGGTAGTCTTATAAGAAGAGGAAAAGATATCTTCTCTCTCCCTCTCCCTCACATGAAAGAAAGGCCATGTGAGGACATAGCAAGAAGGAGATTGTCTGCAAACCAGGGAGAGAGCTTTTATTGGGAACCAAAATGGCAGGTAGTTACCTTGATTCAAACTTCCCAGAGCTCTGCAAAATAATTTTCTATTGTTTAAGCTAGCCAGTCAGCCAGGTGACTGACTATTCCTTAGCCAGATTGATGCAATGGAAAGAGATAATGAAAAGCTGAGCATGATTAATCACTAATTGAAAACTAAAAGTGAAGACTACAGGGTCTCATTAGTCACATACAAAGTGGCTCTCATATCCTGCAATGAGAAACTAGAGTAATCTAAAGAATAAACTTAGAGCAGCTAAGCTCCAAGGATTAAACTTCTGATCAATACAGATATACTAAGCCTAGGTCAGGGTTCTGATTGGGAAAGAATAGGTTTTGAAACATTAGACAAGTATATTCCCAGAGGTGGCCCATCCTTCCCTATTAAAACCTATCCCTTCCTCATTGTTCAGAGATGATGTGGCGACCTCTTCCTATCAAGACAAGTGCTCTCTCTCTCTCTCTCTCTCTCTCTCTCTCTCTCTCTCTCTCACTCTCTCTCTCTCTCTCCATTGTCTATTTAGTTAGACTTAGTTGATCCATCTATCTGTTACCCTTTTTCCATAAAAATTTTTTCCTATGGAAAATTTCAAAATTGTACAAATTTTGAGAGCATTTTAAAATGCAGAGTGTATCTTCATTTACCCATGACCCAGATTCAAACGTATTTTATGTGTACCTGTACCATCTTTCCCAACAGATCTGCTTTTAAACAATCAGGGAAGTTGGAAACTAAACTTTTTTTTTAGCTTGAAAACAGGTAATAATATGCAAAACCATCTCCTCATCACCTTACCCTTTGTGTACTTCACTCTCTACCTGGGACCCCAAATTGACTCTTCTCCTTAATCCCCCGCCATTCAGTTGATCAAATCAAGCTGACTCTGCCTCCTATACACTATTCCTCTCTATTTCCCTTGTCACTGTTCTGGTTCAGGCCTCAGCATCACTCTCCTGAACTAGTCTTCCTGCATTCCTGGAGACTGACACTTGAGATTTGGGACATTTCTAAGATAACTAGAATTAAAAGTTTGGTGTATTTATTAGTTGTCTGTTGCCATATAAAAATTGCTCCAAAAATAGTGGCTTAAAACAACACATATATATCATCTCATAGTTTCTGTGGGTCAAGAATCTGGGCACAGCTGAGCAGTCTTCTGGTTCACAGTATTTCACAAGGCTCCAGTCATAGTGTTGGCTCAGGGTCTGTGATCTCATCTGAAGATTCAACTGGAGAAGGATCAGCTTCCAATCTCACTCAAGGGTTGTTAATAACAGTCATTTACTCATGGGCTGTTGGACTGAGGTCTTCACTTCCTTGCTGACTATTAACTAGAAGCTGCCCTCAGTTCCTTACCACTTGGGCCTCTACTACATGGCTGCTTACTTCATTAAAATGGTCAAGCCCAGAGGCAATAGAGTCTACTAGAAAGACAGAAGTTACAATCTTTTAAAACATAATCATGGAAGTGAGATCCCATCACCTATGCCATAGAATCAACTCACTGGGTCTAGCCAACACTTTTGGGGAGGAAGTTATGCAAAGGTATGAATACCAGGAGCTGGGGATGATTGGGGACCATCTTAGAAGTTTGCCTACCACAGTGGGACAAGAAAGAGGTTTTCACAATAGCCAGAGAGAGGAACTGAAAAGAAAGCTGAAGCATGGGGAGAACTTGTAGTCCCCACATGTCTAGGTGGAAATGAGGCTCAGAGCCCAGCACATAGAAACTAAGAGTTGGAGACTAGTAAACAAGAGCAAGCAGCAGAAAGTTCTGCAGTAAAATACAGTAGAAAATGTAGTTATGTTTGCTATATATGTTTTTTTTTTTGCCAGTAGAAATATTGGCTTCCATACACACACACACACACACACACACACACACACACACACACACACACACATACATATATATACATAGATGGATATATATATGCTATATTTCTATTGCATTTTCACGGGGAAGTGAAGTTTACATGTCACTAAGACACAGAAGTATTTCTCAACCTTTCTTACCTCGCTGACCATTGCGTTTTTCTCCTTCAAGGGCCTTACTTTCCCTGGTCATCTCTGAAATGCAGGTGTTGCCTAGGATTGAGAATTGTGCTGTTTGTTTGTTTTTTCCCTTACCCCTCATTTTTCTCCCTCACAGTTCCTTCATTCTCACACCATTAACAATGCAAGAAAAAAAATTCCAGATCTACTTCATTAGTTCTCACTTCTCCAACTGCCTATTTGAAATACCCAGCTGTTTCTTAGAACATTGACACCATGGTGTAACATCAGAATCCTCAACTTAATGTGTCTCAAACCAGAGGCATCATCTCTCCATTAAAACCAATCCTTCAAACATAAACACAGAGGAAATCATTAACCAAAGTTATTGATTAACTATGGAGTAAGGGATTAGGTCTTCAGAGTGGGGGAAATTCTTACATTTAATGTTAAAATTGTCTATTTAATTCTTACTTTGCACAAGGGGCATGTTTAATATAAAAATAAAATAAATAAAAAGGGATTATATTTTAAACTCAGCCAGTTCTTCCTCATGCCTTCAGCAAATACGTTTCTGGTCATGATACCCCACCCCGGATCACCTGGACTCTGGCTCCTCCATGATTCTCCATCTTTCAGGGTCTATACGAGTGTCCAAGGTGATGGACAAAGGTGTCATTTTCTATTGTGACAATAAAGAGGGATGATCAGAATGAAAACTAGAGAAATTCATGATGAACATAATCAGAACAGGACTATGGTCAGGGACATAAGGCAAAAATTCTTGAAGAACCTATTGATTTTGATATTGCAATGGTGGAATTTTACATTGTTTTGAGAGGGAAAAGACCACCAAATGAGGTAGGCAGTAGGAATAAGCAGGTGACAGGATCATTTGGTGAGTTTCTGATTGGTATTAGGGTCAAGGTCTAACAATGGCACACAATGGCAAAGACAGATTTACCATGAAGTCATCAGAACATGAGCTTCAGGAACCCTGACATGCACAAGCTTCTTTTGAGCTCCAGGAAGGACCCTAGCAGTATGTTCTTATAATGCTATATTATCTTCTCTTTTATTTTATTCTGTTGCATTTACCTATAGTGGGTTCCTTGATAATCTAAGTACTTGATTGAAGTACAATTAACATTTCCTGCAGCCCCTCTTTTATATCTTTATAAAACTATTTATTTTCATCATTTAATTATAAACTTGGTTTGTTTTGATCATTTGCCACTTACATGCAAAATATTTTCACACCTTCTAATAAGGGCACATATTTAATTCCTCATGATAAATTTCTTATTTCCTAAGTATGCCAGATGCAAGAAAGTGGGTGTCTTACTTCTTACTCTGTTATTTTCACTTATTATCATCTTGCCTCTCAAACTCTCCCTTATTACTTTAAGAACTGATTTTCTAGTTCCAGGGTTGGGAGCTTAGAAGCAGGTTCTTTTTCCTTAAAAGCAGTGGTCTTTTACACAAAGATACAGACTCAAAGAATATTAATAAAGCACAAGCAGACAAAAATTCTATTTCTAGTCTTCCTAATTCTCATGAGTTTCAGTGGGAAAGATAGAGAATCCTTATTCAAAGAGGGATGTTAAAGCTGATACCTTATCATCATTCCAGGCAGGGTCCAGCATAAGGAACATAAAATCATGCTGACAGCCTTTGGGGCCTCAGAATATGGGTTATGTTTTTGTAAACCTTTCAAAAATAAGATACTGATTTTTCATTTTTAATTCTCCTGTGTCACACTTCTTGAGTAGTATAACACTGGAGTGGCCATGAGCATTTTGGGAATTTGGTTAACAAGATGGAAATAGTAAGTCCTTACCTATCAATAATTACTGTAAATGTAAATCGATTAAATTCTCCAAGTAAAAGGCACAGAATGTCTAAATAGATTATTTAAAAACCAACTATATGCTGCCTACAAGAGTCTCACTTCAGCTGCAAGATCACACATATGCTCAAAGCTATGGGATGGAAAGAGATATGCCATACAAATAGAAACCAAAAAAAAAAAAAAAAACAGCAATAGCTATACTTATATCAGACGAAGTAAACTTTAAGTAAGAAACAGCAACAAGAGATAAAGAAAGTTATTATATAATGATAAGGAGATCTATTCATCAAGAGGACATAACAATTATATATGCATCCAACATCAGAGCACCTAAATATATTAAACAAATGCTAACAATTCTGAAGAGAGAAATAGACAATAAAATAGTAGTAAGGGACTTTAGTATCCCATTTTTAACAATGGAAAGACCATCCAGACAGAAAAATAATAAGGAAACATTGGACTTTAACTATACTTTATACCAGGTGGATCTAATAAATATATCTGGTGCATTCTATTTAATAGCAGCAGAATACAGATTCTTCTCAAAAGCATATGGAACATTTTCCAGGACAGATCATATGTTAGGTCACAAAAGAAGTCTTAGAATATTTGAAAAGATTGAAATCGTATCAAGTATCTTTTCTGGACCATATTAGTATGAAACTAGAAATTAATAATAGGAAGAAAACTGAAAAATTCACAAATGTGTGGAAATTAAACACCATACTCCTGAACAGCCATTGGGTTAAAGAAGAAATCAGAAGGAAAATAAAAATATATCTTGAGACAAATGAAAATGGAAACACAACTTATGGTATACAGCAAAATCTGTGATAAGAGGGAAGTTTATAGCGATAAATGCCTATGTTAAGAAAAACAGAGTGCTCACTTCAACAGCATATATACTAAAATTTGAACAATACTGAGAAGATTAGCATGGCCCCCACAGAAGGATGACATGCAAATTCATGAAGCAAAAAAGAAAGAACACAGAAAGAAAACAAGAATGATCTCAAATAAACAACCTAATTTTACACCTTGAGGAAGCAGGAAAAACAATACCAAACTAAACCCACAGTTAGCAGCAGGAAAGAGATAACAAACATCAGAGCAGAAAAAGAAAATTAAATGGAAAATAGAAAAATAATAGAAAAGATCAATGAAACTATGAGTTGGTTTTTGAAAAGATAACCAAATTGACAAACATTTAGCTAGATTTATCAAGAAAAAACAGAAAGGGTTCGAATGAATAAAATTATATATGAAAGAGGAGATATTCCATTTGATACCACAGAAACACAAAGAATCATAAGAGACTGCTATGAACAATTTTATGTCAACAAATTGGACAACCAAAAACACATGGATAAATTCCTAGAAACATTCAACCAACTAATACTGAATCATGAAAAAAAGAAAAACTGAATAGACCAATAACAAATGAGGAGATTCAAATGAGGAGATTGAATCAGAAATCGAATTCTCCCAACAAAGAAAAGTTCAGAACCAGTTGGCTTTATGGGTGAATATGACCAAACATTTAAAGAATTAATGCCAATCTTTTCAAACTCTTCCAAAAAACTAAAGAGGAAGGAACATTCTTGAACTCATTTTACAAAACTAGCATTACCCTGATACCACAGCCAGATAAGAATAAAACAAGAAGAGAAAACTATAGGTTAATATCCATGATGAATATAGATGTAAAAATTCTCAACAAAATACTAGCAAACCAAACTCAACAGTGCATTAAAGAATCATGCACCATGATCAGGTGGGATTTATCCCTGGATGCAAGAATAGTTCAACATACACAAATCAATAAACATGATATACCACATTAATAGAACGAAAGACAAAATGTTATGATCATCTCAACTGGTGCAGAAAAAGCATTGACATAATTCAACATACTTTTATGATAAAAAAAAAAAAGCTCTCATAGAATTGAGTACCAAAGGAACATACCTTAGCATATTGAAAGCCATATGTGACAAACCTACAGCTAACATCATACTCAGTAATAAAAGGTTGAAAATTTCCTTCTAAGATCAAGAAGAGGACAAGGGTGCCCACTCTCACCACTCCTATTCTATATAGTTCTAGAATTCCTAGCCAGAGCATTCTAAAGAAAAAAGGCATCCAAATCAGAGAAGAAGTAAATTTGTATGTGTTTGCTAATGACATGATTTTATATATAGAAAACCTTAAAGATACCATCAAACACTTTTAGAATTAATAAAATAATTTAGTAAAGTCTAAAAAATCAACATACAAAAATTTGTTGCATTTCTATAGACTAACAATAAGCTATCTGAAAAAAAATAAAGAAAACAATTCCATTTACAATGGCATCAAAAATAATAAACCACTTAGGAATAAATTTAAGTAAGGAAGTAAAAGTTATCTGCAATGAAACTATAAGATATTGGTGAAAGAAACTGAAGAAGATACAAATAAATGAAAAGATCTTTCATGTTCATGGATCAGAAGAGTTAATATTGTTAAAATACTCATATTACCCAAAGCCATCTATTGATTCAAAGTAATCCTTATCAAAATTCCAATGGCACAAAAACAAGAAAAAATTTTTTTAATTCATTTGGAACAACAACAACAAAAAATCCCAAACAGCCAAAAACAATCATGAGAAAGAACAAAGCTTAAGGAATTCCTGATTTCAAACTATAATACAGATTTATACTAACCAGAACAATATGATACTGGCGTAGATACATAGACCAATGGAATGCAATTGAGAGACCGGAAATAAAACCTACACATATTTGGTCAACTAATATTTTACAAAGAAACTAAGAATATACAAAAAGGAAAGGATACTCTCTTCAATAAATGATATTGGGAAAACTAGATATTCACATAAAAAAGAATGAAATTGGACTCCTATATTACTCTATTTCCAAAAAGCTAAATTACAGTGGATTAAAGACCTAAACATAAGATTTAAATTCTTAAAACTCCTAGGAAAAAACATAGGGAAAAAAATCTCCTTGGCATTGATCTTAGCAATGATTTTTTAAATATGACACCAAAAGCAAAGCAACAAAAGCAAAAATAAATAAGTAGGACTACATCAAACAATAAAATTTCTGAACAGCAAAGTAATCAGCAAAAGAAAAAGATAACTAAAAGAATGGGAAAAAAATATTTGCAAACCATACACCTGATAAGGGGTTAATACCAAAATATAAGGAACTCATAACATTGAATAGCATAAAACAAAACAATGAAAAAGAAACAAACAAAAAACCCCCACAAACATACACAAATAATTCAATTAAAATTATCAAAGGGCCTTCATAGACATATTTCCAAAGAAGGCATACATATGGCCAACAAGTACTCACAATCACTAATCATCAGGGAAATGAAAGTCAAAACCACAATGTGCTATTGCCTCACACCTGTTAGAATGGTTATTATCAAAAAGGTGAGAGGTAACAAATGTTGATGAGACTAGGGAGAAAAGGGAACCCTTATGCACTACTGGTGAGAATGTAAATTGGTGTAGCCACTACAGAGAACAGTATGAAGGTTCCTTGAAAAATTGGAAATAGAACTACATTTGATCTAGCATTCTCAGTTCTAGGTATACATCTAAAGGAAATAAAATCACTATCTTCAAGAGATATCTTCAATCCTATGTTTACTGCAGCATTATTCACAGTAGCCAAGACATGGAAACAATCTAAGTGTTCATTAACAGATGAATGGATAAAGAAAATGTGATTACACACACACACGCGTGCGCACACACACACACACACGTGAAGTATTATTCAGCCATAAAAAAATCCTGCCATTTGCAACAACATGAATAAATCCTGAGGACATTACACTAAGTGAAATAAGTCAGACAGAGAAAAGAAAAACACTGTATGATCTTACCTACACTGGAATCTCAAACATAAAATGAACAAACAAAACAAAAACAAACTCATAGATAAAAAGAACAAATTGATGGTCACTAGACAGGAGAGGAGTTGGGAGGATGGGTGAAAAAGGTGAAGGGATAAAGAAGTATAAACTACAAACTGTCAGTTATATAAATAGTCATGAGGATGTAAAATACAGAATAGGAAATATAGTCAATAATATTGTAACAGCTATGTATGCTGTCAGGTGAGTACTAGACTTATCGGGGTGATTACTACATAAGGTATATAAATGTCTAATTACTATGTTGTACATCTGAAACTAATATAATATTGTATCTCAACTGTAATTAAAAAATAAATTTGAAAAATTTTTTAAAATAAAAATTAAAAGATTAAAACATTAATGTCATAGAAATCGAGAGTAGATTGATGGTAACCAGAGGCTAGAGGTCGGGGAAAATGAGGAGATGTTGGTCAAAGGGTACAAACTTTTAGTTATAAGGCAAATAAGTTCCAGGGATCTAATATACAGCATGGTTACTGTAGTTGAAAACACTGTAGAGTAAGTCCTCACTTAATGTTGTTGATTGGTTCTGTGCCATTAAGTGGAACAATGTATAATGAAACCAATTTTACCATAGGCTTATTGATATAAAAAAAAAGAGTTAGGTGCCTATAGCACTTAACATTATAAAAAAATGATTTTGAAGAAAATATTTGAGGACCTGCTGAGTTGTATATTTGTAAGTGGCTGTGAGAGTAGATCTTAAATGTTTTCACCGTTAAGAAGACAACAACAAAAAATGGCGATTATGTGAAGTGAAAGATGAGTTAACTAATCCATTGTGGCATTTGGTAATATATATGTATGTCAAATCATCACATAATACACCTTAAACTTACACAATATTTCACATAAATTATATCCCAATAAAACTGGGAAAAAATAAAATTAAGAATTTAAAACATAAATAAACAAAGTTAGTTTATATGAAAAGGCAGAATACCCAGAATAGCCAATATAATATTGAAGAAATAGAACAAAGTTAGAGGAGTGACATTACTCAACTTCAAGACGTACTGTAAAGTCACAGTAACAAGATAGCATGATATTAGCAAAAGAACAAATAGATCAAGGTACAGAATAGAGAGCCCAGAAATAGACCCCCATAAATATAATCAAGTGATCTTAGACAAAGGACCAAAGGCAATACAGTGGAGTAAAGACAGTCTCTTCAACAAATGTTGCTGGAAAAACAGGACATCCATGCTCCCACCTAGCTGGCCTAAAAAAAGCATTTAGACACAGATGTTACACCCTTCACAAAAATGGATCTCAAAATGGATCATAGACCTAAATGTAAAATGTGAAACTATAAAACTCCTAGTTGATGACATAGGAGAAAATCTAGATGACCTTGGGTATGGTGATACCTTCTTAGATTCAACACCAAAAGCACAATCTATGAAATAATTGATAAGCTGGACTTTATTAAAATTAAAATTTTCTGCAAAATATAACTTCTAGAGTCAGAAGACAAGCCACAGACTAAGAGAAAATATTTACAAAGAAGAAATATGATAAAGGATTGTTACTCCAAATGTACAAATAACTTTTAAAACTTGCCAATAAGAAAATAAGACAGTATAAAACTGAAAGCAACAAACAAAACAAACAAAAAAAACCCCCAAAAACTCATAGACATAGACAACAGTTTAGCAGTTACCAGAGGAATAGAGGGGAGGAGGGAGGTAGATAAGCATAAAGGGGGTCAAATATATGGTGACAGGGGAGATTCAACTTTGGGTGGTGAACAAACAATGCAATACACAGATGAAGTATTATTGAATTTTACACTTGAAACCTATATAATTTTATTCACCAGTGTCATACCAATAAATTTAATTATATATATATATATATGGATGGATATATATATATATGTATGTATGGATATATATATATATATATATATATGTATGTATGTATGGATATATATATACATAGATATACACACAAAAATGAGCCAAAGACCCTAATAGACATCTCACCAAAGAAGATACACACATGGTAAATAAGCATATAAAAAGATGCCCCACATCTTATGTTACCAGGGAAATGCAAATTAATTAGAGATACTACTAATTAATTAGAGATACTACTACACACTTACTAAAATGACCAAAATCTGGAATACTGACAACTCCAAATGCTAGCAAGGATATAGAGCAACAGGAACTCTCTTACATTGCTGGTAAGCATGCAAAATGGTACAGCCACTTTGGAAGACAGTTTTACAGTTTCTTATAAAACTGAACATTCTTTTAGCATATAATCCAGTAATCATGCTCCTTGGTATTTACTCAAAGGAGTTGAAAACTTATGTCCACACAAAAATCTTGCATAAGACTGTTTATAGTAGCTTTATTCATAATTGCCAAAACTTGGAAGCAACTGATATCCCTTATTAGGTAAATGAATAAATAAACTGTGGTACATGCAGACAATGGATTATTATTCAGCACTAAAAAGAAATAAGCTATCAAGCCATGAAAAGACATGGAGGAAGTTTAAAAGCATATTACTAAGTGAAAGAAGTCAATCCAGAAAGGCTACATATTATATGATTCCAACTATATGACATTCTGGAAAAGGCAAAACCGTGGAGGCAGTAAAAGAATCACTGGTTTTCAGGGATACAGGATGGTGGGAGGTGATGAATAGGTGGAACACAGAGGATTTTTAGGACAATGAAACTACTCACATGATATTATAATGGTGGATACATGTCATCTTAGATTTGTCAAAACCTATAGAACTTTAATATAAACTTTGGACTTTGGGTGATAGTGGCGTGTCAATGTAGATTCATCAATTGAAACAAATGAACCACTCTGGTGTGGGATTTTTGACATGGGGAAGGCTGTGTACATGGTGCTCAGGGAATATATGGGTAATATGTGTACCTTCTGCTCATTTTTTCTGTGAATCTAAACCCACTAAAAAAGTTGTCTATTTAGAAGTTGAAAAAATATGGAAGCAATTATGTTCTTTAGGAAGCAGATCTGAAATGGAATTTTATGTTCAGAATATTTATTGGGGAGTACGCTTAGGATCAATTCCTGCCGAAGTAAGGGGAAGGAAGCAGGAACTGACAGAAGGAAGAATCAGTCTGTGATGTAATCCCAACAGTAGCCTTGGCCCGCTCAAAAAGAGTTTCAGAATGAGAATAGATCCTCAAGTTTTCCAAGCTGGGTTGAGGTGGCTAGGCTTTTCTGCATCACTTTTTATTAGATATGGTCAGCTCTGAAGAACTAATCTTGGGAGAGGCTAACCTCTGTAGATGAGGTGATCCCTGAAGGGGCTGATGGCTGGAGGCTGTCTGCCATCAGCACTCCTAGCATCTGGGGCAGTAATCCTACACGAAGGGATCTCAGTGGCATATCACCATGTCCATGATAAAGGAGAAACTCACAGAACTGCATGGCCCAGCCTTTGACATTGTATTTTAAAAAAATGAAAACAGTTGGAGAATTCCAACTTCAATTTCAAAAGCTCTATTCCAATTTCTGATGAATCGCTAACTAGTTCCTCCAAAATATTACTAATACTTAGAGGAGGATATGTCTCAGAAGTAATGTTTTAAAACTTTGAGGTATGGAGAAGGAAGAGAAGAGTCACCCCAAGGTAGCCAGCTGGCTAATAGCTCGAAACTTTACTGTCTCTTAAAATTTAGTTTTGCAATTTTTAAAAAATTGGTGTTTTCTCTTGTACTGATTCTGGTACTATCCTTGTTTACTTACAGAAATTCATTAATGTTTAATTCTTCAGTCTCTTTGACAGCAACAAAGGAACATGAAGCATATGTTTCATATTCCTTGATGGGATTTCCTCCTGGCCCTCAGCCTGCTGGCTCCTCAAAATGCAAGAAATACAAAGCCAACAGAGGCCATAACTGAGTGCAGCACAGCCTGCATTCACAAAGTGCAGCTGCAGCCTTTGAGAAAGGTCTCTATCCTTTGCATGTAGCCAGGAGGCAGAACTGACAGGTCTGCATGGAAGCTGGCCCTCTTCCTGTCCCAATTCTCTTTTGAGTAGAATACTCAATCACTCTAAGACTCCACGGAGAGGTGGCACAGGGCCCAGGATGTTTTGACTTCCAGGGCCGGTGGGAACCTAGAATGATATCTTACATATGAAAAAACTCCATAAACTGGGACACACTGGACAATCACCAGACAGAGTTTCTGTTTGTGTTTCTCTTATTTTTTCTTTGGCAAAAGAACTTTAGTCCCTTCCAAGAGCTGGGACAGCCAGGTGCCCTGAACATGCCCTCAAATTCAGTCACAAGGTTTGGATTCTAATCCTCAATCTCCTGCCACCTTTATCTCACTTAATCTCTTCTCCGAAGTAAGAAAATTGGACTCCATGACTGAGTCCTCTCTCAGCAGTGTTAGCTGATGTGTGCTAAAGGAACCTGGACACATTGGGGTGATGGACGCACTGGTATGCAGAGGAAAAAACACCAATTAGGAGTTAGGAGACTCAAACTCTGATTCATTTTTTCATTAACCAGTTGAGTGATCCTGGGCACACAATTCAAACTTTCTCAATCTCTATTGAAAAATGGAAGTAGTATAACATTTTATAATACATACTTCAAGACATACTGTGAGGATTAAATGAGATAATTTATGTAAATTACTTGTGTCTGGTAGCCTTCTTACTTAAATATCTCTAGGTTTGGCTGTGGCAGAAAGAAGTTAGTTGACATCATTTTGCTATTAGGCTCCAAAATTCAGCACCTGCTATAGGTAAGCTTTACCAGCCTTGCTAGGTTTGAAGCATAAGTTTGAAGAATGATGTTTTTAAAGTGGACCCTGAATAGAAACAAAGTTCACGCATTCAGTGGAGTCTCAAGTCAGCTGGTATATTATGAGGCCTGATGCATAAAGCTGATTCATAGGTCTCCTTATGAATTGAAGGGAAGGCCAAGGACATTTCAGTAAGTGTAGAAAGAGTACAATAGCATTGCTAGGTTGGAATATTCCAGGAATTCAGTGTACATGTCAGTAAGCTACAGTCATAATAATTCTGTGTAGGAAATCATCTCAAGTTCATTTATTCTTGCTTGTGTCTGGGTATCAGCTGATCTAGATGGTTGGCCGGCTCTGTTTCAAGGTGTGGGTTCACCTGTGTTTGGTTCCTCATTAAAAGTATGGCTCTGATATTCCTCATATGTATTCATTCTGTAGATCAGGCTGATGGGGCAGTAGCTACCTGGGACAGTTCTTCTCATGGTGATGGCAGAGGTGCAAGAGGGCAAGCCCAATTATACAAGGAGATTTCAAGCTTTTGATTGTATAATGTCTTCTACCATCCTTTTGACCAGAGCAAGTCATGAGGCTTTGCATGCAGTAAGGAAAAATATATTCTGAGTCAAAGAGAGGAACTGCAAAGTTACATGCTAAAGGGTGTGGATACAGGCAAAGATGAAGAATTGGTGCCAATAAATCAATCTACCATACTGTCTAAATATAATACATGTCTGTTTAATGGGCCACATAGATATGATAGGCAATTTGTCTTGTATTTTAGACAGGGCTGGTAATAAAAAGAAGGCCACTTGAATTAGTTTATGGTAAGAGGTCAATAGGCAATGTTTTAAGTATCAGAGGACAGAAAATGTGCTGGTGACACAGACTTGAAACTGGAAAGTTGGGACATGAAATTACCCATCCAATGCTCACAAAGTTGCATAACTTGGTTTCTGCTTCTTTTGTACTTGCTTTATTAACCTGTTTCTCTGTGAGGACCAGTTTCTTATTTCTTCCCAAGTATGTCTTCTCTCATTATTTTAGCTTCCTACTAGCTGTGACACTGCCTTGTCCCTGTGCTGATTTAGATCCACACTATATGGCTTTTTAATTAAAATGTTTATCAAAGATAACAACTGGATTTCTCATCTTAGATTATCCAGAGAATTTGATTGTCTTTGGCTTGGTTCTAATAAAATGTGGCCAGGGGAGGTGGGTGTCATAGGGTGAACAGGAGCTATGCAAGGTGTCAGAATCTCCAAGAAGGAGTCAGATTAGAGGCAAAAATGAACATGTCTATTTCAAAGTCCCAGGAGATCTAGAAAAGGGGGTTTAGTGCCACCAGGAAATATTCCATAAAACTAATTGCCCAAAATAATTTATGTTAAACATTACTGACACCCGTTTAGAACCTCTTCTTCAGTGTTGGCTTCTACTTCTCGGACTTCTCAGCATCCTCATGAGTGCTTCTTCCTTGGTTCTCTTTTTAGTATTTGTCCCCCTGGGTCTCATCAGCTTTCATACTCTGTCTAACTAAACATTGTTTGTGGCCCAGGCCACGTGCTTGTTTGTAAAGCTGGTTGTGAGGCTAAACAATGTCATCAGGATTCTGTCTCCCTACATTTCTCTGTATTTATTTCCTCTCAGCTTACTCTTCCGGAACTTCAGCAGCTTCAGGCATGCATCCTACTAATTCTGCAATGAGCAAAAGGAGAGATTGTTTTCCCAGTGGTCCAACAGAAGTTTCAGAATTGAACCTCACCATCTAAGATTAGCCTGGTTTGGACATATGCAGTAATAGATGCTTTCGGTGATCCACCCAGACCCCCTCTATCAGCTTGTTCACCCCTTCTCTTCCTTACTCTTCTTTCACCACCCTCATTTGTTTCAAGGCTGTGACTAGCAGCTTAATTAAACTTGTGACCTTGACTTATGAGAATTGTTCTTTGCTGATAAGAGCCCCCTAATCCACAGATGCAGGGGAGGTTACACTGCTTCCATATCTAGACCAATGACAGACAGATAAGAAGTTGTAAAAGGGCAGCCTCCTTGCCTCAAGCAGAAACAACTCTGTAGTGCAATTTGTATTCCAGAGACAAGTTTCCTCTTCCATAACCAAAATCAGGCCAAATCTGACTTTACCTGACATCTGCTTGGTCCCTTCCTCTTCTCTATCTTACTTCCCTCACTCCTTTACAGGTTTCTCCGAAGAGCATTCCCAATCTTTCTTAATTCTGAATCCTTGCCTTAGGCTCTGCTTCTAGGGAACACTGTATAAAACACTTACACATTTCTGAACCAGTTACTGAATGAGTAGTTAAAGGAGAGATTATGCTAAGGGATAATCTAGGTCACATGCCCACCTATACCTCATAAACCTGAATTTCTGAACGTTTCATTGACTTTTACTTGTTTGCTGCTATAGCCTCTGTGTCCTCAATAGCACAGTGTAGGCATTTTAATAAATATTACTTAAATAGATTAAGAAAAAGAGACTGAGTGTGTGTATTTATAATTTCCCCCCAAAATTGTGAAGAAGATAGGGGACTGAGCATAGGAATATGAAATGATGATTTTGCACTGTGGAGATGAACAAACAAGCAGAACTAAAAACCAAAACCTCTTTCATTCTGCCAAAGGCCAGTTTCTCTCAATGACCAGATGTTTCAAGCATTTGTGATCTTAAACAGCACTTTTACTATAGGATTTAAAAAACATTCTAGGAAATGTGTTTGTTGCTTATTAATTATCTGGTGAGTAATAGAATTACTTCAAGTAGATAATGAGACTCTATTATGTAGTATAGGAATTACAGAGAGCTGTAACTATAATGCTGGAAACAAATTTCTTGCTGAGTCATTCACCCTTGCTCAAGACAAGCTTTCACTTTGCATTGAATTTTAATGTGCTGTTTCTTCATTGTCCCCCATCCCTGCTCCCAGAGTCAGCTAGTCAGTGATTTCTTTGTGGCTGGAGTGACAGTGCCCTTCCAGATGGGCCAGGCAAACTCTGCTCAGACACTTCAAGGAATCCCCATGCTTTTTCACTTCCAAGGACTCATACATGATCTTTTCCCCAAGAGTTCATGAGTGAAAGACCTCATTGTAATACAAACTATACATTGGGAAGAAAAAATCCATTTGTTTTCTCAAAATTTATTAATTGTATCAAGCATGCTAGTACAATTCCAGCCAAACTAAAGCAACTTTTAATTACTTTATTTTACTTACCATGAGTAAAAGTGGGATTTCCATCAAGTTTTGAAAATATTGAGTCACTGAATAATCTTATTCCAGGGAGATATATGTTTAAAAGATCATACTAGGTTAGATGGGAGCAAAAGTCAAGTCAGAGAGAGCCCCCAGAGGCTGTTTTGGTAGTCAAAGAGAGAGATTTGTTAATTTAAAAAAGCATTAACAAAATGCCCTTTGGAGTATCTGGCTTCATCGTGCTAAGGGGGAACCTGTGCTGTGGAGAATGAAACTAACAAGGCTCCAGAGCTACTGTACTCAGCATTTCATCTGAATAATCTCTGTAGCTGTCACCAGATGGCAGGTGTTTGGAACCTGGGTCATGGTATTAAAAAAGGACAACTGGCCCCAAATGGCGTCACTTGTGCTAAATCCATGTCACCAAAATGAGCCTTGATAACTAACCTAATTGCAGTGTCAGTCTTTCCTAGGAATATAAACTTTAACCAGTCATCCTGGAAATACCTGGTCAGCATTAGTGGGTAACCCCTGATAAGACCCTTTCCATATCCTATAGGTATGCTACTAAGCCTAAAACAATCCACTATTTTCCCCCTTCTGCCTATAAAAGTCTTCATTTTGTATAGCTCCTTGGGGCTCCTTTCTATTTACTAGAGAGGATGCTGCCAAATTCATGAAGCATTTGTAAAGCCAATAAGAACTTTAGATTTTACTCAATTGAATTTTGTTTTTAACCATGTGTAATCTATGGTTAGAAAGTTGCAATCCACATGATTTGGTCCAGAAATATGAAATGTATCATCAATATAAATTAGCCAACTACTCACTACTAGTACGACTGAATTATGACATTCATGGGCCCTGGACACTTTTGAATTCCTGAATAAAAAATATTAAAAATTATATTTACGACTTTGTTGGTATACAGATGAATATAATCAAGGCTGGATTCAGTTTTTAAATTGTGTTAAAATATATATAACATAAAATTTACCATCTTATTCATTTTTAAGTATACAGTTCAGTGGCATTAAAGATATTGGATTCATTTTTTAAATACTTATTAGAATTATTTTATTTTTATTCCATATTATAAAAAATAAAATTTAAAATATTTTCAAGGGCCCTTAAAAGTATTGTGAACCCTAAACTCTGCTGGCTGTGCCTAATGAATAAGTCAGCCCTAACTATTAGATGTCAAAAAAGGGAAAGAAAGAGCAAAATTGAAATGAATTCAAACTTACTCTATTCTTCACACACAGAAAATATCATTCAAACTTTCCTTATCTTTCCGCAGGGAGATATTAATCCTGGGAAGCAGTATATCTGAGTAGACAGAACATAGAACTCAGGCAGGCTGAGGTCAAACCCTATTCATGCCCCCTCCTGGCTGTATCACAGCCAGCACAGGCGTGGCTCAGAAAGGCCCAGTGAGGAACCCAAGGTGGGACAGTGCTAGCAGACTCAAAAATAGTACCAACTCCAGGCCAAGCAGTTGAGGCAGAGACTCCAGATCAAGCCCAGGACAGTACCCAGGGATCCAGTGGGGAGAATCCAGAGTTCAGTTGAGGACAATGTCTCGGTCACAGCCTCAAACTAAAGAATAGAAACATATAAGTAAATGGGAGACTGAGGGGAAGAGCAAATGCCAGTCAGGTCCTCTAAGTGCTGCTTTTCAAAAACCTGACTTAAGTGTCCTTGTCCTTGCTGCAAGTGCCACTTTTTTTAGTTGTTTTTCTGGAACTGTATGCCCTTTAGCACTGCTCTTCTCAAGCCTCAAATTTCCTATCTATACAATTATAAATTGGACTAATGACACCTAAGGTCCAATGAATCATTTCAGCTTCCTAATAGCACCACCATTTTTTATGCTCTAGTTCTAGACTGTTGAAATTTAGAGCTCAATGTCTAAGTTTTAGAGCAGAGGTTGCAAATTGGTAGCTGCTGGGCCAAATCTGTCCCCAAATTAGTTTGTTTGGCTTGCTCAATGTTTTTAAACTTTGAATTAATTGCCGACATCACCCAATCAGGAGATAGCTCATAAAACTCTGAACTTCTTCTATTTCTTGAAAAATTGGCAGCTCTCCCTTCGTTGGCCTCATGTTTTCACATGGTCTTGGCTATAGGTGAGTAGAAGCTGCCCCTTTTAGATGAGCCATGCATGCTCCAGGGTGCTACAGTATCCCCCAACCCAATTTATTCTTTCATTGTCCCTGTTAGTGGTTAGATTTGTTATCCTTGTGCTTAAAGGTAACTGCTTTTTCTTACTTGTTGAATTTTATTTCTCCAGTGTCCAGGCACTGTCCATTGTGAAGTAGCTTGAAGATGACCTCACTCATCCCGGGCAAACTCCTACTCATCCTTTAAGATCCAGATCCATCCACTCGTGGGTCAGCCTGAATAAAACCTCTGAGCACTGAATCATCTAAGCATACATCTAAGCATACATCTCCCTAGTATGACCTTAATCCAAAGAACAGTTTTCCCTGTTCCTCAGCTGCTCCTCTCTTTCCTGATAACTGTCCTGTATCTGGAGGTATGGAGTTCCCCTGACAAGATATTGTTATGCCCCTCAGGGCACTGACAATGTAGTCCAGAGGTATCTGCCCCTGAGGATCCAGTCAATTAAAGGCTGGAGGCTTAAAAAGGGGAAATACCAGCTTGAAGTTCTGACAGAGGGGAAGAGGGAGAGAGGGAAGAAAGCTGAGAGAGAAAGGAAGACCAAGAGAGCATTTGAAGCAGGGGCCATGGCGGTAATGCAGGCTATGTGCCCACCTAGCCTATTACTGCCAGTGTTAACTGCATTTCCTCATAAATGGGTTCTGTGTTTCCTCTACTAGACATCCCAATTACAACTGGACTAGAACAGAACTTTTTAAATAGTTCTACAGGAATTTGCTTAGTAGGTTGAAACAATAAAAAGATAAGTTTAAGTCAAAATGATAGAGAACTGGAACAAAGAAATCCAAGAGTAGTATCATGTTCTAGATTGTTTGTCTGAATCAGTTCTAACATTATCCACTCTGCAATTTTCTCTCCCTTTCTCCTTCCCTATCACTAAACACTATCATTTCTATACACTAAATATCCCTGGGACCTCTACATTCTATCTCCAGAACCTCTGCTTTGGTTCAAGCAGCCTGGCCTGCTCACAGCTCCTCATGAGTTCTGACCTTCTCCTTATATCTGTCAGTGTGAAGGTTCTAAACAAAGATTGAGAGCATCTTACTTTCCCGCTTAAAATCTCTTGGGGACTCTCACTGACTCCAGGGTAAAAGCTAAACTTCTTCATTTGATGCTGGAATCATGCTAATACCTGGCCCTGCCTCTTTCTTCAGTTTCATCTGGTACTCATACTCTCCAGTCACATAAAATCACCCACAGATCCTCAGGAGAGCACATACGTTTTCTGCCTCTCAACCTTTGCTCTTGCTGTTTCTTTCTAACTGGAATCCACTTTTTCTATTTGTCAAATTCTTCCCTGCAAACTACTCATCCTTTAAGATCCAGATCCAATAAAGCTTCTTTTGGTTTATCCTGCAAGGGATTAGGGTGGGACAGGATGTCTGGGTGCTACTTCCCTGGAGGCTAAGCACCAAAAAGAGGTGAGGCTCTGGCTGTGAGTGGGGACAAAGGAACAGACCAGGGGTTACAAACTGGCAACTTTCCCAGACCACATTCTGCCTCCAGAATTGTTTTCTTTGTTAGGCAGAGGTTTTATTTTATTTTATTAATCTGAGCATCTGTTCTTTAGTTCTAATGTTACATTCCTGGCCCCTGAAGGCCTCTATGTAAATGGATGAGGGGGCCGTAGATGGAGAACTGGAGAGGGTGCAAAGGAGAATTTTCTTTTTTGTCTATAGGAAGTTGGGTACACAGGATAGCATGGGAGTCAGGAACCCTGGCGCCAATTGTGGGAGTGGCAAGACATTGAAGATTAATAGAAGCCTTTCCACCCTTCACCTCCTCTCCCTGCTCCTCGCTCTTTGAGGATGGGAATATATCATCAAAGTCAAAATAAAGAGCTGTCGGTATGTGTTCCTGGACTCCCTATGTGTGCTTGCCTAACTAAGAGTAAGGCTGAGAGGAAGCAAAGGTAGAGAACATGGACTCTAAAGTCAAGCCGGGTTCATATATCAGCTCCTTATAGAGTGTAAGATTTTGAGCAGGTTATTTTACCTCTCTATGCCTTAATTCCTCATCAGTAAAATGGGGATAGTAAGAATACCTACCGATAAAGTTGTTGTTTGGATTAGATTAATTAACTATGTAGGTTCTTAGAACAGTATAAGAGTTATTATATAGGAAGGGCTATATAAGTGTTTGCTATTCTTGGTTTTTGGACAGTCCTCAAGAAGGAATGTAGTGCTGTGCATGTAGGACCCTAACTGTAGAATTCCTTGTTAGTTCAGCTGGAGGTACCCCTGAGAGTAGCCATGCTAAAAGCTGGTGCTACAGACAGAGCCTCATCAACCCGGTTTGCTCCCTGCTGCCTGGGCACGTAGCTGGAAGAGCAAGGGCTCATTGCTCACAGGCTGGCTGGCCATCGGTGGTCACAAGCCTTGCCACCACCAAGTGCTGTTCTTCTTGTCTTTCTGTCATCTGCATGTCATAATGTGAGAGTGGTGTGCAATGTTTAATTCAGAGAGAGAGGAAGGGAGAGGGAAAGAAATTTGATTTGCTTACTGTAGGTAGCGGCCTGTTCTGTATCCACCTAATTCAGAACCAAAGCAGAAGCTTTCAGAAAGCTTCCCAGGGAGCTCTGCTACACTCATGCTGCTTCTGTCCTCTCCCCAGAGCTTTTCTCCGTCTGTCATTTGTACATGCTTCTCTCACATAGCACGTAGCACACTAACATACCAAATTTCTTCAATTCCAAAAAGTTATAGATTGTAAGATATTTTTTACTCTATTTTAACAATAGATATCTGGATCAGGGGAACTCATGATGTTAAAGAAACTTGCTCATCAACACATCTGATAGCAGAAGCTTCAAAATGCAAAAAAAAAAAAATCTTTAAGTTGAGGAAAATAAGGTAATGATTTTTTTTATACTTTCTCTCCAACAGACTGATGAACTTGGTGGGGCCAGGGACAGTACATTTTTGTCCTTCTCCTCACTCCCCACTCCCCCTAAACCATGTCTAATAATGACCTGAATAAATGTTTCATTTTGAAAATTTTCTAGAAGCTCCCATAGTTGCCATGGTAACCCAAAATTGGTTTCACAGTCCTGTATACCAGGGGGAGTCCTGCTGAGGAAGCTGCCTGCTGACCTGGACTCTGAACCATGTTGCATGCATATGCTGGCCTCTCTTCCTGAGCAGCCAGAATGATGGAAATAAAACACTTACCATGAAAATTTCAGGGATACCCTTACTAATATAAAATAATTTATTTAAAAATGTCCATTGTCAGATTTTCTTATCAATGTAAAATAAAAATATCTGTTCTCTCAAAGTCTTTTCTCAGTGAGCCCTAAATAATTTGAACAAAGGACTCTCTGGAGATTTGGAAAATCTATTCTCAGTGTTTAGTAATTTGTTGAATTTCTGTTGAATCCAGTTATTCTCTGGAAATTCAGAGAGTCTAGCTAAGAAAGAATGTCTATAAATACTATAACAGCTTCCATTTTCTAGGCACCCATTTATGCTCCAGGCACTTATTTGACAAACATTTATATATCACTTACTATATGCGAGGCACTGTTCTAAGCACGTTGTACATATTAATTTATTTAATCTTTATAACAATTCTATGAGACAGCTTCTATTGTTATCTCCATTTTACAGATGAGGAAATTGAGGTACCGAGATGTTCAGTGTCTTGCCCAAGTTCACACAGCTAGTAAGCTATAGAGACAAAATTCAAACCCAGGCTGGCTAGCTCCAGAACTTGTGTTCCAAACCAAATTGTTACATTGACTCTTTTAATCCTTTCAATAATTATAAACAAAATAGGTGTTACTAGGCATACTGTACAGATTGGATACTAAGTCTCAGTCAAGTAACATGTATCTATGTCTTCTCTGCTCCTGATCACATTCGGACCTGAGGAAAATCTGGAAACTTTCTTAAGAATTAGAATCGCCCTTCCATCTTCCACCTTCCAAACACATATTTGTACATTCACAGAAAATTTATAATGCTTCTCTCAGAATTATTTTCAGGAAATTAGGAGCCCCAATCTCTATAGTTAAATTATTTTAAAGTGATGGTATAAGGCATACAACTGGCAGGAGTTGAATATGTAGGCTTAATGAGTTTAATTAATTAGATGAGAGTGTTTCTTTTACGATCACAAAATAACTGCTATTTGAAGGGTGAGCTGGTAATTGGGAAATATAGCAACCTAAATGCTTAAAGTATTTGACTTGTATTATCTTAAGAAAGTGCTCTTGGAATATGGAAGAGTGATTTTCTTCCATGAGTGAAAGAGCTGTCAGTAGGAAGAAGACATAAGTTAATACCCTAAAGTTGGGGTCGCATTTCCCAGGCCAAAATGTGAGTGCTTTGAAGATATAATATTAGTGTGACCAACCATCCTCGTTGGTCTGGGACTGTCCTGATTTTAGCACTGCAAGTCCCTCATCCCAAAGAAATTCCTCAAACTGGGATGATTGGTCCCTCTAAGTTAAAGGCAAGTAACAACAATTCGTGGGAGAAATTACCCACTGGATGGGGAAGGGGAGCGGAGAGGTGAAGTGCTCCCCAGGCAGCAGGCCCAAGGTATGAAATGTTACGGTGGTTTTGAAGAGTTGAAAGGACCTCATATGGCTCCAATTTGGAGTTGAGAGCGGTGGCAGACTGGAAACTGAGGGGAAGGGAGGTGGCTGGCTAAATATAGAGCTGATGGAATCTGAAATGGGCAGATAGAGATTTATGATTCTGGCTTAATGCCAAGAAATTTATCATCAGTGCTAAGGAGCAGTCATCAGGACCCAGACACCTTGTAAGGTGATGGTGGTCTTTTGTGTTTTGGTTAAAACAAACAAAACAAAAATTGATTTGGCTTACAAAATCTTAACTCAGTAGTCTTCAAACACTTTTGCTATTAATTATGTTCCCTAAAATAATTTGAAAATTATGTATACCCTTGCATATTTTTAAAATGAACTTTAAAATGTTTATCATAAATTTAATCATAGTTTCTGCTACTCTGTAAATACTGGCCTTTGAAAATAAAGTATTATATTATTCTTTTAAATGAATCTAGTGGAATCCAAATACCAAAGCAATTCAACACCCTCCTCCAAACAATATTCATATACAACATACATGAACAAATATTTTTTCAATAGAGAATTTTGTCATTGAACTTATATTTCTGCTTTACTTCCTCCATACAATGTTATCTCAATATAATTTTATGCTTGAAAGTCATTGATGAATCACAATATCATACTTCTTGGTGACAAAAATTATGTATATAAATTGAAATGAAATTTGAAAACATTTGCTATGACCATTAGACTTTAATTATTTAAGCATTTCTTTTGGATTGAGTTGTCACTATAATTAATATAAGTGACTATTTGATGAAAACAATAAACATATTACAAACTTTGATAAGTAATATTAAACAAAAAAATTAAAATTTAATAGAATAAGTTTATTAATGAGGTGAAGGGCTATTTTTAAAATTGGTGCATGAATGCATGAATGAAAATTATTTATTGCTGGAATGAGACACCATTCAGCATCAATCATGTTTCTTTTTTATTTGTTTTTATATATAAGCCCTGAGAAATCTTACTTATATATATGATAGGAATGGAAGCCATTTTTATTATAAACAAATGTCATTCAATGCTCCAAGTTCTTTTTAAGTTATATGCCAAAAAGTAAGTGATATATTATAAAAAGATTTTTGAGCTATCAGTTGATAATTTGATTATACCCTCTTTCAATTTTGTTGAAGAGAGAATAGAAAATATTTGGCTTACAAAAACTTTTGTTTAATGATTCACTTTCTCAGCACCACACCAAAATATCAAACCCTCCCCAATACATGCACACCAGCTTTTGGTGCACCATAATGAGATTCAAGATGAGTGAGATGTACCTTTCTTTTGTAAAGAGGAACAAGGATAACTGTAAAATGATTAATAGGAAAGGAAAACTTGCAGGATACAGACCTCCATCAAGTATTTAGAATAAAAGTAAGTTGAGGATCTAAAAATTAATACCCTCTAACCCCTTAGAAAGTCTTATGTGCCTCTAGGGCTACATGTGCCTCAGGTTAAAGACCACTGTCATAGGAGATATTATTACTGATTTGTGTGGTAGCTAAGATAGGAATATTTCCCTCTCAGGTCTAGAATGTTTTAAACAAGAATTCTTTAAGAAAAAGAAATCCTCTTCTTGTGTCTTGCCATGTCTTTGCCTTAACCTTAGAGATGCTTCTTAGGACAGTTTATGCACCTTGAGCTTTCTACCATGATCCTATTCAGCTCTACCCCTTATCCTTGGGCCCTCCAGTGGTGGGTGTCCTCCATAGATGAAAAATGCCAGGGGATGTCTTTCCTATCTCTACTCTGATTCATAGGGGATGACCCCAGGAAAAGATTCCAATAGTTTCACTATCTTTGGTGGTGGTGAGCAGATTCTTATTTTAAACACACCGAGAGGAAAATGGGAATGGACACAGAAGTCTGATATTCTGAGCATCTCTCTAAAGATGCTCACACACACACACACACACACACACACACACACACACACACACACCAAGGCCTGGAATTGTTTTAAGCAGCAGCAAATCTATTTGATAGGAGTATAAAGAATGCATTGAAGGGGGTCAAGACTAAAAGCAGTGAGATCAGTTAGGAGACCTTTATGGTCCATGCAAGAGATAATGATGTCCTAAACTTAGACAAGAACAGTGAAGATGGAAAGAATGGGTGGCTTTGGGAGATGTTAAAGAACAGGAAAGGACATATTAATCTTAATGAATGATTGATAAAAGTGATGAGAAATAAGATGGGGTTCAGGATGAGTCTCACCAATCAAATACAAAAAATAAATAAATAAATTTGAGAAGAAGATGGCAAATTCAATTTTTGCATGATTAATTTGAGATGCCTGTTGAATGGACAGGAATAATGATAAAGTAGGCAGTTTACTATGCTAATCTGGAGTCCAACAAAAGGATCTGGGAGACAGGGGAGCTTCCAGGAAGGTATATTTATAATGGTCTTGGCATCAAATGTCTAAAAATATACATTGGCTCTTCCCGGACAGAAGCAAACAAAAAAATACTTTGCTTACTCCCATTTTCCCATTAATAATTCCCCCCATTTTTTTCTTTCTAAATACTAAACTTTTGAAAAGAGTTGTTTTACATCTCTGTCCCCAATTCCTCATCTCCAACTCTCCTCTTAGAATCCAGCAGTGTAGCTTCTGATTTTTCCATTCCCCTGAATTTGATCTCTCAAGGATCTATAGGCTATCTTATCAATGGCTTTTTTTCATTCCAGTCATTAGGAGATGATATCAGGAAGCATTGGTAGAGGTATAGGGAAATGAAAAAGAAATAATAAGGAAGCCACTAAATGGTATCTTATCAAGTCAATTACCACTGTGAGTAACTAGAGCTTAATCCTGTTGGAGAACTCTGGGAGTCAGTGTAGAGCATGGTCTCAGAGCAGGTCTTAGTATACCTCTCAGGTTATACTAAGAGGTATGAGATCTGGGTATCTGTACACCAACTCTAGTCAGTCATTTGTTGAGGGCTACTGTATTGGAGAGAGGATGAGGAAGCATTAATTCCCCAGTGGGTCTGCCTTGACACTTCTGGGGCAGAGCGGGCTCCAAAACCAAGGCCCTTAGGCAGTTGTAGTAAGGAGTCCTGCTTTCAAGACCTGAGAGTATATTGATAGGGTATTGCCTTGGTCTACCACATTCCTTCTCTTTGGTTTCCCCAACATATTTTACTCTGCCAGTCACCCTTTTTTGAAATATTCTCTTTCTTGGATTGCTATCCTGGTACTTTAACTGTATTCTTATTCCCATCTTTGCCCTCTCAATCTCCTTCAATAGTTATTTATTTTCTTCTTCTTAAACAAGAGGAAACTGAACGGTGGAACTCCAGTCCTCAGTCTTCATTTTTTATTTCTTTGCACAGTTACTTGATTTTTTGTCATTCTCATTACCTCAATTCTTGCTTCTATGCAGATTATTCCCTGTGTGTTGTATATGTTTAATGACTTAGCTGTTGAGATTTATTTAAAGGTCTTCAGGAAAAAAAAGACTTCGGGTATCTTTTATAATTCAACAGACTGAAAAATCTATAAATGTCTGCTGGGAGTCATTCAGGAATTACACTTCCCACTGACAGTGTGAGAAGTAGGCTCAATGTATGACTCAGCTTGCAATCAATGGAGCATTATGTTTCAAGGAAATGGGAAAGTCTCGTACCAATTTAGAATTTGTCACTAAATCTAGTCTGACTCTGCCCAGAAAGAAATGCAGCTCCTTATTGTCAAGGCCTGAGCTCTTGGAATCTTTGCTTATTTCCTGGGCAGAGCCATAATTATCAATGTTTGCTATCAAGAAAACCAGCATGATGCATGCCCTCAAATCAAGCCTCTCTGTGTGTGTGTGTGTGTGTGTGTGTGTGTGTGTGTGTAAGAGAGAGAGAGAGAGAGAGTGAGAGAATGAATGGTGGTAGTGAATAGAGAAGGGTGAGGTAGCAGAGCAGGCAGTTCTTTGGCTCTGGCTGCATTCATCCCATGGGCTGCTCAGGGAGTAGTGAGAAAGAGATGAGTTTTAGACTTTTAGACTGAGCTTAGCTTTTATAATCATCATTATAAATTTTATTTGACCTCTATCTTTGACTCATATTTAAGCATGGAGCACTGAAAATTTGGTTGGAAGCTCTGAGCACATGGGAGGGGCTCTGTCAAGAAGCCCAAGAATTCTGATTTCTGATTTTTTAATATACTTATTTAAAATTTTGATTTATTTTTATTTTATTTTTAGAAACTTTAAGATGTTCTTTCTCCCTTAGAATTCTGAAATTTCATTAAGATATGCCTTGATGTGGGCCTATTTTAGAATATCATGCTGGGTATTCTATAGGCCTTTTGGATCTGCAAACTCTAGAATACTGTCTTGAATTATTTCAAGGATTATTTTCTCCCCTCTGCTTTCTCTCTTCTCTCTTTCTAGACTCTAATTGGATATTGGACTTCTAATTTGCTTACGTTTTTGGTCCAATATTCCATCTTTTTGTCTTTTTGTTCTATATCATAGGAGACAGTCTCTTTCAATCTTTTTACTAAGTTTTTAAAAAATATTTCAACTATCATGTTATAAATTATAAAGGCTTCCTTTTTATTCTATGAATATTCCTTTTTATAAATACAACCCTTTCCTCTTTCACTGATGTAATATCCAAGTTAGAATTTTGGTGATTAAATTTTTTTTTATCCCTGGATAGGTTCTATTTCCATTAAGTTATCTTTGTTTGTTTTGGTCTCTCTGAGGCTTTCCTCAGATGTCTGGTAATCTTTGCCCTCTGCTCATATTTAAGAATGAGACTTAAAAAACTGATTAGAAACTCTGAGAGTATGGATTAGGACTTGTCAATTATGATTTCACTGTACAGAGTTCTAGCAGGGCCAATCACTTAGCAAATCCTCATTTCAGAATTTTGAAGTCTTTATCTTGGGCTTGTCAGATTGCTTGAAGAAGGATCCTCCAGTCTCCTGAGTAGTGCAGACCTGGCTGTCAATATTCTGGGAGCTGAGATGGCGAAGAAAGCTGGTGGTTTCAAAATTCAGTATGTAAATATTCATATCCTTCCAATCCTCTGTTGTACCTGCTGTCCCCTGGTGCAGACCTTCAGATTTTCCTTTTCCAAAGAGCATTCCTTTCCACTCCCAGAGGAAAGGCCTTCAGTCTCCCACTAGTCTGGGGGAGCGGTACCTGGTGCTGCCAATTCACAAGCCCTTTGGGTTTTGCAGTGTAATCCAAGCTGCTTCACATCTTTTGCCAACACTGACTTAGGATTCCATTTACTAGAGTCTGCTAAGCCAATTATACTTGTCCAGGCATTTTATAACTTCCAAATTTAGCTGTTGTTGTCTACTCTTGTTTTGGTTCTTGTGGATTTCTTCTTTTAAAAAAAAAGCAAGTCTCTCCCTAGTTGTTTTAGTGGGATTTTGAGAGGGTTTAGAGATTACTTCATGCTTTCTATTTATCATCTTAGTTTAGGCATCATAAGACAAAACTTTGAATGCTTCACCCTAGTTAGGACCCTCCTCTAGGAAACAGAGGTGGTGGAAGAGAAACCTGTGCCCTTGGAGAAGCTTATGAAAAATGAAATCTCATGAACCTAGAAAATTCAACCTCTCTCTAGGCCAGAGGGCATGGGGATTCTTGCAATTCAGTCTACATTGCCTCTTGAGGCTACACATGTGTTATCTAAGGCTCACTGGAAACTCTAGATAGGAGGGTAGGGATCCCCCCTATCTTATCCTCTATGATCACTCTACAGTGTTTTCTTTACCTCATTCAGCCTGAATGAGTGTCTCCTGGTGATCTACCTGCTGTAAGACAAGATAACTTTACTGGTAACTTCTTACTTGTCAACTATTAAAAACAAAATTGATTTCTGAGAAAATACTAGAATGATGGAACTGAAAAGAATTTAGAGATCATTGAGTCCAACTCTGCTATTTTGAAGTTGAGGAACTGGTAGGTCCAGAGGTGTTAATTGTTTTGCTCAAAGTCAACAGCTGCACAACAGCGCAGCTAACAGTGGAACTCGGGCCTTCCATCCCTAGTCAGAAGCCTCTGCCCAATACCACCAGCCGTGTGGGCAGGCTACCAGTCTGCATGTCCACAGCTCCTTAAAGATCATTAAAGTGGTTCATAAATCACCTTATAGCTGAAGCAGAGTTCACTCCAATTTTTATTACGTTGATTATTATTACATGTAATATGTAATATATGGGTATCTCTGCTTAGATTCGACTGTGATAATACTCATAAACAAAAGGAGGGTATCTGCCAGGAGGAGGGAGTCACCAGGGTGAGGTTCAGTGGAGGAACTGGGGGTGGAGGTGGCTCACCCTGGCTTCCTACCTTTGCCCCTTTGCCTTTTCACTTCGTCACTCCTCTTTACCCTCTCTAAACACAGGTGAAGAATAATAGCCAATCTGCTACCAAATTTCCTGTTTGCAAAATAAATTCTTTCTTCTTTCTCCATTAATCCTCAAAGACTTTTTCATTTTAAAACTTGAGATGGGATTGCTCATGCCAGATGTTTAATATTATATGTAATAATAATCAATGTAATAAAAATTAGAGTGAACTTTGCTTTAGGTGTAAAATGGTTTATGAACCACTTTAATGATCTTTAAGGAGCTGTGGACATGCAGACTGGCAGCCTGCCCAAATGACAGGTGGTATTAGGCAGAGGTTCCTGACTAGGGAGGGTTCAGATCAAGTCCTAGGGTAAGGACTGATGGGAGAAGTGGCCCAGGACCCCCCAAGAGATAGGCAGATTCTAGTGTATAAAGTGCAGATACTAGGAGATTATTTTAAAAGAAATTTCTCAGAGCATGAAAGAATCTGCACTGTGAGGAAGAGTTGCTAAATTAAGTTATTTGTTTCGCTTAACTTTTTTTTTTTCGTATTTTGTTCAACAAATGCTTATTGAGCAATAAATTAAATAAAATCTGGTATACATTGAAGGTAGTGGACATTGCTGTCATTGGCCACCAACACACATTCCCCCTTTCTTGCTAATGTTTATTCCCCTGGTCCCTGGCCATCAGGGGAACCTGATGCTACCCCTCTTCTGCTTTAAGAATGGAAGATATGTGATATGAAATATGATGTTTTACCTTAAGCTAACAAATACTATCTAAATCACCACATGATTGGATCAGTGAAGGACAAGTTTAAGCAGACTAAATTCAACAAGTTGGAAAGGGAAAGTGCTCTTCTTGCTTTCATGTGAATCAGGAAGCATGCGAGTCCCAGAGCCTGTGATAACCATCTTGAAAACTTAGAGAGAAGCCTGCCAATAATGGAGCCAACAATAAAGAATTGAATTTGAGAAACAGAGAGTTAATTTTTGTATATGGTATACAGTCAGGGTCCAACTTCATTCTATTTCATGTGGACATCCAGTTTTCCTAATGTCATTTGTTAAAAAGACCATCTTATCCCCATTGCATAGTCTTAGCACTTTTCTCAAAAATCATTTGACCACATATGTATAAGTTTATTTCTGGGCTCTCTATTCTATTCTGTTGTCTTACATGTCAGCCTTTATACTAGTACCACAGTATTTTGATTACTGTATTTGCAGTAAGTTTTGAAATCAGAATGTGTGAGACCTCCAACTTTGTTCTTTGTTTTCAAGATTGTCTGGTTATTCAGAATCCTTTAAGGTTCCTTGTGAATTTTAGGATGAATTTTTCTATTTATGCAGAAACATCATTGGGATTTTGATAGGGATTATATTGACTCCGTAGATCACCTTAGATTGTATTGACATCTAATAATTTTAATCTTGCAATCCATTAATAGGGAATGTCTTTCTATTAATTTATGTCTTTAATTTCTTTCAGCCATGTATTATAGTTTTCAGTGTGCAAGTATTTCATTTCAAAGTATCATTGATAGATATGTAGCCATTACCTTTTTCTTCTTTTTCTTAAAGAAGTTCCTTTAATATTTCCTGTAATACTGGTTTTGCGGTAATAAACTCTCCCAGCCCTGTCTTGTCTGAGGAGCTCCCATACGTCCCTTGATTCTAAATGATTGCAGCTGATTTTTGAGCACTGGTTTTGTATCCTTCAATTTTAATGAATTCATTTATTCTGTCTTTCTTACATAGAGTATTTAGGGTTTTCTACATATCAACCTATGGCATCTATAAACAGAGATTATTTCACTTCTATTATTCCAATTTGGATGCCATCTATTTCTTTTTCTTACCTAATTGCTCTGGCTAGACCTTGTATAGCACAGTGTTGGATAGAAGTGGTAAAAGAAGGCATCCTTGTCTTATTCCTAAGTTAAAGCTTTTGGTCTTTCATCATTGAGTATAATGTAAATTGTGGGTTTTTCATATATGGCCTTTACTATGTTGAGATAGTTTCCTTCTATTCCTAGTTGCCCCATCCCTGCCCTGCTTTATTGAAATATAATAGGCAATTAGTTGCTTGTATTTACATAGTACAATTCAATGAGTATTTTTTAGTTATAGTTAGCATACAATAATATATTAGTTTCAGTTGTACAGCATAGTGATTAGAGATCTATATAATTCAAAAAGTGATCACCTCACTAAATCTAGTACTCCTCTTCCCCCTTACATATTTATTACATTATTAACTATTTTCCTTATGCTATACTTTATATTTCCATGACCATTTTGTAACTATTTATATGTGCTTCTTAGTCTCTTTGCCCTTTTTCACTGCCCTCCCAACCCCTCTCCCATCTAGTAGACCTCAAAATAGTCTCTGTGTCTATGAATTTATTTCCATTTTTGTAGTTGTTGTTTATTTTGTTCTTTACATTCCACATGTACATGAGATCATGTGGTATTTGTTTTTGTCTATCTGACTTATTTCATTCAGTGCAATATCCTCTAGGTCCATCAAGGTAATATATTTTCCCATCCCCTTCCTTTCAGCTTGTGTGTTTTTTAATCTGAAGTGAGTCTCTTGTAGGCAGCATATGTAGGGATCTTGTTTTCTTAGTCATTCAGCCACCCTATCTTTTGGTTGGAACACTTAAATCATTTCCATTTATTTGCTGATAGGAATGTAGTCATCACCATTCTTTATTCATGTTTTTAATGCATGCTTATTCTTCTTAAAGAAATCTCTCCAACCATCCCTGTAATATTGGCTTATTGTTGATGAATTCCTTTAACTTATTTTGGTCTGGGAGGCTCTTTATCTGTCCTTCAACTCTAGATGATAGCTTCACTAGATAAAGTATTCTTGGTTGTAGATCCTGGGTTTTCATTATGTTGAATATTTTGTGCCAAACCTTTCTGTCCCACGTAGTTTCTTTTGAGAAATCAGCTGCCATTCTTATGGGTGCTCCCTTGGAGTTAACTAAATGCTTTTCTCTTGCTGCTTTTAAGATTCTCTCTTTGTATTTAACCTTTGACATCTTAATTATGATCAGTCTTTGTGTGGGTCTCTTTGGGTTCCTCTTTTTGGGGACTCTCTGTGCTTCTTGGGGTTGTATGTCTACTTCCTTCACCAAGTTAGAGATGTTTTCCATCATTATTTCTTCAAATAACTCTTCAACTTTTTCTATTCCTTCAAGTACCCCTATTATCTGGATGCGTTTACATTTAATTATGTCCCATGGGCTCCTTAAATTATTATTATAGTCTTGGTTACTTTTTTTGCCATTCTAATTGAGTGTCCTTGACTTCCCCTTCCTCTATATTGGTGGTTTGACCCTTGTCCTTATCCACTCTGTTGATTCACTCTAATATACTATTCATCTCAGACAATGTGTTCTTCATTTCCAACTGGTTCCCTTTTATAATTTCCATTTCCCTTTTTATGTATTTTATCTCTTTGTTAAAGTTCTCACTGAGTTCATCTACACTTCCTCTAAGTTCATTGAGCATCTTCACGACCAGTGTTTTGAAATCTACATCTGTTAGATTGCTTGACTCCATTATTCCTGGATCTCTGTTCTGTTCTCTCATATGGTTTCTGCTTTTTGTCTTCCCATTTTAGCTGCCTTTCTGTATCTGTTTCTATGTACTAAGCAAAGCTCCTAAGTCTCTGACATTATTAGTGTGGCTTTGTTTAGTAGGTGTCCAGTGCCAGAGTCCTGAGAAGGGTTCATCTGCAGGCCAAGTTTAGCCCCAGTTTGTGCCCCTCCAGGCCTCTTGTTAACATTCAGCAAGCAATCCACAGATGCTGTGCTTACCGTTGCCTCAAGAAGCCATGCCAGAAACCGAGATTAGCTGCTACCACTGTGAATCTTTGCACTTCTCAGCAAGGAGCACAGGACTCCTTGAGGGCATGATTGAATGTGGCTTTGGTGGGGCCGCGAGTTGGGGGAGGCAGAATTTTAGGGAATCCTCTGGGCAGAGCGACATTTGTATTCAGTTCCATGATGTCTTAGCTATGGAGGCACTGCATCTGCACACTGGGAGTGGGGAGGGCTCAACAGAGGAACAATAGATACTGCCAACACCTTTACACAGGAGAGAACCTTGCCTCTGGCCCTCACACTGACAACTCAATGTCTCCATGTAAGTCCCTGGTGTCCCCAATGCAGCCAATCGGGTGCTGGTGCTCAGAGTGAGCAAGGTCTTCACTGCAAAGGTCTTTAAGAGCCCGCTGCTGCTGCTGTAGCCACTGTCCCACTTAGCCTATTGGTCTTTGCACCCTTCTACCTTCTACCATTGCAGATTGATTAATTATTTCTCTCCCTAGTTGTAGTGCTTCTGCTCAACTAGATTCCAGGGAACTTTGGTTGCTGTTTGCTCCACATTTCCATCCCAACTTTGTTGTGGTTTGCAAGAGGGATGAACAAAGCCTCTATCATCTATGCTTTTTTTTTTTTTTTTTTTTTTTGGCAAGGCTAGGCCCTTCTATTTCTTGTTTGTTAAAGGTTTTTTTTTAAAAAAAATCATAAATGTATTTACATTTTTAACAATAAAAAATTTTCTCACAAAAATTAAGACTCCTATTCTCTATTTAAAAAATAGAAGATCTTTCAGTAACAGATTCACATTTCCTTATGTTCTCTAAAGCCGAGTTAGTAGATACTCTTTTTACATAGCATGCTTTTCAGACATGATCTCCATGTAGACTTTTTCACTCATTTTACTTATCCAGTGATATCTACTTTTTGACCCCTATAATCATAATAGCAAAAAGTAATTTAGTGTTTACTTGGTACCTGACACTGTCTTAAGCACTTTACATGTATTAGATAATTTAGTCCTAATAACAGTCCTGAATAGTAGGTTATGATTATCTGCCTTCCTGATAAGGAAGCTAATAAGTGGTGAAGTGAGTAAATGTGGTAATATACTTGTCAATTATAATGAAGAAAGAAATTGGTTGAGGGAAAACAGATATTTGTACTTATTATTGGTGCCCTTCATTTCATACCCAATTTGAAGATGAAGGCAAGTGCTTGAACTATGAAATATCAAGTTGCCTCACTTATTTCAGGATTTGTTTGTGTGCCAGGTATTTGGCATTGAAAGTAGTATGAATGCTTCTGAAATGGGGTGTTACTGTGTGCTTTCCTGTGTAGGTACACAAACCAATTCTTAGTTGTTTAGCCCAGAGTGCTACTAGTACTGAGTTTTGTGTCTGATTATGAGACTGAGGTTGTGGTGGTGCTGATTGGGGAAACAAGTATTTTCATAATTGTAATCAAAAACTCTAGTAATGTCTTTGGGCTTTCAGGGATCTAAATTGTTTGCTGGGATCACAAAAGGAGTCTTTACTTAAATAAAGGCTGTGTATATGTGGAAGCTCAAAACATTTTTAAAATCTTTTCTGGTGCTCTTTCTATGGGAATAACAAGATATTTCACTTTATTTTTTAGGTTGAAATAACATTTCTACTGCCTTGCTGCTCTTGTCAACATGATGTCATCTTCAAAAAAACACACAAGTCTAGTATTAAAAATATTGGAAAACAATATAAATCTTAATTGAAGTTTCTTTGAGAGGTACCTATAGTCCTTTTTTCACCTGCCCATTATTATAGATTTTTTTAAAATAAGAGAACTCTGATTTTCCTTTGGAGAACGACCCCTTCGCAATTCTCTGTCTCAGACTAAGGTATATGGTTTGATATAAGATCCAAAACTTGCTAATGAGACATAATCCCAAGATTTTATTGGAACTACTTGGAAATAAGTGTTCTGTTTCTACTGGAATGGTTAGCTATAAGGATGATATAAGTTGAATGCTGGGGAAATATGGGGAGATGGGAAGAAATCACTACATGAGAATAAACTTTTTGAAGTCAAGAGAGAATGACGTCAGAAGCATGGTGGAGTGAGAGATGTCCCCAGATCTGTCTCCTTGAACAACAATAAGCTGAACATCTAAAACTTAACTAAAAATACCCAACTTGCACATAAGCATGTCTGAGTGAGGGATCTGTGAATAAGAGCTACCACAAGAATTGAAAAAAAACAACAAAATCAGCAGAATGAGATTTTTAGCAAGGAGATTGAAACCCTCAAAAAGAACCAAATAGAACTTCTGGAGATGAAGAACACACTGAAAGAGATGAAAACAGAAATAGGAAGCTTGGGAAATAGAGTCAACCAAACGAGGAAAGGATCAGTGATGTCGAAGACAGAAATCTAGAAATAAATCAGGAAGAAGAAGAGAAAAACTGAAGAATGAAGAATAATGAAAAAGTAATATAAGAACTAGCTGATACTATTTGGAGAGGAATCATAAGAATAATGGGCATTACCAAAGGTGAGGAAAAGGAGCAGGGACTAGCAAGCATTTTCAGACAACTAGTGGACGAGAATTTCCCAAATCTAAGAAATGAGCTGGAGCTTGAAATTCAAAAAGTCAACAGAACACCCAATTATCTCAACACAAAAAGGCCTTCACCAAGACATATTGTATTAAAATTATCAATGACCAAGAAAGTATTATCAGGGCAGACAGGGAAAAGAAGACGGTAGCCTATAAAGAAAAACCCATTAGATTATCGTTGGACCTCTCAGCACAAACCTTACTTACCCTGATACCAAAACCTGGTAAAGATAACACAAAACAAGAAAACTACAGACCAATATCTCTTATGAACACAGATGCAAAACTCCTAAATAAGATATTAACGAACCAAATACAGCAACTTCTTAAAAAGATTATACACCATGATCAAGTGGGCTTCATCCCAGGGGCACAGGGATGGTTTGACACATGCAAATTGATTAATATAATACACTATATAAACACATTTAAAAAATAAAAATCAGATGATCATATCAATGGGTGCAGAAAAAGCCTCTGACAAGATACATCCATTTATGATCAAAACACTTAACAGAATTGCAAAAGGAACTATTTTTTCCTTATAAATAAAGGCCATATATGACAAACCCTCAGCCAACATTATACTTAATGGTGTGAAACTAAAAATCTTTCTTCTAAGATGAGAAACTAGACAAGTCTGTTCACTATCACAACTGCTATTCATTATAACATTGGAGGTCCTAGTGAGTACTATCAGACAAGAGAAAGATATAAAAGGCACCCAAATAGAAAATGAAGAAGTCAAACTCACAATTTACAAATAACATGATTCTCTATATAGAAAACCCTAAAGACTCCACAAGAACACTACTAGAAAAAATAGGCAAATACAGTAAAGTTTCTGGATACAAAATTAATGTTCAACTATCCATAGCATTCCTAAACTCTAATAATGAAGTGTCAGAAAAAGAACTGGAAAAAATAGTTCCTTTTGCAATTGCAACAAAAAGTATAAAAATACCTAGGAATAAATTTAATGAAACATGTGGAGGACTTATATAATGAAAACTATAAGATCTTATTAAAAGAAATTAAAGGAGATACAAAGAAAGATATTCCGTGTTCTTGGTTTGGAATAACCAACAATTAAAATGACCTTATTACCTAAAGCATTATGCTGATTTAATGTAATCCCTATCAAGATCCCATTGGCTTTTTTTAAGGAAAGAGAACAAAAATCATCAGATTTATATGGGAGCACAAAAGACCCCAAATTGCTAAAGCAATCCTGAGAAAAAAGAACAAGGCTGGAGGCATCACTCTGCCTGACTTCAAATTATGCTACAAACGGCATAATCAAAATGGCATAGTATTAGCAGAAAAACAAACACACACGTACCAGTGAAACAGAATCAAGAGTCCAGAAGTAGACCCATGTTTATGTGGGCAAATAATTTTCAACAAAAGAGCTGAAAGCATACAGTGGAGAAAGGAAAGCCTCTTCAATAACAGGAAAACTGGAAAGCCATCTGCAAAAGAATGAAACAGGACTGTTGTCTATCAACGCAAACCAAAATTAACTCAAAATGGATTAAGGGCTTGACTATAAGACCTGAAACGATAAATTGCATAGAAGAAAATATAGGATAAGCTCATGGACCTTGGACTTAAAGAAGATTTTATGACTTTGACCTCAAAGGCAAGGAAAGTAAAAACAAAAATGAATGAATGGGACTACATCAAACTAAAAAGCTTCTGCATAGCAAAAGAAACCATCAACAAGGAAAAGAGACAACCATCTGAATGGGAAAATATATTTGCAAGCAATGCCTCTGATAAGAGCCTAATATCGAAAATATAGAAAGAACTCATACAACTCAATAATAACAACAAATCCAAACAATCCAATTAAAAAATGGAAAGAGGACCTGAACAGACATTTCTCCCAAGAAGATATACAAATGGCCAACAAACATATGAAAAGATGCTCACCATCACTAGATATTAGGGAAATGTATACCAAAATCACCTGTTAGAATAGTTGTAATCAACAGGACAAGTAATAACAAGTGTTGGAGAGAATGCAGAGAAAAAGAAACTCTCATACACTGCTGGTGGGACTGCAAATTGTTACAGCCACTATAGAAAATAGTATGGAGTTTCCTCAAAAAACTAAGAATTAATCTATGATATGATCCAGCAGTCCCTTTACTGTGTATTTACCCCAAAGACTTGAAAACATATATCTGAAAAGATATTTGCACACCTGTGTTCAAAGCAGCATTATTCATGGTAGCCAATACATAGAAGCAACTGAAGTGTCCTACGATAGATGATTGGATAAAGAAGCTGTGGTACATATATACAACAGAATACTACTCAGCCATAAGAAGACATGAAATACTGCCATCGGCAACAACATGGATGGACCTTGAGATAATCATGCTAAGCAAAATAAGCCAGACAGAAAAAGTTGAAAATCACATGATATCACTAATATGTGGGAAATAAACCTAAAAGCAACAAACAAACAGGACAAACATACAGAGACTCATGGATGTGGACAATAGACTAATGGTTACCAGAAGGTGGAGGGGAAGGGGGAGGTAAGATGGAGTAAAAGGGGTCTGTGGTGACAGAAATAATTCTAACTATGGGCACAATGCAATAATATATGCCTTACTGTTGAATTGTACAACTGAAACTTACTGGATTTCGTTAACCAATGTCACAAAAAAACAAACAAACAAACAAACAAAAAACCTCTCTGAAAAAAAAAAAATGAAGTCATCAGAGAGAAAAGGAGAAACAATGCCCTGATGACATTGTTTTCACCCTGGATCCAGCCTTCCCTGAAGATATCTATCCATAAATTTTTCAGTTAAATCAGTTTGAGTTTGAGTTTTTGACACTTGCAAGAAAAAGCCCTCAGTATTATAGCACAGAAGAATTCTACTTATTATATGTAACAAACATCTAAAAATCCTCTTCCCTGTTTCTAAGTATCTCTGTCATTCAGAATGGCAGCTGTGCTAAATTTCTAGTCTCATTCTCTCAAATCTCCCGGAAACCTTCTTTCCTAAACTCAGATCACTCTACATATTCATTTTCCTTATGCCCATCCTCAAAGCATTTCTGGCTTTCTTCCTCTCCTACTTCCTCCAAGAGAAACATAAAATCTAACTGAGCTTTGTAGTTCAGTCTAGCCTTCTGAGGCCCCTTTTCTATATCTCTACTCCTTATGTTGATCAGTACAATTAAGGTCCAGGATGCTTTCTGAACAGCAAAGGATCCTTCTTTGAAAGGGTGATAGGCTGAAAATACATGTAAATTTTCTGTTCTGGTCTCATTTGTATTCCGTGCAAATAGTGTGTTTGCTTGGACGTTAATTCTGTTTGCAAAAAGCTAGTCCTCGGGTTTCCTTTTGGGTATGTTTTGCCAAGATAGTGTCTTAGGGTTTTGTTTTATTTTGAGTGCTTTTTGAAGGTGTGTGTGTTGGGGTGTGGAGAGGGGGAGTGGAGGATTAAACTTGTTAAACCAGTTTGGTTGTTTTCATAAGTCAGATACAGACCAAGCTGATACAAGTGGTAGGGGAAATTTAACGACTGCCACTCATTCTATTGCCTTTTATTTCCCTCCTCTTTGAGAACATTCTTTGGGTTTTCTACAGAAATAGCTGGAGACTCTCATGGACAATTGCCTCACTCAGCAGCTTTTTCATAAACACATATTTTAGACACTGTGCCCAGGACTCTTAAGTGTCTGTCCTAAGAATATTAATTCATTCAAAGGCAGCGTAACTGCCATTGGAAGAGTACCAGTACTAGCTCCATAAAGATCTAGATTGTCTTTTCATATCAAGAGGCATCCAAAAGTTTTATTATGCTGGACACTCAGTTGATCCTCAGCCCCTCTGTGAACACATTGGTTCTGAGTGGTCTGAATCCCATTCTTGGATCTACTCAATCTGTCTTTGCTGCCTTCAGGCTGGGGTACCCGTGGGGACACCACCTAGCATGATGGCTGCTTAGAGTCCAAGAAACTGTGTTGAGATGACTCTGGGAGACATGTCACCTTTTAAAAGCCCCATCTTTCTTTTACACATTTTTCTCCTTCTGAATCTTCCCAATCACAATAAAGTAAAATATATTACAGTGTCTTGTAATGGTAGGAAAAAGATGGAACAACATATCCAAGAATATTTGAGAAAAATTTAATGAAGGTACTATTTTAAATGGCGTGGTTAGGGTTAAAGGCTACCTCTGGGAGCCATTACCAGTCCCAGGCCTGAAGGGGCAAGGGCAGAGAGTGGTAAACAGAACCAAGAGAAAACAGTATGAGAGGGCCACAGGGTTGGAGCGATGGCATTGGGTGAAGAATATAGCCACTGCTAAAAAGGTGGCCCTCTGGGCATATAGAGGGTAGTCCTGAATAATTCCCTCCTCTGTAATCTGCAAGTGTCTTCCATTGGCCAAACCAAGTGAAAGTCAGCAGACATTTAATGTAGCCCACAAAGGTCAGCCCTGAGTCACAGAGCAGGGTGGAGAGTGGATTTGGAGATACAGAGGTAAAACCAGTCACATCCTATCTTTTCCCACAGCTATCACCTTGGTTCAGGCCTCACCCTTTTTTGCCTGGCTTAGGGTTGTACTCTTGACCCATCTAGTCCATTGGTTTGATGACCAGGTCTGTTCCCAAGAGACTACATTCATTCAGCACAGAATTGGGGTATATCATCAACCTGTGTCCAGGAACAAGCTCTGCAGTGTCACTCCCTCCAAGGGCACAGGCCAAGGCGGCTCCAGCAGGCAGTTTCCCAGCGCCTTTGGACCCTCCCACCGCGCGGGTAGGGGAAGTCCCTCAGTCCAGGCACAAATCCAGGACGCCCCCCGCGGTCTTCAACGCCCGCAAAGCCAGGGGAGTGGGGCGGAGTAGGGAGGTGGGCAGTGGAGAGCGCAGGCGCAGTGCCCGCACCCACGGCCCCTCTCTCCGCCCCGCCTGGCCTCCTCAGTAGCCACCGCCGCGGTTTTCCTGGCGAAGAGCGCGGCGGCCTCAGCGGGCTCCGAGGCTGTATTTAGGAACGCGGCAGCTAGAAGCCCCGGCGTGTCTTCCTTGCCGCGACACGCAGGTAACCGGGCCCCAAGAGCCGATCGGCAGCCGCGGACTGGGACCTTGACTCTGCCTGCCCAGCCGCCCCACCTGGAAGGGGTGGGAGAGTTCCGCGAATCCCACACGCCCGCTTTTAGCCATTGCGTCTAAAGGTTAGAGTATCTCTTTCTGGGTTGGGCCAGCCAGGGGCAAAGCGCCCCGTCCTCTCCACAAACCTTTGTGTGGGACTGTGCTCGATGCCTGAAAGGCCGTGGGGACTCCACTTCCCTGTACTGCTCTTTTGGGGAACCGGACATGGGGTCAGTACGGTCAGCATCAGCTACGGTCCCTACGCCCCCACTTCCTGCCGCCGTCGCAGGTATGGGTCCTTCCCCAGCCTCTGATAAAGGCCAAGGGCTATTGCTTTCCTCTTTCCTAGAAGCCCACCCAACAAGGGTGAGTCCCTATGGCGTCATGGGATCAATTTCAAATACAAACTTTTAAGAATGCTAGATGGTTTTAGAAATATGGCCAAGAATTATTATTTTCTTTTACTCTCGTCTAATGTCTATGTTTCTTGAACGCATCTAAATATGTTGAGATTTTAGTGGAGAATTAACGGTTTGTAGAAATCTTTCCCCAAAAAAAGGGGAGGGCAAGGAGTAGAGAGTGGGTCAGGCTACGGCCGAGTGTGGAAGCTGGAGGCGCAGGGCAGGTCTACTCAACCTTCCCCAGCCCATTGGAGAAAAACGCGAACTCTCTCTGACCAGCCTCTGGGCGCTGTAGCATTTCTATGCCACGTGCGCGGGTTTGGCCTCTTCTGAGAGAAGAGTAGATAGAAGGGTGGCGCGGGCCAGCAGGAAGACTTGTGTTGGGGCGAGTGGGGGCGCTGCACGGATCGGCATTTCCGTCCAATCTTTGGCGGGGCTTGGCTAGGAGCGAAAGCACACTGCTGAGTGACGACTAAAGTCCCCGAGATAGTGACGCACTGGGTGGAGAGGGCTGTGGGCGTCTAGGAAGAGGGCGGTCTCCACTGGCTGTTCCGCGGGAAAGGACTTTGATTGGGACTGCCCGTGTCCGTGGTGCTGAAGTGCTTCAAGAGCCTCCGTTGGGCCGCCTTCTGCTTCACGGTTCTATTCTTCACCTTTGCCAGAAATAGCCTATCTCCTAGGCCGGTGGCCAGAGTGGAACCGGTCCGACACTGAAACCCTTTGCAGATGGGTTGATGTCGGTTTCCTGAAGATAACATAAAGGCAAATGTGGCTCGCTGATGCAAGTACACACAGTGAGCATGGACATGAACATGAATCTCACGTATGTATATGTAGGATACACATATGTGAATACACAGGCAAACATAATGCACGTGTAAATACACTCCTGTTTTTAACGCCATCACACACTACAAGTCACACATTTTCCCAGAACTTCTGAGTAATTCATCATTATTTTTTTTGACACCTCTAGTGTTTCTGATCTCTGCAGAACCATTAATTTTCATAATCATCTGTTCCAAAATCACAGAACCTGTGGATTAAAGTGCTTGGTATTTTGCTGAGCAATTAAGTATTTATACATACAGTATCTTAATAGCAGAACAAAGACAGTCTAGAAAGATACAAAATTGATATTTATACAAAATAAAAGATATTCCTAAAGGAAGTTAGAAAGAATTAATGAAAAATTTATAGTAATAACCTTATGGAAAGTTATAATCTAAAGAAAATATGACTGCGATGTATCATAATGCTGGAAATTTCAAATATACTGGTATTATATTGTTTGTGAACTTAAAGCTTACATATGTATCTGTCAAAACATTGATATCTGTTTTTTCTCACAAAATGTAAGTTCATTGTAAGAAATTTAGGTAATAGAGAAATGCATAAACCAGAGAAAAACCATTGTAAATAGATTTTCTTTTAGATAAACACACATGCATTTTAAATGGACTGATCTGTTGGTTGAATTTTCACTATAGAATTTATCATTAATGTCTTTCAAACTAATACACAAAACTAGGTCATCATTATTAAAGGTTGAATAATAATGTACTATGTGGATAGAATGTAATTTATTTAAACAATCTCATAATAACGAACATTTATGTATTTACAATTCTTTGCTATTATAGACAATTCTGCAAACAATATTTTTGAACAAACATCTGTATGTTTGACTATATTCTTAAAACAAATTCCTAGAAATTAAACTGATGATTCAGCAGGTAGATACATTCTATTTTTTTGATACTTTTTAAAAATTTATTAGTTCAATTATTTTCTGTCTCCTCATCTGTTTTATCCTTTACTATGTTCTCAGCATTTAAACAGTGCCAGTATATTCAAGAAATATTTATTGGGAGAACACTATTTCCAGACTGTGCTACAGAAAAGGTGTACCGATATATACCACTATAAACACTGAATTAGAATGTCAGTATCCCTACACTATCACTAAAATTAGGTTATCAGATTTTATCAAACTTTTAAAAGTATTTTCCAATTGAATAGGCAGAAAATAACATCTTTTCATATATTTATTGGTTATACTTATTTCTTATGCTATTTTGTGAACTCATATCCTTATTCAATTGATGTGCTTACATTTTTTCTTTATTCATAAGAGCTCTTTGTTTCCTAAGGACTCTGTTACATATGTTGTAATTTTTTTATTTTTAAATTTATGATATTTATACTGTATGTAGTCAAATATGTATTTTTCTTTACCATTTCGGTCATTTACATTAGTCTTTCACTTCTCTATAATAAAAGAAACTACCATATTTTTTATTTTATAAAAAAGATTACATTTTAAACTCTAGGTTTATACCCCCACTTCCTTTTTTAGGTAAATTCTTTTCATTTCTATCTGTAAAATTCTATTGAAGATGGCTTTAAAGAAGTAATTATTTATGATCAACCCACACACATCTACATAGGCTTGTCTTCCATGAGGAATAACGTGTAACCCTTCGATGTGCTGTAGTTAATTTCTAAATATTTAATGAAAGTGTTTTGACTTAAAATGCTGTTTAGTCTGTAGTATTTAACTGTTAGTATGCATTCTTTTTCAAAAGGAGCTATTCTTTAGAGTATTTTTTTGTAGATGAAAGAAAATAAAACATAGTCTACTTTTAGCCAATTAAGGAATTCATATCACTGAGATTCATAAGAATGTGAATAAATAAGGTTGGTCAAATACCTTAGAAAACAAACACTTTTTTTTTTTTACATCCATCATGGATCAAAATAACTCTTTCCAAAAACTAAAAGAATGATTATTCAGGCATTGATGAGCTATTCTGTAGTATTTTCTTTCAGGGGTTTAAAAACATTTTAGAACAGCCAAATGGGAATAATTTTGTTTTAATAGAAGAAAATTTAAAATATAGCTGATTATTAAAAATGAAAACAACACCAGAGTAGAAAATAAAACCCTCTAGTAAGTCATTCTCTACAGGTAACCACAAATATTAATTTGGAATAAAAACTTTTAGATCATTAAATTAATAAATAAATATACATTTCATTGAACGTAAGACGTTATTAATTGTAAGATGTATTTTGACTTGAGAAATCTGAAGAAAATGTGCATCTTAAATTTGGTGTATTATAAATAGAATCATATTATATCTATTTTTCTATTTTTCCATATAAGATATGAATATCTTCCCACTTGATAATATAAGAATTGAATTAATGAATATCTAATTTAAGTACATTTAGATTATTTACAATTTTGGATAATAAAAACAATGCTTAGTAAATATTCTTTTAATATACCACTGTGTTATGGTGATATTCCTTAGAATAAATTCCTACTTGAAATTAGGAAATGGGTTAGGGAGAATGCACATTTCACATTTTGGTACATATTGTTTGCCCTCCTAAAATCTTGAACAATTTGCTCTGCAACCAATAGTGCATGCTCTTCTGGATTCTCCACTCACTTATATTAGATATAATCAGCTTTTTCCATTTTCTTTACCTAAGAGGAAAAAGTTATCTCACTCTCCTTTTAATTCTTATTTCTGTGACTTTTACAGAAACTGTGCATCTTTCCTTACCTATTCATGGCCTTTGCCCAATTTTCTTGAGTTTTTAAGAGCTCATTTTGGATGAAAGTTGTTGACTCTTTGTTGTTGGTGTTTTTAGTTTGTCACTTAAATTTATTTTTATTTTTGCACAGAATATTTAAATTTTCATGGAGTTAAACCTGTTGATCTTTCCTTTGTGATGTTTGACTTTGGCGTTACATTTAGAACACCACTCTAATCCTCACCCCAAGATTATAAAACTATTCTCTGGTGAGAGAAATAACATGATTAAATTTACTAAGGACTAGAACCTAGATTCTTATTGTCTTTAGATAGTCACCAATTCTGTTTCTAAACAGATCTAATAGCCTTTGTCTATTTGTGTTGGTAGACCTGTCAATCAACTCTAGCTAAGGGGTCAGGTAGTTGCAAGTGGAGGGGCTCAAACTGAAAAGGGGCAATGATTACACTGGCTGACTTATTTAATTAATATGGCTGACAATTCTGTTTTAGCTATTAGAAATGGGAATTAGTGAATTTAGTCACATGAGAAAATAGTATTTGGGGCGACTGGCAGAGAAATTGACAGATTAATCATAATTTTTTTCATACTTTTACATAATTTAGAATCTTTCCAAAGACACAGACTTTGAAGTGAAGTGAATATGTATAGAATATTTTAATTTCGAATGGATAGCTGAATTCCCTAATACTTTTGAACTCTTCCAGTTTGAGATTGGAATTTGCTGGTAAAGAAGAAGATGATGGCATTAATCATATTCTAACAAGGACCACATTTTTTTTTTCTGAGCACTTTAAAATATTTTGCTGGTGATGAGAATAGTGTTTTATTTTCTTTGCTGAGGCCACCCTGTACCATGGATGATATTCTTAAACACTCTGATAAGTCACGATCCCAGAATATTATGCACCACTGTTATATCTTCCTTCTTGTTTCATATTTCTCTTGCATTATTTTGATTATATAAGCAAGCAAAGTACCCTTCTTTATCACTACACATTTTTTTTTCTGCCATTCTGCCTTTAGCTGTAGATTCTCCATGTAACCAAAGTGTCACTGTCTGCTGACCACTGGTGTGGGTGTGAGGAGAATAATAATCACTCTAGTGCCTTCTCCTTTCTCACTTTTTATCTCTCAATCTTGTGGTCTGGATATGGGAAATACCCTTCTAAGTGGTTGGAAAATGTCAGAGACTAACTGAGATCACAGAGCTCTTTATCTTCTGTGGACCAAAACTTTATTTTGCCTCATAAATGCTAATACATATATATAATTTTCAAATGTTGGCACTTGTGTAACATTACACACATTAAATTATTTATTCTCTCGTTTCTCTTATAGGCAGTGCCGTAGTAGAAATATGCGTGACCAATGGGCCTACTTTATGTGCAGTTAACACTATTCCAGAGTTATATTACATATGAACTCAATCCACATGCCTGTCTTCTTTACTAAAATTTATTTAATCATTTTCTAACTTATCAAAGGCACTTGCTTTGTATCTCTTTCCTTTTATTTAAGACCCCAAACTATCAGCAACTTTACTGAACTCTGACTTTTACTTTAAGAACTTGACAAAGGAAAGTAGAAATCTAATTTCCTATTTATTTTGCTTCTGATCTCTGTGTAACTCTGACTGACCTATTATTCTATTTGGGTGTGAAGATCCCAAAAGTGAATAAGGCTGCTGAGGGTGGTGATGAACTAAAGCCATAATACTCACTTTACTTCTTGGATTCCCTTAACTTAGAGTTAGGAGATAAAAGATAGAGTTAGGTTGCAGAATTGTGGCAATGAAAGGACTGCATCACAACTACTTAGATCTAGCATTAGAAGTTCTCAGTTAAGGTGACTTTCTCCAAAGCAAGCCAGCTATGCCAGAGGACTCATTTATTCTCCCAGCATTCCTTGAGTCGGGCATTGCCCTAGGACCTGCGGATACCAAGAAGATAAGAATATAATCTCTGTTCTTGGAGCAGTAACACTTTATCAGGGGTTAGTGTTACATCTATAGCTCATAATAATACTGTATCAAGCACTACAACAGAGCCCTGTTGAAACTATTCTTGAGCCCAGAGGAGGAACAGATTGTTCAGTGAGTAGTCCACCAGGATGAGTGTGGGTATGTGGGTAGGAGTTTGCCAGAGATTGCTTTGTTTGGCCTCAAATTGGGCTGTAAAATTGGACAGCTTGGATTTGAAGCCTGGCTGCACCTTTGTAAGCTTCACTTACTGATTGATTGATTGATTGATTGATGGGAAAAAAAAGGTACTAATGTTAGCTCCTACCTTGTTTGGGTTGTTGTGAGATTAAGTAAAATAACACCTGTAAAGAATTGGTATAAGTCTGGTGCATAGTAGTCTAGTTGGATGTGTGCGTTTTTTTTTTTTTTTTTGCCTTCCTATGAAGTTGAATGTAAATCACTCTAGACAAATGATTATTGATCCTATTGTCAGAGCTCTCAAGGGTAAAAAAAAAAAAGCTCTCTATAAATGCTTTATGTCTTCTAAATCTGTATAGTAATGCTAATCTGGGAATTTCTCTTCTTATGTAGCTTAAATCTCAATCTGCAGCTTTTTGCCAATTCTCATGCTATCTCCCCCAAAATAGATCTGGAATTATCATTACTTTTGTTTTGCTCTTTAGTACTCTGATGTTAAAGCAAATACCTATTTAATTGTATAATTTCCTTCCTTTAATGTATATAACACTTAGTCTCTTTTATGGTAGTTGTTACCATATTATCTTTTTCCTCAAATGAATATGTACGTCTTTAAGAGAAAGCTTATGTCTTCTTATTTTTATTATCGGCACTCAATAAATACTGACTGAATGAAGGAATAAACATGAATGCATGGGGCTGCCACATTAGCTGGTGTGATCTCAGGCTGCCCTCATAGAAACAGAATCTCCTCAGTAAGAGAGATTATAGAAACTAGTGTATGTTTACAGAAGAGTGGTTAACATGGTGAGGAGAGTGAAAACCATGATCATACATGGAATAAATGAAAAAAGAGAAGACTTTCAGTTCGAAAAAGAAAAAAACTCATGAGGAGACATCTAGGAGGATAGGAAATAGTAGTTCCTGATATTGAAACGTCATGTGGAAGAAGGACTGAATTAGTGGAAATATGTAAGAACAGCCTCTGGAAATTATATGGAGAAAGATTTTAACTCAATGTTAAACATAATCTTCTAATAATCAGAGTGACTCCCAGGTGGCTGCCTTGAGAAGGAGTAAGTTTCCTGTCATTGTAGGTGTTCAAACAGAAACTGTACTATTTGTTGGGAATACTGTACAGGAATTGGAGTAGATGACTCCCAAAGTTCTTTTTCAATGGTCTTTAATTCTATGTATATTATTATAGTATGTATAGGGTTATCCTATATTAAATGTATAAATTATATATGTATATCTATAAAGACATATATACACGTATGATTTTTCTATTCTCATTATGCCTAAGTTGATGAAGGGTGAAAATTACTTTTCAAAAAAATTAATCTTGATTATTTAAAAAATATTACTAGCATGTTTATGCTTGAGGACACCAGTTTATAAAATACTATCCTACATGAACACTGTGTGCTTAAACTGCAATAAACAAGTTTAATAATGTTGTTAGCACTTCAAGTGCAAATAAATATTATTTCAATTTCTAAATTAAATCTAAAAAGAAAATAAGTGAGTCAGAATCCACTTGTCCTGATTCAGATGAGTTGTGGTTTAAAGTTCAGGACTTCATCATTACTACTACCATCATTACCACCACCATCATCACTAACATTTATTTAGCACTTACTATGTACCCAGCTTTGTCTTAAGCACTCATACACGTCTCCCAACAGCTCCATGATAGATACTGTTATCTCCAACACATTTTTAACATTTTATTTAGAAATAATTTCAAACTTATAGGAAAGTTAAACTCATAATCCAATTAATGTCTTGGGTGAAAGATAATTCCCATATATCCTTCACCCCAAGTTCTCTAATTGTAAACATTTTTTTACAATGTTTGCTTTATAATGCATTCATATTCTCTTTCTCCTTTTTGAGCCAATTGAAAGTAAGTTGCAGATGTGATGCCTAATTACCCCTAAATACTTAGGTGTTTTCCTTAAAGACAGTTTCCTGTATAATCACAGTATTATCATCAAAATGAGTAATTTAACACTGATATAATTCTACCATCTAACCCACAGACCTAATTCAAAATTAGCCATTTGTCCCAATAATTTACTCTTTGGAAAATGTTTATTTTTATTTTTTTTAATTTCTAGTCTAGAATCAAATCCAAGATTATGAATTGCATTTAGTTGTTATGTCTCTTTAATCTGTAATTTGTGACAGTTCTTCATTCCTTTCTTGTCTTTAGTTGACATTTTTCAGAAGTTCAGGCTATTAGTTTTGTAGAATGTCTCTCATTTTGTCTGATGTTTCTTTGTAATAAGATGCAAGTTATACATTTTTGGCAGGTATATGATAGAAGTGATATTGTGTTCTCAGAGTATCTTATTAAGAAGTACAAAATTGATTAGTCTTTTTGCTGGTGATATTAACTTTGATGATTTGTTTAAGGTGATACTTCTCCATACTTTTCCCTTTGTAACTAATAAGTATTTCGTGGGGGGATAATTTGAGACTATATAAACATCCAACAAACTTTCAGTCAATTATTTTATGATGATGTCAGTCAATTATTTTATGATGATTCTTTCTTGAATATGTTATTACTACGATGACTGTCAAATGGCAATTTTTCCACTTTCAACATTTATTTTACATTTACTAGTTGGTTCTATTATAAGGAAGAATTTTCTCTTTTATCATTATTTGTTTATTCATTTAGTTATATCAGTATGGACTTACGGATTTCTGTTTTATTCAGTGGATTTAACCCATTATTATTATTATTGATTTTGATGCTGAAATTATTACATATTTGGCCATTGGAAACCCATTCAAGCTGGTTGTTGTGGTCTTTTGATATTTCTATATTATCCTTGGAGTACTTTCTGGTGTAAGATGTTTTAGGCTCATCTTGTACTTTTCCTGCCCCAACCATTTCAGTCATTTCAAAAGGTGCCTTCATTCCTTTTAATAGAGAGTGTTAAGATCTGGGTGCTAGGTGTGGTCATTGCTATTGGGGTGCTGTTGCTTTTGGGCCATTGTAGCTGACAGAATCAGGGAACTGACAAACACATATATACATATATTTCTATTTCTATATCTATTCATCTATTTATATTAAAACACATGAGTTTAATATCTCCAACTCCATTCCAATACTACAGCATTCATTCTAGTCACCTTTTTTTTTATTTGTAACTTTCTTCACTAATGGTGAGAAATCTTCCACATATTTAACTATTTGCTCATTTTCCCTTTATGTAACCAATATCCTACCCTCATGGGCCACCTCCTTGGCCCAGGCTCCTCCTCAGATCCAGTCCTCTGGCTCTACCAGCCTCCTCATAGCCTTAAGTTACATAGCTAGAAAGTGGTGGAGCAGAATAAATGCAAAGCTGCTAATTATACGACAGAGAGCCCTTTATTGGGTCTTCAAGCCCAAGGGCATCTATTTGTGAAACTCTTCCAGTGAAGATGCTCAGGAAAAGAGGCCCTTGGGCTAATGAGATAAAGATTTAACCAGCAGAGTGGCAACCCTTAGGGTTGTACCTTTCCTGAGAAACCTGGAGAATGAAGGTTGGAGGCAGCCAAATGCTGCCACCTGCCAAAACCATTTCTCTGAAATTGATGCGGTTAGTGGATCAGTACCACCGGTACCACAAATATCACACTAAGTTTTGTTACTGTATGAAGAGCACATTCCATTAAGAGAGAAACTTATCTCTATGCTGTATTTCTAAAGAGGGAAAAAATGCTTTTATTAGCAGCTTCTTAAATTGAAATTCTAAGAGATGGATGATAGTGTCTGTTTTTTTCAGTGTTGACATAATTTCTCCGTCCAAAAGATCAGAAATCTGTTCATGTTTTAGAAAACAGCATGAGTTCCATCTGTTCATGTCAGATTTTTCCACATTAACACGTAGATTTATGGAGTGGTAACTTATGTAAGAAAAAACAATGGCAATTATATTCTTTGCTGCCATTTGGAATACACATTATTTTTTAGTCATGAAAATATAGTAATATGCACATACATGCACAATGAATTAATTCTTTCAAATACTATGTATGATAATGGCATTCTCCTTAGTTTATGCAGTGTTTCACCTCTGTTTTAGTTTGGGTTCTAGACACCATCGATTCAAATCTCTCTGTAATATGGTCTGTTTATCCCCAGTTTTACTTTCAACAGAAGGCACAGAAGTACAATAGCTACATTTGGCTTCCTAGGTGACTATTTTGGTCTGACTGAAGTAATGTTTGTTTTCTTTCCCCCTCTGATGAAAATAGCTTGATTTTTCCTCCTGATTTTTAAAGTAAATACATGCTTATGCAGAAAAAAAATTTTAAATAAAAAAAGTATTGAAAAATTTAAATTTTACCATCTACAAGTATAGATAGAAATGTCACATAAATAGAATCATACCATGAATGCTTTTTTATATCTTTCTTTTTACCTAGCAATGTGACATGAAGATTTTTTTTATGTCAGTATATAGACATCTTTTTGGGTGACTGCATAATATTGCGTTGATGTTTTTATTTAACCAGTCTCCCATTAAAGGACAATTATTTTCAATTATTCATTGTGTAAAGAAAGCCATGATGAATATCCTTGCATGCCATCTTAGTGTAGTTTACTAGTGATTTCCTTAGGATATATTCCTGGAAATGGCATTGCTGGGTCAAATGGTTCATACATTTAAAATTTTGATACATGTTGCTGGTAAAATTAACTATTGACGAGATGGATTATATGATACTTGTCCTTCACACGCAATGTCTGTGCCAATGACAGGACTTCATAATGTCTCTTTTCAGCTTTGCAGTAATATTACACACACACACACACACACACACACACACACACACACACACATTCATTAAAAGAGTGATTTTTTAATCTAGGTATGTCATTTACCAACCAGGTGTTGTTAGTTTCATTCAAAATCTGACTTATGGTTTGGTCTGAAAAAAAGATGACATCTGGTCACCATTTTTTAATTGCTTTATCTTATTTGGGTTTAATGAAATGTGGTATATAGGAAGATGTGACTGAGATGTAATTTCATTGAGTGATGGATATAGTGTGAAGAATCAGTTATGATTAAATGAAACCCAAATTTTTAAATTTTGAACTACTTAATTTGGTATTTCCATAAATCTTGGCCTCAAGAAGGATTTTAGGCTTAGCTTTCTCATGGATAAACAGGAGCAGGAACAGGCAAATGTGAGCAGGGGGTATATGTAGTGTTTGAGTGATTTGAGAGTAGACTGCTGATCCTGGGTATTCCCTTTTTGTTCAGAGACTGCTGCAAGTCCTGGAGGGTTGGCAGACTTCTTTGAACTCAGTTGGGCTGTTTGATCCTCTCTTATGAGATTTAGGTAAAAGATAAACAATCAATAAGTATGACTTTAATAAGCATATCAGAACAGCCCTATAATTTGTTTTATATTTAATTAGCACCTAACCTAATTGGTGATTTAACCACTTACATACCTACAAAAAAGATCATGGAAATAGAAAACGATCATTTTACTCCTACTCCTCCCCCTTCTAGCAATGACTTCTTGCTACTCTTAATAGTCAACAGCACAGCTGTATTTAAAGGTTCTGATTCACAGCAAACTGATTCTTTTTTTTTTTTTTAAGACAGTAGGAAAGTGAGTGGTAGATGATAATTATATGTTCATTGAGAATGGCGTATTTTATGCAAATTATAAGTCCACTGCTTCAGAGATTAGAAAGGCTCTTTCCTGGAAAGGGAAGTGTCCATTATAAATGGTGAAAGAATCCTTGCATTCAGTAAGTTCTTAGCTGCCAGCCGACATGTTCATCATAGTGTGCCAGAATTGATTTCCAAACAGTATAACACAAATTGCCCTGCTCCAAATCTGGCTGCATTGCCTTTACACAAGCCAAACCAACTTTCTTCTTTGAAAACTGTCACATAAGGCTTCTTTTCAACCCCAGTTAACCTTTTCCAGTTAACTGGTATGCTGAGTTTATTATAGTTTATTAAAGTCATTAACCACCTTTGAGTATAGCGGAGCCAGGCTTCTTGCTTGACTTTGCCTACACAATAATAGACCCAGTTTCTTCCAAGCTGATGGCAAGAGAGAATGTGTAGTTCAGCTCTAAATGGACTGATAACTCCCATCCCTGCCCTTTTCTACACCTTTCTCTTTTCTACACCTTTCTCTTTTCTACCTTCTACTCTTATTCAGTCCTTTCCTTTTCCTCTTTGTTCCTCCCAGAGCTAACTGTTGCCTCCTAGCATCTCCTGCACAGCATCTCCTGGCTATCCATTCCATAACTTTCCACCCTAGATCTGTCAGCTGACTCCCCAGCTCAAACTTGGACTAGGCCTCCTGTTTGGTGCACTTCCACGTCTCTTTCCCACAAATCCCACAATCCCCCACGTATTCCACAGATCTCTCTCCTTCTCTCACCTTATTTCCAAGTCCCTTAGCTATAATTCTCTCCTTTCCTATAATCCAGACTGACATAGTGCAGCAAAATCCTCAGGCCTCTCTCCCATTCTCCCACAGCCCAGCTTAGCTCAATTCTTTTTGGCCCCATTAGATCACTTTCCATCTTGCTCCTCCAGCCTGGCCCACTCTAGAATCCAATACTACTGCCTTTCCTAGTTCAACTAAGCAGCCTTTATCCCCTGTCCAACCAGTCACACTCCCAGCTTCAGCCTTAGCCAGCCCCATCAAGCAGTTCTGACCTATATATACCCTCTTGGGCAGCTTCTGTTTTTCAGTCCCAAATAAGAATTCTTTCTCACCTAAGTATTCATCTTTTTCAAGCTAATGTTAGCTAACATGCTGAGAGGCTTATCATTCAGCCTAGTATGTCCCAAATCTCTTCTAGCCTAGAATGGGTAAGCTGTTGTCAAGTCCTGGTGTTGTTATGCATCTGTTAGCACTTAAAGGAGTGATCCTCTAAGAGGATGTCACCACTGACCTGTTACTAGCAAAGTACAGTGATGATGATGGATTTGGGATGATTCATACACATTCCTCCCTGAATCTTCTGAGTAAGAAGATGAATTTGCAAGATGGTTAGCAGGGTCAGGAGGATCAGTCAATGGGTGTGGAAACAAAAGCTAGCTATTGCTACAATAATACTGAACTGAGCCCCATTTAAGGGCTGGATTATTAGGGTCAGCGCACCAAAACCAGATTCCAGAATGCAACAAATTTGCCATTCATTCCTCAGACTCAAGTAAATTTTTTTCCCCTCAAGATAAAGAAGCTCATAGATAGAGTGAAGGATTTCATATCCTACTATTTTTTGAGCTAAATATCAGTTTCTTACTGGTCAATAATGTGGGTAATAAAGATCATAATATATCCCCGAGTACCCCTTTTAAATTGGCTATTGCTGTTTTTTTTTCCCCAGATGACTTGTGGATGTGACTAACATGGTAACTCTTAGATTTTTAGTCTTATTTCATCCTAAGTGGGTGATTCAGAATCTGTTTCACATAACAAGGAGGTATGATGAATGAGGTTCCAGGGCTTTCCTACTTTTAGACTGAAAGTTCTTTAGTGATATAGCTCAAATGAAAGTTCTCTTAATCTAAGAACTTTGTAGAGAAGCTGACCCCTCTCTTAGGGGAATCCTGGCTGGACTGTTCTGACAATCCTGGGCCAGTATGGGACCAGCATAGAGTCCAGGGACAGGCCAGTCCAGAAGAGGGGACCTGGAACCAGTGTCCTCAGCAGACAGTCAGATTGCAGCCAAGTGGCAAAGATAACAGTGTGAGGACAATTTCAAAGGTGAAACTGGAATAGAAATGGGAGAATAAATAGCAGAGACTGTGCTAGCTGATAGCAAGATAAGAGAAAGTTCTAGGAGAATTGTAGAAAGCAGTTTAGGACTAAGTCTTTAGTTTTGTTCAATCCATATTTATTAAATGTGTCTGTGTGCCAGGAACACAAATATGAATGATAACTCTCTTGCCTTCATGAAACTCACCAGACCACAAAGGAGATTGTGACTTGGCATGCTCCCTTGAGATGGTACCTGAATCTGTTGAAGAAGTGGGCATAGCAGATTAAAGGAGCCACCTTGGGCTGTGCACAACCCAGAAAACTTAAGATGTGTTGACTAGTACTGTTCAGCAATGGATGTGGGAGGAGGTGGAGTCATGCTGTGAGGGCTCCTGACTTCTCTGTGAAGCACTTAATAATCAGCGGACTATAAGAATGTTAGTACTTGCCCCTTGGCCTGACATTTGCTGGATAGGCCTAGATGAAGATTTGAGTAGAAGTGGTTGAGAGAATGGACAGCATGTGCAAGGGAGTTAAATGAAAACAAATTTGCCTTGATGATTGCATTTCTTCAGTATGAGCTGTTAAGGAAATCTTATGTTATTATTATCCCAGACTACAAACCAATCCTCGGAGATTCTTTCAAAAATCTGTTCTAGCTTTTTTGATAAATTGTACGCTATGTTCCCCAAACAATAACTACAGGACAAAATGAAAGCAAATTGTCTAGTATGAATTACTTTTATACATCATCCTATCTCACCAAAGAAAGAGTTAATAGCAATTTAACACTGTTAGCAGGAATCACCAGCATTATCTTTGGTCTTTGATTCATTAGAACAACATTATGTGTGAATGAATACTCTTTTATAAATTTTAATGCAAAATATTAATGTTTTATTGGTATCTGTATTAAAATAATATCATTAAAAGCAGAATGGGCAGGAGAGGTTCCTTGATCGATAGGATTCTATTTGAAATATTACACAGTGTACCAGTGTGTTGTATATGACAAGGTTTAGTCGCAGATATAACAAAAATCACTCTTGCTTTTTCAATCAGAAATAGGTATGATACAAGGAATCAGAAAGAGGTATTATAATACAGGGAATCAGAAGTTTCTAAAATCATTGAAAGGCCTGGAGGAGCAGATTTCAAGCTGGGCCTCCAGGCATATTTCCTAGAATGTGTGATTTTATCCTTTAAACATTTCCCGATCAAGCAATTTATAAACTGTATATAAGCCTTCTTGCCATGAAAACAGAGCAGAGAGGAAAATAAGCATTTCTTCTATGCTAATAAAATCTCCATAGTATTTGACTAATCTGAAGGAAGAAAACTAGTAGTTATTGAACACCAGCTATGTGCCAGGTATTGTTCTAGGTTCTTTTGCTCTATCTTTTTTATTAAAACCTTATTAATAATCTTTTCAAGTTGGTAATATCAACCTATCTTACAGATGAAGAAACTGAAGTTTAGAAAGGTTAAGTGTTATATGTACAGGTAGATAATGATAGAAGCAGAATTCAAATTCAGATCTGCTGCTTCCAGCCAGAACTGATTAAATTTGTTGTTCAACATTGGTTATTAATCCTATTTGGTAGCATCCAACCAAAGTTCTGATTCAGTATTTAATAGCTACATCTAGTAGGGCAGTTTACTCAGCCATTGACAAATGTTTTCTCATTAACTTTTTTATAAATGATCCACAAAGATGTGGTTCCTAAAAGCAGACATTTCAAACAGTATCACAAGGAGCAAGCAAGTCATCAAATAGTTTCTACTTCAGGCTGAAATAACCTTGTTGATATCACTTGAACCAGAACTTTGCAGTCTCATTCAGTACTTTTCTACATCTTAAAAAGATGAAAATTTCTGTTCTAGGGAAAATCATGGATATACATACAAGCCTTTCTTTTGTACACAGCTGTATGTAGGTTTTCTAGGAATACAAATTTGATCTTTAGATGTTCACAGAATGATGATATGAATTTTCTGTTTGCTGTTGTAACAAATTACCACAAACTTAGTGGCTTAAAACAACACAAATTTATTATCTTGCAGTTCTGTAAATCAGAGATCTAATATGGGTATCACTGGGCTAAAACCAAAATGTGGACTGGGTGTGTTGCCTTCTAGAGGCTCTAGGAAAGAATCCATTTCCCTGCCTTCTCCATCTTCTAGAGGCTGCTCATAACTCTCTCCTATTTTCAAAGCCAGCAACAGCAGGCTGAGTCCTCGAATTGGATCACTCTGACCTTGCTTCTCTTGTCACATCTTCTCTGAGTGTTCTGGTAATATCTTCCATTTTTAAGGGCCCTTGTGATTACATTGGGTCTAACCAGATAATCCAGGAGACTTAAAATAGTCTCCTTATTTTAAGGTCAGTTGATTAGCAGCCTTAATTCCATCTTCAAGCCTAATTCCCCTTTGCCATATTTACAGGTTCTGGTGAATTAGGATGTGGGCATCTCAGTGAAGGGTGAGGAAGCATTATGGGAAGCATTATTCTGCCTACCTTGGATGATTACTTTGCAGTACAGTACAGAAGAAAGGGCTTGGGAAGGGAGACTGGGACCTGACTCTTGTCCATACCATTAACTGGTTATGTCACCCACTAACTTGCAAGTGATCCAAATTCCTAGAACTTATTTCCTCAAATTAAAATGGAGATTATTATACATACTTCATAGATTTGTTTTGACCTTTAAATGAGAAAATAAAGTTGTTAGTTACCTGCGAGACACAGAGAAGGGACTAAATAAAAATAGTTATCATTTTAATTAGAGAATGCAGAACCATATTCAGGATCGAGCAATCCAAGAGAGCATATCCCAGGTGCTTGGAAGTATCTGTGCTTGATATTTCCTGTGGTTTCAGTTTCCCTTTAATTCTCATTAAATGTTTTCCTCAAATCTTTTCAAAACCAATGTATCGATCATAAATAAATACACAGAACATGAATGAAATCACACTTTATTTCACTTTTAACCTCTGCCAGTTTTCCTCCACAAATGACATTGGAATGTGGAACAAAGGGATAACATGAATACTCTTGATTTATCTATTTGTTTCTTCATAATCTTCCCCTGGCCATCAAAAATCATGTATTCATTTACATTTAGTGGGACAACTTCAAAATTGTTTTCTGTTCATTTTCACATATATGGTTTTTCCTGTAATAATTATAATCTATCCTTGCATAAAGTATTAGAAGCAGTTGGTCATCCCATTTGCCTTTCGGCATGCAGAAAGCTGAAATTAATGACTGACTATTACATTCAAAGCCTACTGTTGGATCCATATTAACCAGCCATTAAAAGTGATGTTATAAAATATTTAATAACATGGAAAACTATATTTACAAAGTACTGATAAGGAAAATGAGAAAGTTACATTGTAAGATACAGTGTTTGATATCATTTTTGGAAAAATGTTCATAAACAAAAAAAGGCCTGAAGCGGGTCAATAGTTATCTCTGGGTACTAGGTTTATGAAAGGTTTTTATTTTCTTTACTTCCCCACATTTCTGAATTTTCAACAATAACCATAAATTGGTTTCGCAGTAAGAATAAACAAAAAGTTGTTTTTTATTTAGAGATCTGATGGTGGTAAATAGCTCCTGAGTCAGAAGCTTGTCCTGATCTAGCCCAGGGGAGCCTGATGAAAAACTGCTGTGGACTTAGTGGTGGAACTCACTTTACTGGGCCAATTGGTGCGGTGTGCACTGGGAAGCAGGGAAAGAGCAATTGAAGTTCATCTCAGTGGTTCTGAAAGACATATAGCTCCAGCACCCTTCCTAATTGTTTGAGAGTGGTTTAATTAAGAAAAAAAGATAATATTACTTAAGGAACAGGTTCAGTTATACCTGAAGAATTTAATGTTAAAAGAAATATGGGAGACCTAGCAGCAGAAATGGACCTGGCAGTACAGAAGATAAATACACAAACAGCATATCCTAATGTTTATTATTCTTGCAATATTAAAGACTTTAAAGTGTTTTAATGAAAAGCCTCCCTAGTTGAGTTATTAGGCACTTAAATTCATTATTTATATTATTTATATTTTGTTTTTAATAAAATTTGCCACATTTAAAAAATTCCATTCATTCATTTAACAAACACTTACTAAACACCCGTCTCATGCCAAGCACTATCCTAGATTTTGCAAATACAATAATTTGTAATATCTAATTTAATACGTGTGGGGTTAAAACCCTCACAGGTCTAGTGGAAGAGACAGACAAAAGCACAGCTGTAATTCAATGGAATAAATTCTATAACTGAAGGTATAATGAAAGTACTCAAGTGAGCATCTAACTCAGATTGGAGTGAGAAGTAGCCTAGAAGACTTTTCCAGAGAAGGTGATATTTAATCTGGGCCTTGAAGAATGAGTAGAAATTTACCAGGTGAAAAAGGAAGAGAGTATTCTATAAAGAAGAAATAGCATATGTAAAAACACAGAGACATGGAAGAGTATGAGTATTTAAAGAATTTCCTATAGTTTGGAATAGCCAGAACTTTTGTGCATGTGGAAGACAAGCAGGGGATGAGTCTGTGATGGTTAATTTTATGGATAAATTTGGCTGGCCAATGTAATTTTAGATGTTTCTATGAGTGTGTTTTTGGATGAAATTTACATTTAAATTGGTGGATTTGAGTAAAGCTGATTGCCTTCCATAATATCAGTGGGTCTCATTCTATCAGGTAAAGGACATAACAGAACAAAAGACTGACTTCCCCTGATCAAGAGGGAATTCTGCCCTAGACAGCCTTTGGACTTGAACTATATCATTGATTCTTCTCTGGGTCTCCAGAATACTTGCTAGTCTCTATAATTGTATAGTCAGTTCCTTAAAATAAATCTCTCTCTTTCCTCTTCTTCTCTTTCTCAATCTCTCATATATACACATATACATACATCCTATTGATCCTTTTTATCTGAATAACCCTGTCTAATACAGATGCTAAAGGCAGAGGACAGGGAGAGTTCCTCTAAATATTTTTAAAGTTTGGAATATCAAAGGAAACTATAGGTTTTCAGTTACCTAAGATTACCATTGATTGAACAGTGATATCAAGAGAGCAGATGTGGATATCTGGGCCTATAAGATCTTATAGAAATACCAGTAATCTTAACTTCATTCTCCATACTTTTCCATGTCTACCTCTTCTTGGTTTTCAAATCCATTCCATTCAACCCAACATTTATTGAGTGCCAATATGTGCCAGGCACTGTGTTAGGGGCTGATGATATAATGGTGAGAAAGCCTGCTATTAAAAGGTATACAGTCTGGTGGGAAAGACAGTATATAAACAGATGAATGCAGGGACATTGGGACACAAAGATGGGAATACTTTGTAAAAAAGGAAATAACACTGAAAAAACCACTAAAGCACAAATGTGAGCTCTAAACATACACAAGAGGAGACTGGACAAGATGGCGTAGAAAGTAGAAGCTGTGCACACTTCCTCTTGAGACCACACCATCTATAACAAAACTACAGAGTAACCAGTACATGGAGTCACTTGAGGTCTGGCTGAACAGAAGACTACAACTAGTGACAAAAATAACAGGTTACCTCAAAAAGGTAGGAGGGGCAGAGACATGAAAGAACTGCATGTGGCTGTCAGAACTGAAAGGGCTCTCTTGGCTGCAGAGTCTCCTCCTCCACCTGAGGAGTGAGAGATCCCAGCCCCACATTGGGCTCCCTAGCCCAGAATTCCAGCACCAAGAAGATAAGTCCCCACAAACCTCTGGCTATGAAAACGAGTGGAGGTTGCGGCTGAGTAAGAGAGAAGACTGCAGGAGTTACAAATGTTCCTCTTAAAAGGCCCACTCCTGGCCTCACTCACTGATGGACTCACTCACTCCAAGATCCAGCACTGGGGCAGCTGCTGGAGGGGCACCAGGGATCCGGGTAAGTGGTGAATTGTCAGGCTTCAGGGCAAGAGTTGGAGGGGTGACTTTCTCCTGGGCAGAAGTGCTTGCAGCATCCATTGTTCCTTTGTTGAGACCTCCTCCTCCCATACTGCAGGCACAGTCACGCCTATATTTGAGTTCCCATCGACCTGGATAACACAGGTCGCTCCACCTAGGGGATTCCCTGAGACTTTGCCTCTCCCAACTTGTGGGCCCACCCAAGCCGCTTCTAGTGGTTTATTCCATATAAATATGCTGTCTTGGCTCCTGCCATGGACTTTCATAAAATCTCTCAAAGGCCCACAACCCAAAGAAGCAGCATCTGGCCTCAGTGTGCCCAGTACCTCTTGCTGATCAGCCCTAAACCCTTCACTAGCAGCAGCTAGCCTCTGTTTCTGACTTGGCCACTTGGGGCACTTATAAGCCCAGCATGGGTGGCAGCTACCCATGGATTGTTTGGTGACTCTTACCAGGTGGCCCCAGAAGTATACAGATTGCAGCTGAACCTGGCCTGCAGCTGGACCCCTCCCACGACTGTGCTACTGGGCCCCACAGCAAACCTACTACATAAAGCCACTCTACTAAAACTGGAAGACATAATAGTCCTTCCTAATACATAGAAATAAACACAGGTAGGCAGCCAAAACAGGGAGAGAAAGAAGCATGTCCCACATGAAAGAACAGAACAAAGCTCCAGAAAAAGAACTCAACAAGATGAAGATAAGCAATCTACCAGATTATAAGGATGCCAAGGCACTAGGGGAATAGGAGATGAACTCAGTGAAAACTTTAACAAACAGATAGAACACATAAAAATGGAGATGATAAACATAATAGGGAACCAATCAGAAATGAAGAATACAATATCTGAGATGAAGAGTACATTAGAAGGAATCAACAGAGTGGATGAAGCAGAGGATTGAATCAGTGATTTAGAGGATGAGGTAGCCGAGGACACCCAATCAGAACAGCAACAAGAAAAAAGAATCCAGAAAAATGAGGATAGTTTAAGAGGACTCTAGGATATCATCAAGCATACCAATGTTCGTATCATAGGGATACCAGAAGAAGAGAGAGAGCAAGGAATTGAAAACCTGTTTGAAGAAATACTGATAGAAAACTTCCCTAACCTGGTGAAAGAAATAGACTCTCAAACAAGATGAAACCAAAGAGGCCCACACCAAGACACATCATAATTAAAATGCCAAAGGTTAAAGACAAAGAGAGAACCTTAAACACAGCAGGAGAAAAGCAATTAGTTACCTACAAGGGAGTTCCCATAAGACTGTCAGTTGATTTCTCAATAAACTTTGCAGGCCAGAAGGGACTGGCAAGGAAACATTCAAAGTGATGAAAAGCAAAGACCTACAAATAAGATTACTCTACCCAGCAAAGCTATCCTTCAGAATTGAAGGACAAATAAAAAGCTTCCAGACAAGAAAAAGGTAAAAATGTTTATCATCACCAAATAAGTATTATAGGAAATGTTACAGGGTCTTCTCTAAGCAGAAGGAAAAAAAAGATAAAAAATATGAATAATAATATAGTAATAATTACATATCTCTCAACAATTACTTTAAATATAAATGGATTAAATGCTCTAATCAAAAGATAGGGTGTCTGAATAGATAACAAGACTTTTACCTATACTGCCTACAAAAAACTCACTTCAGATTGAAAAACACATACAGAATGAAAGTAAAGGGATGAAAAAAGATGAAAATGGAAACAAACAAAAATCTGGGTAGCAATACTTATACCAGGCAAATAAATTTAATGGGAAAATAATAAAAATAATTTTTTTCCTCCTCCTCTTTGATTTGTTATATATGCCTAAATTACCAATTTGGGTATCCCTTCCACCTGGAAACCTACTAAGATACCCCATAGGCTTTTTATGTACTTCAGCAGTCTCTTGTACTCCATGTGGTTGCTTGCATTAACTTATTAACATATTAAATTTGACCTTACTTACTTTCTGCTAATCTGTAAGCTCTGTGAGTACCGGGATCATGCCTGCTTTATTTATCTGCATATCTATAGAGTCTAGCATGGTGCTGGGCAAATGATACCTCAATATTTATTGAAATTCTCACATGTTGAAAGACATATGGGCAAAAAGAAAAGAATTCCAGATTCTTTTCGAGAATTGTATTAATGAAGCCTGAAATTAAATGAAAACTAGAAAGAATGAAGAAATTCCTTTAGTGTAAGGCAGTTTTTGTATCAGTAATATTATATTCTAACAATATAATATTAATGGTGTTGAGAAATGCTTGAATATATTACTGACTAATCCATTGACAGAAATGAACAAAAACTGCGTAGTGCAAATAACAGTTTAAAGTATGCAGTTGGATTAGGATTAAATACACTGATGTATGCCTAACAGGATGTCGAATAAAACTTTCTTTTTACCTCGGAATTAGTATCCAGGATCCCACAATAGAGGACAAAATAGCCCACTTTCAAAATGCAATGAGCACCAGATCATTATTTGCAACGACTGCATGTGCCTTCTCATTCCCCAATTTGAAGTCTGCTTAGATAGCACATTTTAATTTGACCTTTGCATGCTTGAGCTGAGAAAGAAAATTGGAGGGAAAAGGCAGTGGTGAGTGGCCTGAATAGTCATTGGAATTGTAAGAATATATGAGTTTCAAGGAGCCAAATGAACACTGTTGGTGATTGCCCAAGATAGTCATCCACTAAATAAGATAACCAAGTAGCAAAAAATCTGTGGGCCATAAGCCCTAGGGAAAGAAGCTTTCCTACATCAGGGTTCTGTGCACCAGGGAGGCCCTACAGAATTTACCCAGGGTACCTTGCATTAGGATGCCTACAACCTAAACGGTATCGATGGCCTATCAGAGTTAACAGAGAAACAAAGACAACAGGGAGAGAATTCTAACATGTACCAGTCAGAGTTCAATCTGAGACACAAACCAGTAGGAGATTAATTATAAGGAATTGGCTCATGCAATTGTAGGGGCTGGATAAACAACGGCAGCCAGGGAAAAGATTGAGAGTATGTTGGAACCCCAGGAGCACAGGCTGAAATTCATTGTCTACGGGCAGTAAAGAAACGAAGATCATAAGCAGGCTGGAACCTCAAGGGCTTGAACTGTTTGGAATCTCCGAGCTCAAGGAAAGCATAAGCCCACTTTTAAAAGGTTCACCTGATTAGGTCAGGCCCACCCAAGACTGTCTTCCTTCTGATTAACTTGAAAGTCAACTGATTAGGGACTTTCATCACACCTGCAAAATATCTGGACAGGAGCACCTAGGTTAGTATTTGATGAAATAACTGAGGAATGTAGTTCAGCCTAGTCCAGTTTGTACACCAAAAAGCCATAATATAACAGCAGCCAATACACCGGGGGAGCTACAATCTAGAAGAGAGAGCTGGAGGAAGTGTCTCAGAAGCAGACCATATTACGCTCCCACAGATTCTAAAGGGAGAGAATGGGAGAAGTAAAATAGTAGACCACATCCTCTCCCCATGCATGCCCCCAGAGCTACAAATCTGGTGTGCAGTGGGGAAGAGGAAAGCTTTTAATGGGTATTAGTCACAATTTTAACAATGGATAGCAAATGGTAAATTATGGGATCTGAGATGTCATTAAGATACTTGCTGACCAGCAAGGAAAGGAGATTTAACATAGCAAATTTGTGTATGGCGACTGGAAACAAAGCTCCACTGAGTTGAGACAACTAAGTAACAAAATGTTCAGATTCCAAAAATTAGAAGAGCTACTGCAGATGTTAAAGAAAAAATAAATGGTATAGTAGTCAAGGAAGGCTTGCTTCTAAAAAGCAGAATGTGGACTGGGCCCTCTTAAAAGATGAGCAGTATGCAGAAAGTTAGAACAAAGGAGAAAGTAGTGAGAATGAAAGCTTAGAGAAATGATAAGTACATGTGGAGAGCAAAGAAAAGGGAGGACACTGAACTGATTGAAAAAAGTATGTGTGGTAAGGAGGCAAGTATTGAAAGCGGATAGACTAGGCAGGATCTTGAGAGCCAGGCAGAGGAGTTGAGATTTGATGAGGTAGTCAATAGGAAATCACTGTAGGTTCTTGAATAAGGAAAGCGTGAGGGAAGTTTTTGTTTTGTTTTGAATCTTTTAAAGACAGATTAATGACACAGTTGTATAATAAAAATGGATTTTAGGGAAGAAGGACTGGGATTCAAGGGGGCTAATTAGGATGGTGTTGCAATATTCTAGATAGGAATTCACAATAACCAGATCCAGAATCATGAAGGTAAAAATGGAATTGGAATTGGAGAAAGGGAAATTCTGAGAAATATTTCAGAGACAAATACAGTAAGATTGAATACCAAATGGACATGTGATAGCAGAAAGGATAATTCAGAGTATTTCTTAGTTTCTAGGTTGAGGAATTGGAAAAATGGTGGTTGCAAACATAAATGAGGAAATTAGGAGAAAATACCTTTGAGAGACCAAGACTATTAATTCAACTTGGGATTGTTGAAGCTGAAGTCATGATTTGAAGTGGAAATATCCTGATAAAAGTTAGGGAAAAGAATATCAGATTAGCCCGATAGCAATATGCAGGAAGGACTGCAAGTGGGAGGACCAGGCTAAGAAACTGAAAGACTGGGAGGCACAGGTGGTCTTTTCTTTAAATGACTTCTACCAACTAAAGGTAGTGTCCTTTAGAAGAGAACAGAGTAAATAGGAATGGAACAGCTGGCTACCCAGATGGTATCAAAGAACAAAATAGGATTTGATTTCTGGATCATGGTTTAAGAGCCTGGACCTGATGAGTTTTTGGCAAGGAACAGGGATTATGTCATGAGGACAAAAAAATAAAAAAAAAAATTTTAAAGGGGAGTAGGGGAGGAAGCATTTGGAAGGAAATTGTTCTTGGACGGATAGATAACAAAGAAAAACTGAACAAATACAGGTTTCAATAAAAGAATAATATTTTAGAAGACACCCAGGTTTTCAAAAGGAAGCTGAAATTATTGTTAACATTTACTGAGAGTTTACTATGTGCCAGCACTGTGGCAAATTCTTTATGTGTATTATCTCATATAATTCTTACAAGCAGCTTAACTTTTTTCCCATTCATCAATGTGTTGTGGACATCTTTCCATGTCAATAAAAATTGACACCGTTGTCTTTAATGGATGTATAGAATTCTTTCGTATGAAGGGTCATTGTAGTAAGTAAGCTACAAAAGACTTTCCTATTCATACATTTTCCCCGCACTTTTTTGTATGCTCTTTTTCTTCAATAACAGATGAACATTTTGCTTTAGATTTTAATTTTTTGAACAATATCATGGTTTAAAAATAAAAATATAAAAAGTTATACTGTAAAAAGCCTTTCTCTCAGGCTTTCTTCCATTCTTGTTCCCTGTCCCACTGCCACAATTATTAGTTTCTTTATATTGTTCCATAATTTCTTTGTTATATAAACAACTATGTAAATATGTACATTTTCCTTTTTTTCTTTTTACACATAAGGTAAAAAGCATCTTGTGATCATCTCTTTAGGGTAGAATCTTAGAAGTGGTATTGCTGAATTAAAGGGTAGTTTCAGTAAAATCTCAGTTAAAAGACATACATGTCTCGATTGCGCATCAGAAAAGTTGTACACACCAATTCATGAATGTCACTAAATCAATTTTTTTAAGAGTGTATCTATGTATCTGAAATGTATGGGGAACCAGAATAAATGTTTAAAAAAATCACTATCATTTGTAATATAAGGCTAATTTTGGTACTATATAGAAGTTGTTACACAAAAGACTTTAGACTTACACATTTAAATTTATAATGTAGAAAATGGACACAATGAGAAGGTTTGATCTAAGTTGTGATTTATCTTTTTTGTTTTTCTTATGGGGGAGAGACAGGTAGTAATGAAAAGATGGAAAAAATATCAGTGACTGTACTGTAAAGATAGAAAATAGAGCTGAATGAATCAAGAATAAGCAGAATGGAAAATAGGGGCAGACTTAAGATGAGAGTGAAATAGGGTAGATTATTTTGTTGGGCCTCATACATCTGATAAGGCATACTGCCAGATCATTTTTCTCTATTACTTTTTAAAAAACTTTTGTTACAACTTCTACTTCATTACTGAATTGGTATATATGATTATAATATAAATTAAAACTAAATTTCCACTGAATATGTACATTTTGTCTTTTTTTCTTTTCTTAAACAGAATTAATTATCTGAAGAAATGGATACTTCTCCTTCCAAAAAATATCCAGTTAAAAAAAGAGTGAAAATACATCCCAACACAATAATGGTAAAATATACTTCTTATTATCCCCAGCCTGGGGATGATGGATATGAAGAAATCAATGAAGACTATGGAAATTTTATGGAAGAAAATCCAAAGAAAGGCCTGCTGAGTGAAATGAAAAGAAAAGGAAGAACCTTTTTTGGAACCATGGACAGCCGACCTCCACTAACAGATGACCCAATGACCAATGAGATTGGACAATTTCAGAGCTTTGCAGAAAAAAACATTTTTCAATCCAGAAAAATGTGGATAGTGTTGTTTGGATCTGCTTTGGCTCATGGATGTGTAGCTCTTATCACTAGGCTTGTTTCTGATCGTTCTAAAGTTCCATCTCTGGAACTGATTTTTATCCGTTCTGTCTTGCAGGTTTTATCTGTGTTAGTTGTGTGTTACTACCAGGAGGCCCCCTTTGGACCCAGTGGATACAGATTACGACTCTTCTTTTATGGTGTATGCAATGTTATTTCTATCACTTGTGCTTATACATCATTTTCAATAGTTCCTCCCAGCAATGGTACCACTATGTGGAGAGCCACAACCACAGTCTTCAGTGCCATTTTGGCTTTTTTACTTGTAGATGAGAAAATGGCTTATGTTGACACAGCCACAGTTGTTTGCAGCATCTTAGGTGTTTGTCTTGTCATGATCCCCAACATTGTCGATGAAGACAATTCCTTGTTAAATGCCTGGAAAGAAGCCTTTGGATACACTATGACCGTGATGGCTGGACTGACCACTGCTCTTTCCATGATAGTATACAGATCCATTAAGGAGAAGATCAGCATGTGGACGGCACTGTTTACCTTTGGTTGGACTGGGACAGTCTGGGGAGTATCTACTATGTTTGTACTTCAAGAACCCATCATCCCATTAGATGCAGAAACCTGGAGTTATCTCATTGCTATATGCATCTGTTCTACTGCAGCATTCTTAGGTGTTTATTATGCCTTGGACAAATTCCATCCAGCTTTGGTCAGCACAGTACAACATCTGGAGATAGTGGTAGCTATGGTCTTGCAGCTTCTAGTGTTACACATATTTCCTAGTGCCTATGATGTCTTTGGAGGGGTAATCATTATGGTTAGTGTTTTTGTCCTTGCTGGTTATAAACTTTACTGGAGAAATTTAAGAAGGCAGGATTATCAGGAAATACTAGATTCTCCCATTAAGTGAATCCCTGATTATCATCATGTTAACCATCAGTTATTAATAGATACATTGCCATTTTAATGTTTACCTATATCTTCTGTGTTGTATAACTGACAGAGTGCTATATATAAAATATATAATTAATATATGCAGATGTAGAAAAATTTATTCTAGTCTAATATATTAAAAAACAAATATTCAATACATGAAATGTACAAACCTAGTGTCTTTATTGTTATTAATAAAAGGTAATTGTGATAGAATAGTAACTTTCATCACTAAAGAACATAGACTTGAAGAAGTGACTTTTAGATGGAACTTCTGTGTTCTTAAAGTTCAAAAATTAAAAAAATGTTCATGTCCAATGCTCTACAAATGTTCAACAAAAATCCTTCAATATTCAAAAATCTTCATTTGTGAAAAGTACAGTATAAGGTGAAATGCTGAATACAAAGCCCTGTTTTGTTATCTATTTGCATTAGGAAACTAGAGGTGATTGGGCTGGGTAAGGGAGCTTCAGTTAAGAAAGAAGGAGGAAACAAGAGAAAGGAGCTTCCCCTTGTTATGGCCACATTAGGCAATGCATAGGAAATGGAGGTAGAGAGAAGCCTGAATTCTTGCCAGCTCTACTTAGTCTATGCCATTTTGTGCCTGATGGTGGGAGGCTAATGCTGGGACAGGGTCTGCTTATTCTCAGTTAGAGGATCTCTTCTAAAATTGCCCTTGTTTAGATTTTTGTAGTAAGTACATGTATGAGCTTCAGTAAAGGTACTCCTTACCCCTGAAAAAGACATTAGCAGTAATCATAGTATAAGCAGAAAATTGTCAAAAGAAATTCTTGTCAAAAGGGATTAAAAGTCTGTAAAAGCATATAAGGTGGCATTAATTTGGGTCTACTTTGAGCAATTTTTACTAAGCTCAAACAAGTGTTGATATGGTACTGGTTATTATGCTATTATTATTGAGCTATCTCAGCTCCAAATTTACCCTTCTTCTCTGATGCCATGGCTCAGACCCTGCAAAATACATTTTGCCTATGCTAGCTGATGCCTCGCTAGGTTCCACCAATAAAGGGCATTAGAGACTGGAAGACAGGAGAGGGGCGAAAGGGCTGCCTCTTTTCTGATTGTTTGAAGTTTCTGTCATTGTTACCTTAGTGATAGGCAATGGTCCTTTGCTCTAGCAGGAGTGATTGATTTCAGCCTTGAACTTCTTTTGGCACATCTCTACCCACCACCCCCACCCACAACCGGTCTCAGCCTATCCTTCAGTAGTAGAAGGACTGGCTGGATAGCATCCTCTCAGGAATCTGAGCTATAGCTCAGCTGGGACATTCCTCTGAGCTTTCGAGACTTGATAGTCCAACCTTGATTCCTCTTTTTCACTTGCTTTAGGGAAGGTAGCTGCTACCTCTGGCCTACTTCAGTGCTTCCTTTTTGCTTTTTCAGTCCATCAACACACAATACTAAATTCTCTGTTGTAATATCTTGTGATTTCTAGTTTCTTGACTACTATGTCTCCAAACCTTCCCCCAAAAGAACCCATAGTCATTAGCAGAGTATCTGTGCTTTTGGGAAAATGTTAATATTCAGATTTTCCAGGAATTACTAGATACTGGCTCTCAAAATAAATTATCCCAATTGAAGTACAAAAAGAAAAAGATTTGAAAAAAAATGAACAGAGCCTGAAATGAACTGTAATAAGGACTAAAAAATCTGGCAAAAGTATAAGAATAGTTTCAGAGGAGGAGAGAGAGCAAATGGAGCAGAAAAAATATTTGAATACACACTGGCCAAAAGTTTTCCAAATCTGATAAAAGGAAACAACAACAACCAGCAATCCACATATTCAGAGAAATAAGGGAACCCAAGGTGGATAAATACAAAGAAAAACACACCTAGAAACATAGTGTAACTGCTCATAGAGGAAAGAAAAAAAAAACCCCAAAAACAAAAAAACAAGATCTTAAAAGCAGCTAGAGAAAATATGACATTCAGGAAAACAATGATAATTACAGCACTTCTCATGAAGAATGGAGGCCAAAAAACAATGACATTTCAAAGTGCTGAAAGAAAACCCTTTGATGGGTTCTTATAAGATAAAGTTTAAGGTTCTTAACTTCCATAACCCAATATTGCTTATATTTCTAGTCATCTTCTGCTCCAGCATATTATGTGATTGTGTAATACCTTTTTTACACAGGCCCCTCCATGTGGAAAGCCTTTCTTTTTGCCTACTTAATTGCCTGACTAGCCTGACCACGTAACTCCCTTCCCCCTGTGGCTTAATGTCCCCCTGGACATATCTATTGTTGTACTTACTATATTAAGTATCTGTTTAAAGCTCATTCTGACTCTGGATTGAGCTCCTTTAAGATCGATCTTCAGATCTCCAGTACCTATTGTAGTATCTACCGCAGAATGAACTCTTAATAAATTTGGTTGAATCATTTTTCATTAAAACATATCAACACGCAATCCAGAAATTCAATTTAGTTACCAGGGTCTACTAATGTCTATACCTCATTATCAAGCCTGTGATTAGTTACTTCTTGCTGATTAGTAGGTAGGGTTTTGTTTTTTGTTTTTGTTTTTTTTTTTGGCCCTAAATGGTCCTGCCTGACAGTGATGCTAAACCAGATCATTGTCTCTAATCACTTCTAACTATAAGCTACCAAGAGTTTCCTGGGAAAGACCTTGAGACATGGAGGCTCCTTTTTCCATTCCTTGTCTTTCAAAATCCTTTTAAGATTAATGAAGTGAGCTTCCTACAAAAATCTTTATCCTAGACAGATTGGCTACCATATTAGAAGCCCCATTTCCACTAAATAGGTCTTAAATTCTGACTGAAATTTTCTTGTTGCCTGATTCTGGCGAGACCTTGGTCCATTCAGCACTAATTAGCAAGGGTGATTCCTGTTTTGGTTTGAGTTCCACTAGGAGAGGAAAAAGAAGCCACATGCATGTTTATATTTGGAAGTTGGGGAGACAGTGTGTGTGAAAGGAAGTCTCTGGAACAACTCCCACTCCATAAGAACATGGAATTCATTCCTTCTAAATATACCATACTGCAGTTTCATATGTGACTTTCTGCCTAACTACCCTTCCACCCAGTGCTTTCTTCTTTTAATGCTGTTTCCTTATTTTTCTTTTTATAAAAATTTTTAAGAGTTCCTGGTAAAAATGGATGAAGAGGAAACAAGGAAAACAACAGGAAAAAACATGTTTACAAGGAACTAAAACACTTTTAAATCCCTTAATTCTATTGCTTAAAGAGGTGGCAGGCAGGAAGAGTCAAAGATCTGCATCAAAATCTTGTGAAAGGTCTGTTCAGGGCATTGGCCTATTTGAAGTATGTATTCCCTTACAAAATAAAATCCATGACTTAAGTATTTTTTTTTTCTGGGTTTATTTTCCCCACTTAAGGTAGTAGTATAAGCTACCTGATCACAAACACTACCTGTTGTTTGTATTCATACTCCCTGTCCCATCACATGTTAAATATGTAACTAGAATTGAATTGAGGTAGATTTTGTTATTAGTTCACTGTGTGATTTTAGAGCAATAGTTTTAATATCTGAACAATGGTTTCTCCAGCTTCAAAAATAAATATCTCGATCCATAAACTTTTAAAGATATATAGATGAATAAAACTATTGTATTAGTTGCCTCAGGCCGCCATAACAAAAAAAAAAAAAAACACAGACTAGGTGCCTTAAACAATGGAAATTTAATTTCTCACAGTTCTGGAGGCTGGGAGTTACATATCAGGGTGTCAGCAAGATAAGTTTCTGATGAGAACTCTCTTCCTGGCTTGTATGGTTGCCACCTTATTGTGTTCCTCCACGGTGGAAAAAGAGCAAGCTCTCTGGTGGCTCTTCTTATAAAGACACTAATCATGTAGGATTAGGGCCCCACTCTTGCCATGTCCATCAACTTCAATTACCTCATAGAGCCTTTATCCCCAAATACAGTCACATTGGGGGTGAGGGCTTCAATATACAAATTTTGATAGGACACACAATTCAGCCCATAGCTGCCATGATAAAATATGCAAAGGTATTTAGACCCTGAGAATAAATTCAAAAGTCACTTACATTGTTCCCTTTGGATGCTAATAATAGGATGTAGCCACAGAGTAGCTGTTGCCCAGTTTGATGATGTACTTGCACCAGCCAACTTGGTGATTTGTGCTTGACTTTGAGATCCTATATATAGCAAGCAAACCACATAAATTTATCACCACTCAAATAAATAATTTTAAAGTTAAATACAAAAACGTGTGAACTCTTGGGACTTACAGTCAAGACTAGGATTAAAGAAAGGAAAAGATGTATTAATGCCTTCAACAATATTTACTGTCCATCTATCACGTGCTAGGTACTGGGGAAAAACTAAAAACTGACATGGCTCCTGACCTAATGGAGTTTACAATCTAGATAGGGATATAGGCAAACTATTTCAAGAGCTTGGATAAGGAAAATACCAGTGTTCCAGAAAGGGTACCTAACCCAAGCAGGCTTCCCTGAGGAGGAAAGTCTAAGCTGAGCAACAAAGATGGTTAGAAAAGAAAAGAGGAACGTTGGGGGTGGGGCTGCAGCCCTGGCGTCGGGAGAACTTACTGATGACCTGGCAGGTGGCTGAGGCTTGACCCTTAAGAGTGGGCAGACCTAAAACCCAAGGTCACTTTTCTTCTCCATAAAAGCATGACTACCGCAAACGAGACGAAGCTACCTATGCGCCAGAACACTTCGAAGACTCTCAGACTCCGCTTATTTCGGTTTGTGGCTCAAATTAAGCAAACATCTTACATTTTTCTCTCAGGTCACCATTTCCAGGCATTTTGGTTTGTTCTTTTTGCTCCTCGCCCCTAAGAACCTCCATCTGGCGAGGCTCTCTTCATGTTAAGAAATCATGAGGAAAATCCCAGAGCAGTTGGGGCTGACCTCGGGAAGCAGTCATTTTTGCCATGGAGTATCTCCTGCGGCGCAAAGGAGGGCCCAAAGTACTCAACCAAAGAGAAAAAACAACGTAAATCGGGCACTTTTTACCCTCCAACTCTCTTTCTGCCGCGCAGCCTCAGCTCGTTTCACGCCCAGCACAGCGCTCGATTGACAGTCAGGATCGTCCAATCGCAGCGCGGAGCAGAACGCTTTCTCGTCAGGGATGGAAGGGAAGGGAGCAAATGAACCTATCAAATTGGCCCAGGAGGGGGTTTCCTGCCCGCGCGGATCCGCCCGCGGCCTCAAGGCCAGTAGGCACTGCAGCTCCGCCCGCCCGCCTCTCGCGCCCCGCCCCTCTCCCGAGAGCTACGCGGCGGCTGAGCGGAGGCCTCGTGCCGTAACGGCCATCGCGGCGACCGCGGCGGCGTACCGGTTCCCTCCTCAGGTGAGCTGGGGCCGCCGGGGCTCAGCAGAGGGAAGGAGAGACAGCCCTGCTGGCAGGCAGACTCACAGAGAGCCTTTCCTAACGTTCACACAGCCTGTTATTAGCTATGTTGCTTCCTCTTCCCTGGCGAAGTTGGCATTGGGGGCGCCTTCTGCGGGCCCAGAACTGAGCTGGAGGGGGCGGGGAGGCTGATCGGCCCCGCCTGGGCGTTTGCACCGTGGCTTCGCTCGACCTTTCGGTCACTGCCCCGCGGGGAGCTGCCCCGCGGCTTCCTTGTTCGGTATCAGAGCGCCAGGTCGGGATGCGCACCTCAGCTGGCGATCTCCGAAAGGCTGGGTGGTTGAGTGTGCAGCGTGCGTGCTTCTCTGTTTCTTTTCCACCCAGGAAAGTCCTTTTGCCTGCTGTGGCGTAATGCAAAGCCATGAAGGTAGGGACTTGGTAGAGGAGAGGAGGGGCACGCTCACATCCAGCTGGAGAGATGGAAAGGGACCCTGGTCCTGAGCGGAAGGTGGACATCCTCGGGATGCGCCCTGTGCCCCTCCCCCACCCCTACCGTTTCTCTGGTTCTTGGTAAATCTGGATTATTTTAATTGTGTGGCCCTACTGTAGATTCGTACGTGAGTTGCTTGGGCTTTGAGCTTTTGAATTGAATTGTAATATATCCGATAAATAAAAATATTTCAGTAGATTGGTTTTGTAACTTTGTGTTTTCATAAAAGTTAAAGTTGCCGTTAGAAGCTCGGGAAACGGTTTTGTTCAGGGCTGAGTACTGTAACATTATAGACGCTCAAGTAATGTCAAACTGATGAACTGATCACCTAAAAATAATTCTCGTTACTTTGGTAAGAAACTTTAGGACTTAGGAAAGAGGGAAGGAGAACTTTCTAACCCCATCTTGGGTGATGAGCAAAGAAGTTTAGTGTCTGGTTAAAACGAGTAAGTGTTGCAAGAGCAGCACTATTCATTTTTTTTAAATCTTACTTTGGTAGGTTTGTGAAAAACAAACCATATAATTTATTAAGCACCTGAAGCACTGTGCCTGAAGTCTCAGTTTTCAGCAGGGTCACAAAGTAAATGGGGAAATAATTCAAGAAGATTTTGTTTGGTGGTTGTCAGTAATGTTCAGTTTTTAAATAGACATACCATTCACAATTTGATAGTAACTGAAGAAATATGCATTGGTTGACTAATATTTTCATTACATCTTGATTACAAATTCTTTCATTTTTCTTCTTTGTGAAAACTGATCAGTAAGACTTAGCTATAATATCTACAAACACTATTTGCAGAGTGCTCAAGATACCTTAAATGGGCTATGGCATATTATGTTAAATTTTTGCTTTACTTATTTATGTTAAATGTTTGCTTTATTTTTCTAAGCGTTATCTTTTAGTCAGATTTTACCAGTGCTTTTGGGTCCATGAAAACAGAACTGGAGGCATACATAGAATATTTTGTTAAATATTAAGTGCTAATTTATGCCTCTGAATTTATTTTTCTCTTGGACCTTTGAGAACTTTCCTGCCAAAGCTCAAGGTAGATTTGATGTGATTGTTATAAATTACTTGTCAGGAAGACTTGATTTAATAAATACAGATGTACATTATTTTCTATCATCGTTTAATAATTTTTACAATTTACTCACCTTTATAAAATGGAAAAATACCAAATGTTTTTTACCTCCACCTGAAGACTAAGAGATTATTTAGTCAATACATAAAATTGGAGGAAGCTATGAAATCACTAAGCATTTAACAATCTTCATAAATATTTTGCTATGCATTTTAGGAAGACAACTAATGGCAAAAATGACAATAAAGATTATTTAGTCAACAATTCTATTGGGATGACCCTATTTCAAAGGTAGAATTTACAATCTTTCCTTCAAAACTGATTCTGTGTGCTGACTGTTTAAGTGATACTATGTTTTCAATTACCCAGAAACAAACCTTGGTTTTGTTGACTTCCTCAATGCGCATAACATTGGCCAATTTTTGTCAGCCATTTTTTGAAAAAATTTTCAGCTATCTGTTCATTTCCACTAGCTTTTAACTAGGTTTTCAGCCTGCCTTTTCTTCCTACTCAGTATATCCAGTCTTCTGTCTAGTCTAATGCTTTGAACATATCCCTTGCTGTTAAACCATCAATAGTTCCCCTATTTTTTTTCTAGTGACAGCACTGTTTCTCTGTAGGAGCTGTCCACTGTCAACAAACCTCATTTAGACATTGTATTTTTCTACCTTTTTATCTGTTGAGATTTGAATGTCTATGCATTCCCTACCTATTCTTTAAAAGAAAAATTTTCTCCTAAAGTACCCAAGTAGCAAATTAAGTCAAGTTTTGTTGAAGTTTCATTTTTGTCAATGCAGCCTTCAAGATCTTTCTGTTCCCTGTGTTGTGTTGTTTTGAACCCATAGTTCTTTTTGTTTTTGCATTCCTTTGATTTTTATTCTGATGTGGCTTGTATCATAATATCATGGAACAATACTTTGGGAAAGTTGAAATCTACCCTTCCGTTTTATAGGTAGAGAAAATGCAGTCAGTACAGAATAACTGCACTAAAATTCACGCATCTTGTGATGGTGGCAGAGCTGAGATTCAACCCTTGATTTCCTAACTCAAGTTCTGTGTATTTTTATGAAACTATACTACTCACCTCTTGCAATGTTATTTTGTGTTCTTTGCTTCACATTACTTTGCATTTTGTATATGCCTTCTTAAATTCAGAACTTTTATATGAGGGCAGGGAAACCTTCATGACTTTCCTTGTTTAAATTATTTAAACAGTGACTTAAAAGTTTGCATATAGTCTTTTTCCGTGTTTGTTAGAAGTATTAACAAAAATAATATCTCTACAGTTGAGTCTTGTTACCCAGTAAAAAGTGAATGAATATCTTACAAGTTTTACTGCTGGAGTTTGAGTTTCTCTATAAGGATACTGAATCTTTGGGGTTCTTGAAAATAGGTGGGAATAGTGCAATGGTTTGGAGGAAACCCCTAAGGGCTTATTAGTTAACTAAATTTAATGATTTAGCTAAATGTTCTTTTCTCTTTTTGATTGTTAGAACAGTAACATTTTGCTACTTTATAATTTTGTTCATCTGTCAAGAACCATATTATTGAGTGACTGCTTATTGAGCAAAACATTATGAAAATCATTTGTTCCTTTAGGGAGTTAGAGCTTTTATATATTTGTTCTTCACATTTTTTCCCTCTTAACTCAAAATTAGTTTCTGTTAATAGCAACAGCATTGAGTTGCCTTGGTATTTTTCTTATATTTATGTAGCAAAAGTTGAATGGTATAAGACAGGTAGCACAGAAAACTATCAGGTGAAATGTCTCTTGAGGAATGCTGTGCTTTTTTGGTCTGAAACAGGTTAGAAGCTATTTCTCTTTTAATGTTTGGCTGTTTATAATGGGTTGGTTTTATTTGTTTAAATAAATTTTCTGCTAAAATAAACTTGAAATGCTGATTCTCATGTTCTTTAATCTTGAAATTTTACTTAAGGATTTCTAAATTGAGCATAAATGTATAATTTCTGTTTGTTTGTTTATTTTCCCACCAGACCAGTTGAATAAAGCAGAAAGAATATGGCCTCGAGAAATCTTTTAAAAAATGGATGCATCTAAAAAGGGTGCTTTTTTTGTTCGTTTGTTTTTAAAGAATCAGCCTTCCAAAAAATTTCAGTACATATTTTCAGATCATGTTGTATCTAGATTATCTGAAGTAATAGATATAGAAAATAATTTATGGGCCTTGTACTTTTTAAGCATTCTAGCTATATTAAAAAATGTTTTATTAATTAAACAAGGCCTTGGGAAATTTTCCTTGGAAATGTTCAGTCACCTCCAGGTCTACATGTTCTTGAATAATAACATTTTTCATTTTTGAAAATATTTATAAATACTTTGTGTACAACCTCTTTCCCCCAGAATTCTGTGCTCTAGGACTTTTTTTTTTTTTTTTTTTTTTTTAATGTTCTTAAAAAGGCCTCTAAGGCCTACATGTAGCTTCATCTCTTGCCATTTTTCTTTTCGGCTGCTCTTTGGGCTTTGAATAGTCAACTCTTTTTTTGCCTTCAAATTTGTGAATGTGCTCTTATATCTAGGTTATGGCTCCCTTAGGTTAATTACTATTAAATTTGACTGCCAGTAACAGATTGATGCTGAATAATAATTTTTCTCTCATACCAGAGAAATCCAGGGTTTACATGGCATTCATTTATTTTGTTATTTCCAAGGTTCCCCCTTCCCCTTATTTTAAGTAACTCTGAAATACAGATCTTTGGGTATAATACCTTAAAAGTTTTCACCTTTTGGTTAATTTTTTTGTGCAATCTAATTGAAAATCTCATTAATTTCTTTAAAAACTTGTTTTGAGAAAATATTGCTAATTTTTTTTTAAATTGCAGAGTGCACCAATTTCAGTGTATACTAAAGTGAACTTTTGCATTTGTAGACATTATATACCCATCACCCAGATCAAGGTATAGAATATTTTCCCATGCTCCAGAAGACTCTCTCATGCTTCTCTTCAATCAGTATCTTAGCCTACCCCAAAAAGTAATCACTATTGTGACTTTCATAGCACCATAGGTTATTTTTGCCTTTTTCTTGAACTTCGTATAAATGGAAATTTTTTGTGGAGAGGTACTTTTGCTTAACATTGTGTTTGTGTGATTCATCCATGATGTTTTGTGTAGTAATAGTTTTTTTTTTTTTTATTGATGGTAGTATTCCATTGGATGAAGATGAAATTTTTAAAAAGTTCATCGGTAATGAATATTTGGTTTGTTTCCAGCTTTTGTTTTTGTTTTTACTATTATGAACAAAGCTGCTATAAGTCTTTAAGTAGACATACACATGCATTTCTTTTGGGTATGTATACCTGGGAGTAGAATTGCTCTATTATTATCTACCAGTTTTGTATCGGCTCAAATCAGCTTTCTCGGTGATCCATAGTAGTTTCTTGGATTTCTTCTTTTATGATAGAACTAACTGGTGACTCCCTTTGCCGGTCTGCTGTGTTAAATCTCCTTGTCTCTGTGAATCATGTAGTTTTTTGGGTTGACCTATCCTTTTGATGGAGTATATTTTACAATGAATTCCTATGAAAGATTAAGATCTTGTGTTGATGATGATGATGATGATGATGATTATTTTTTGGTCTTCACACTTAATTTGGTTGAGTAATGAATTCTAGGTTGGAAATAATTTCCCTTCAGAATTCTGAAGGCATCTCCATTGTTTTCTAGCTTCTGATCCTTTTGAGAATTCTGAGGACATTCTGATTCCTGATCCTAATGTTTTTTGGCTTTCTGGAATTTTGTATCTCTTGTATTATGAAATTTCATGAGGTTGTGCCTTGGCATACATTTATTTTTGTGTGTTTTCTGGATATCATCAGGCCCTCCAAATCTGCAAAATTATATTAATCAGTTCTGCAACATTTGTTCTTGGATTGTTTCATTGTTGATGATATTAGTTTTCTAGGGCCATCATGACAAAATACCACAGATTGTGTGGTTTAAACAGAAATTTATTTTCTTACAGTTCTCAAGGTTAGAAATTCAAGATCAAGGTGATAGGTATCACCTTGGTTTTTGATGAGATCTCTTTCTGGTTTATAGACAGTTGCCTTTTCACTGTGTCCTTACAGGGCCTTTCTGGGGAGAGAGGACTATCTTGGGCTCTCCTCTTAGGACTTAGTCCTTTTAGATTAGGGCCCCACCCTTATGACCTCATTTAATCATAATTATCTCCTATTTTCAAATACAGTCACATTAGGGTTTTTAGGACTTAAACACATTTTGGGGGCAATAAAGTTCTATAACAATGATTTCTTCTATTTTTTCCTCTGTCTGAAACTTCTGTTATTTGTTTGGATCTCTTAAACTAGTTTTCCTTTTTTCTGCTGTTTTTCAACTTCTAATTTTTTTGCTCAATTTTATGTGGGAGGCTTCTTTAACTTAATTTCCTAACCCTTTTGTTGAAAATTTCACTATTGCTGTCAAGATTTTGATTTCTCAAGAGCTCTTTTTTGTTCTCAAAAATTTTTATAGAGGACATCCTGTGCTTGTTTCATGGAATGCACTAATTTCTGAGGCTATAAATGACTTTTTTTAAAAAAATACTTTTTCTTTTTTTCAAACTCTGTTTCTTCTATATTAGTCTCTAACTTTTATGTTGAAACCTTAATTACTTCAGGTGTCAGTAATCATTGGATGTTATTTGTGACAGAAAGCCTGAGTTGTGGGGACTTAAAGACTGAATTTCATTGCTTGGTGACCCAAGTGAGCTCTTTTCTGAGAAAACTCTGATGTCTGGAAGGTGTTTCCTCTTGAATCAGGTTTATGAGGGGAAAACTCAATCTGCTTGAGGACTGAAGTATTGGTCACTGATTTGTGTTTTTGTTTGTTTGTTTTTTATATAAGGGACTGGAATTCTCATTCTCCCACTTTTGGTACAGTTTGCCGATCTTCAGTTATATCTGGTGATCTTCAGTTCAGAGGAGTAGCCAACTATTTGATTTGGGGAGAAAATGCCTAAGGATTTAACTGCTTCTCAGGTAGCTTTCACCCAGTCTTCCTTATTTAGCCCTTTCTTCTCTCAGTTAAAGCAATACCAGCTGCTGCCAGTTCCTGAATCTTTTGAGAACTCCAAGGTAAATGGGTTTTTCGACTCCTTGTTAGGAGTTAGGGTTAAGCTTCACCTTTGTAGAATTCACTAAATGAATTAGTTACTAGTTGTTCATCTGTCTTGGCTTCCAAAAATCTTTTAATATTGTTTGCTTTCCTTTAGGTTTTACCTTGTGCTAATTTCATTAAAAAAAAAAAAAGAACTTTTTTGTATTTAATCTACTATTTTAATTAGAACTCCTCAAAAACTATTTGTACTGTCCTCAGTTAAGAATGATTTTACGTTTTAAAGTGTTACAAAAAATGAATATGCCACAGATACTGTGAGGTACTTTACAGAAAAGATTTGCTTACCCTGTCTTTGTTATAAAGTTTCTGATTTCCTTTAAAACTATTTCTGGCCAACTACTATTTTTACCTAGATTCAAGCTTTACAGTCTTGGAACTTCCTGAAGCTATTTGTTTTAATTTAGTCTAGTGCATATCATGGAAGTTATGACTAAGAATTGGTAGGATATACTCTATTATCAGAGGTGTGAGATATTTTTAATGTAGGAAAGCAAAATATTGAAGTAAATAACAACACATAATATGTTTATGTATGCATTGTTCTTTGTCTTGTCATCTAAGTCCAGAATATAGGTGCATGTACTTTGAAGAATGGGGCAGCTATCATATTGAGAACAGGCCCAAGTCATATTTTAAATGAATCCTATTTATTAGCCTTCTCTGTAGTTGGGTAAATCATAGCTGGCAGAAAAAATTGGCTGTAGCTAAGAAGTTGTTCCATGCAGTGATATACACATACATTATGTGTGCATGTGTATATATAAATATATACACATATATGTGTGGTTGTGTTTTTCTATCTGATGTCAGTCAGAAATGATAGGGAGTATTAATGTGAGCCACATGTCAGAGTGGGAGAAACAGGAATTAATAGTCAAAGGAAATAAAATGTCCTTTCCTTAAAGGCCTAGCTGTGGACAGACTCAACTGTGTTTAGTCTTAATTGTCTCATCAGTGTCAGTATGTATAAATTTAAATATTGCAGAGTCAGCTTGAATTCCAGTATGGGCTTCATGCCTATTCATTTGACCTTAGGCTTCTATAAACTTCATTCTTCTCTGTGATATGGGATGATACCTAATCAGAGAATTTTTATAAGGTTTAAATGAGAATTCATGCATCCATTTCACTGCCACACAGTACTTGGTGCGCACTAAATGTTAGAATTAATTTCTAGATGTAAAATAACTGGGTTCAAAAATATAGATGTTTAAAATGTCGCTGTCACCAACCTGTTGTTCAGAAAACACATATCAGTTTATACCTTTACCAAAAACTAGTGTTCCTTCACTCTGCATCATCATTCTAATTTTTGCCAAAGTTGTAAACAAAAGCTAACAGAACTAAAAGGAGAATTAGACATATCCATAAGCATAATATGGTATATTTTAGCATACTTCTCCGAGTAATTAGAATAATAAGAAAAAAAGTTAAAAGATTATGAACAACATAACTAACAAATGAGTCTAATTGACATACCTGCAGTATAGACTTTTTTTCAAGTGCCTATGGAAATTTTCTCAATATGCTGGGCCATAAAAACGATGAAAATAATTAATTTTAGAGTGTGTGCTTTGACATGTTGAAGTTAAGCCAGAAGTTAATTATAAAAAATAACTAGAAAATTGACAGCTCTTTAGAAACTAAACAGTGTAATCCTAAGTAACCCAGGGATTAAAGACAAAGTTACATTAAACTATTTTGACCTGAATGATGCACATATGACATAACAAGGGATACATCCTTTAAGTCATGCTTAAAGGAAACTTACAGTCTTAAAATGCATATGTCAGAGAGAATAAAGGCTTAAAATAATTAAAAGGACTTTTAAAATAATAAAAGGATAAAGATAGATAAGTGAGAGATACATTTACTTTTACTCCCCTACAAAACCCACCATGGTGATAATGTTAAGTGGGAATTTACTGTAATTACTAGCCCGTAGAGCTGGGAGAACAAGAAGAGAATGGGAATTTAGAAGCTTGAAGAGTGGCCCTGAGAAGCTGAAACTCAGACTTCTGAGGAGTTGCTACCTGTTCAGGAAGTAGATATTTTAGTAGACTTGTTGAGGCTGATCTGGGAATGGCAGGAAAAACACAAAAGCAGAAAATTGCTAACTTAAAACCAGTTGCTGCTCTTGGAACCATACCTATTTCCAGAGAGAGGGTTGTTGTTGATGCTGAACTGAAGAAGTATCATCTCCTTGTTCCCTCCATTCTTCCATTGTCTTTCTAGTGCCCCTTATAGGCAGTCTGACAGGGAGCCAGCTAGCAAAGGAGAAGTGTAATTTGCAGAGTTCCAGCCCCTCCGCATTACAAAGCAGAGTAGAGAAGAGTGGGTTTGAAGCCAGGGACAATTGCTTAATAACCAGTACACACAGACACTGAGGTGTGTCATTGTGACATTTTGGAATACAGGGACAAAGAAGATCGTATAAACTTCCAGAGGGGGTAAATGGGCCACATTACAGAAATTCAGTATTCTCGACTACAGCCTCACAAGCTAGAAGACTGAGCAATGCCTTCAAAATCTGAGAGAAATGATTTCCAAGCTAGAATTTTTTACCTAGCCAAATTATTAAGCATAAGTATAGAGTGTAGACATTTAAAGACATGCAAGGTCTCCAAAAATTTCTTTTGCTCACTTCCTTTCTCAGAAAACTATTGCGTGATTTGCTCTACCCACTAAAAGGAAAGAGTAAACTTCAATGAAAGAGGAAGGTGAGAGAGTTACAGGAAACAGGAAACAGGAAATCAGGTTCTAGAGAAACAAATGGGATCCCTTAGGTGATAGTAAAGAGGATTATCTGAATGCTGATTATGAGATTAAAAAAAAAACAAAACAGTAAGACCAGGTTTAAACAGGTGAGAAGGTGCTGAAATTAATTTTGAATGAAATTAGTTTTTGACAAGAAAATACCTGATGTCTGTATAATCTTAATTTAGGCAATTGTCCAAAAGAGTTTGGAATTGAATTCATGATGTCTTTTATTTGCTTAGTTTTTACATGGGAGTTTTAGAGCTTCATTAATCTCCCTTAGGTGATCTCATCCAATCCTCTGATTTTAAATAGTATTGGTATGTGACTGGTTCACAAATTTATGTCTCTAGGTAAGATCTCTGCTCTGAGCTCCAGTCACATATTGTATCCATTATCTACTGCTGTGTAAAAAAATCACTCCCAACCTAAGTGGTTTAAAACAATAACTGTTTTTTTTGTTTGTTTTTATTTTTTTGTTTTTTGTTTTTGCTTTTGGATCTCTGTCATATGCATTTGGGCAGGATTTTGGTAGAGATGGCTTGTTTCTATTCCATGTGGTTCTCATGGAATAGAGCATCATTATGCAGGTTAGAGGGATTCATTTTTAAAATGGCTTGCTTACATTGTTGACAAGGTGGGCTTCATCATAACATAATGATTAGGCTCTAAGAACAAGCATCTCTGGGGTGTCTGGCAGAAGCTCTAACTCATTTCGTGTTAGCCTTTGAAGTTGCATATCTTCACTTCTGTATAGTAATAAGCCTACCCAGAATCAGTGACTATCCCTCCATTAAGAGGTGAGGATCTGAATCACAGAGAAAAGCATGTACAATGGGGGTATACTATTTCAGCCATCTTTGAAAAATACAGTATGCCACACATATCAAGCTGTTTTCTCAATATTGCCACTTGAATATCTCAAAGATATTTTGAACTTAAGACAATAAAAACAAAGTCTTGGTTACCTTACTCTTAAACTGCACCTCCCATTCCCATTTGTCCATTCCTCGATCTTTCCCATTTCATTAAATGGTATTGCCGTCCATTTAGTAGCTGAAAGCCAGGTATCATGTCTGATTCCCTTTTCACCCCACACACTTCCAGTCCATCACCAAATCTTGTCTCTTCTGTCTACATGTACAATTTGAATTCTTTAATTCTCTATCTCCATGGTCACTATACCACCCAAATCTAAACTATCATCATACAGTCACTTGGACAGTTGGCATCGTTGGCATCTTAACTGGTCTTTTTTTTTTTTTCCTCTACCTCTCCCTATTTTTTAACTGTGGTAAAATATACATGACAAAAAATTTATCATCCTAACCATTTTTAAGTGTACAGTTCAGTATTGTTAATTATATTCACATTGTTGTGCAGCTAGTCTCTGGAACTTTTTCATCTTGCAAGATTAAAACTTTGTACCCATTAAACAGCAGCTCCTCACTTTCTCATCCCCCTAACCCCTGGCAACTACCATTGTATTTTGTTTCTGTGAATTTGATGGCTCTGGGTACCTCAGTTAGTGTAATCATATGGTATTTATCTTTTTGTGTCTGCTTAATTTCACTTACTGTGATGTCCTCAAGGTCCATTTCATGTTGTCTCGTGTCAATTTCCTTCCTTTTTATGTCTGGTAATATTCTCTTGAATATATCTATCAAATTATGTTTGTCAATTCATCTGTTGATGGACACTTGGGTCACTTCCACATTTTAACTATTAAGAATAATGCTGCTATGAATATGGATGTACAAATAAATATCTGTTTGAGTCTCTACTTTCAGCAATAACTGGGTCATATTATAATTCTGTTTAAATTTTTGAGGAACTGTCATACTGTTTTCCATAGAGGCTGCATGATTTCGCATTCCCACCAAGAGTGCACAAAGGTTCAGTTTTTTCATATTCTCACCCATTCTTATTTCCTTTTTTCCTTCCTTCCTTCTATTCTTTTTTCCTTCCTTCCTCTACCTCTTCTGTGTCTTCTCTCTCTCTCATTTTTCCCTCCCTCCCTTTTTACTCCCTTCCTTTCTCTCTTACCTTCTTTCTTTCATAATAGGCATCGTAATGGGTGTCAGATGATATATCTCTTTCTGGTTTTGATTTGCTTTTTTCTTACCGAATTGTGATATTGAGTATTCTTTCATATACTTGTTGGCCACTTGTATATCTTTGGAGAAATGTCTATTTGAGTCCTGCTTTTTAATTGATTTTGCTCTTGTTGAAGTGGAACATACCACTTTTGCCCACATTCCATTTGTCAGAAGTGAGTCACATGATCCCACCTAACTATGGGGGTGGCTGGGAAATGTAAGAAAGCAGTGTGATAATGAAAGAGAGAACACATATTAATGAGCACTAGCTGTCACTGTCACAGTGTGTATTGTACTAGAACTCTCTTGCTTTAAAAGAAATTCTTTAGTAACTAATTATTGAATAAAATTGGCCTATGTCTGTGCCATCCTTAGTTTGAACCACTTTCCCCTTAACTATTCTCAAGCCACATTAGACTAGATCATATCCCTTAACATTCCAAGCTTTTCCCTTCCTAGAACCTATGTGTTTTGTATTTTCCTTTGTGTGGAGCATTCTGCTTTAAATATTTACATGACTGCCTCCTTTTCACTTTCGTGTCAGCCTAAAATCCATCTCTAACTAGAATCCCTAACTAAAGTAGCCCTCCTATTCTCTGTCCTTTATGATAGCACTGTGTTTATATCTACCACAGCATTTATCACAGTCTGTAATTTTACTTGAGAAAATTTTTGTTTGCATTGCCTGTGTCCTTTGTTAAAAAGATGTATCTTTCTCACAGTTATATCCCTGGTCACACATACTAGTCTTTCAGTAAATGTTCTGTACGAATGAATGTCTGATACAGAACAGACTAAAGTGGAGACACTGTATTAAATTATATCCAAGATCTCTTATCATAATTTATGTGAATTGCTGAGGGTTTGGGTTTTAGTGGTAGCATGACAATGGAACAGAAGATGAACAAGACACTTTTCAAAGGAAAAAACAAATTGCTGTCTGGCTTACGGGGAGAATTTGGGTGAATAGGATGATAGTGATTTTTAATTAATAGAGATTAGTAAAGATGGAGGGAAGAGTTGGCCTTTTGGAGATAATGATGAATTGGGATTAATGTGTAGGATATTCAAGTAGAAATGTTGAGGAATGGTAGCTTGGATTAGATAACACAATTGGAAACAATTGGAATTAATAGATTTGGTAGTCATCTGGCCAGAGTTGATAAAATGAAGTCATTCAAGTGGATTATCTTTTGAGAGAGACATATATTGAGAAGAACAAATGGCTCAAGGGGAGAAAAAAGAGGAGTCAGAAATGGAAACCAGGAGTAGATGGAGAGCAAGGAAGGAGAACCAACTTCATATAGGGTTAAGGAAACCAGCGAAGAGTTTAAGGAAAGAGGGATGGTTATATTGGTTGCCTCTAGTGTAGCTATTTCTTGTGATATGCATTTGAAGGTACTGAAATGTTACCTTCCATGGAGGTTATAAAATGGTGCTATTAATATCTGCTTCATAAAGTTGCTATGGGGATTATGAACATTGTACTAAATGTACTTGGCATACTTACTCTGCACTAAGTGTCCAGTAAACATTTCTGAAGTGAAATATAATGAGATAATATAGTTAGGCATCAAGAAGTCATTAAGTTAGGCATTAAGGAGTCTGTAGAAGGAGAAAAGGCTTCTGGGCTTGTTGCGGCAACTTTTCTTTAGAGATAAATTCTTTTTAAATGTTATATTAAGTTAGAATTGTACTAAAAACTATATAGAGATAATATTTATGAATTTATTTTGAAATGTTTTTAGTAGGAATTTTATGATCTGAAAGTATACAAAATCATAGCAGTACTACAATGGCAGTTCATCTGTACATGCTTCTTAACCACATCCTTTTACTGAATCTTATTCTGGAAGTATTTATAATGCAAGTGCCCTTTTGAAAGACATTGTCCTTTAAAATAGTTTAAGAGTAAATTCTTATTTAACATTGACATGAAATGAGGGTATGTTTAAAAATGAAAGTATAGTTTAATATGTCAAATTGGACCAATACCAACTTCTTAGAGCATCTGACTTTTTTTGGTAGTGGAACTTGTTTATGGATAGTATGGAGAAATTCCATTTTCTTTTTGTGGATGCCACAGGATCTTGCCTCCAGATAAACAGGTAAGAGAACCACCAACACAAGGGAAGGCAGGAGCTTTCTTACATTCCTTATCATTCTCATCTTTTTAAAGTGTGTTCATCTTTTTGTTTAGGACACTTTGGTGGGTTAGCTGGGCAGAGTTTGAAACTGTCCCATAGTTTCATGATTGACTTTTTAAATCTTAACATGTGTTATATTGGAAAATAAATTATTGCTGCCTTTCTCATAATCAACAACAGTCTAAAGGATTAAACAAAATAGTTTGAGATAAAGGATAAGGTAAAAAGGCAGGTAGTTAAGGAAAGAAGTGTTTAAAAATGAAAGAGGAGAAAAAGTTGAGAGGTAATTGGTGAAAAGAGCTATCTCTAGTTTGCCTTGGGTTTCAACTTGCAGTGAATTAGCAGTCAAAAGTTGCTTTGTGAGCAACATATAATGGCTGACTTTTAGGTTATTTGCTACCTGGAACAAACATAATTTCCTTATCATGAAATTCAGATATCACTATCATTAAATTTATATTTCCATACAGTTGATGGTAGAATTTTTAATATTAAGTAGAAGGATAAGGCAGGGAAGGACAGTAGTATAGTAGGCATTGTACTGTTTTACATATTATTTTGTTTAATCTTTACAACAGCCCTGTAGGTAGATGTTACCAAAGCACAGAGAGGTTAAGAACTTGCTCAATGTCACACACATAATAAATGGCAGAGCAGGAATTCAAACTGTGGTGTTTCTGTTCTCTTGTAATTATCTTTTATTCATCTCATTGTTTCATTTTATAATTTCATTCAGTCATTGAGTATTGTTGACTTAAAAAAAGTGCTTTATTGAAATGTAACTCACATACCATGCAATTCTCCTATAAATATGTAATTTAATGGCTTTAGTATTTTCACTTTAGAAAGAAACCTCACTCTTGTTAGTCATCCCTCTGTAACATCCCCTGTCCCCTATCCTAGGCAACCATCAAGCTACTTTCTGTCATTATAGATTTGCTCATTCTGGACATTTCATGTGAATGGAATCATACAATATGTGAATGGCTTCTTTCACTTAATATAATGTTTTAAGGTTCATCCATATTATAGCATGTATCAGTACTTCATTCCTTTTTATTGCTGAGTAATAGTTCATTTTATGGATATGCCACATTTCATTCATTGGATATAGTTTATGTGCATTTGGATTGTTTCTCTATTATGAATAGTACTGCTATGATGTTTTTATTGTGGTAAAATACATATAAAATTTACTAATTCAACCATTTTTAAATATATAGTTCTATGGTTTTAAGTACATAGTTAGTTGTACAACCATCACATCTATTTCTAGAACTTCTTCATCTTCCTCAACTGAAACTCTGTATCCATTAAACAATAACTTCTCATTCTCCCATCCGCCCACACCCTGGCAACCACCATTCTACATTGTCTCTATGTATTTGCCTACTCTAGGAACCTTATGTAAATGAAATCATAGAATATTTGTCTTTTGGCGATTGGCTTATTTCACTTAGAATGCTATCTTCATGGTTTACCTGTGTTGTAACGTCTCAGAATTCTTCTTTTAAGGCTGGTAATATTCCATTGATTATATATTTCACATTTTATTTACCCATTCATCTTTTGATGGACACTTTGGTTGCTTCTGCTTTTTGGCTGTCATGAATAATGCTCCTGTGAATTTGGGTGAGCAGATATTTATTCAAGACCCTGCTTTCCTTTCTTTTGGGTATGTACTTAGAATTAGAATTGCTGAATCATAGTCATTCTGTTTTTAATATTTTGAGGAACCACCTGTTTTTCACAGTAGTCACATCATTTTACATTTCTACCAGCAGTGTACAAGGGGTGTATTTTCTCTATATCTTCACTGGTACTTGTTATTTTCTGTTTTTTAATAATAGCCATCCTAATTGAGTGTGATATGATACCTCATTGGGGTATTGATTTACATTTTCCTAATGATAGTGATGTTGAGCATCTTGTGCTTCTTGGCTATTTGTGTATCTTCATTGGAAAAATGTCTGTTCAGGTCCTTCGCCCATTTTTAACTGGGTTATTTGTTTTTGGTGGTGTTGGGTTGTAAAGATTCTTTATATATCTGCATATCAATCCCTTACTAGATACAGGCTTGCAGATATCTCCTATTTCATTGTGTACTTTGGTGCACAAAAGCGTTTAATTTGATGAATTCAAAGTTATCTGTATTTTCTTTTGTTGCCTATTCCAGTTCTAAGGAATTTTGCCAAATCCAGTGTCATGAACCTTTTGCCCTATTTTTTTCTAAGAGTTTTATAGTTTTAGCTCTTAAATTTAGGTTTTTGATAAATTTTGAATTATTTTTGTATATGGTACAGTGTAAGGGTTTAACTTCGTTGTATGTTTTAATGTGAATATATGTTTTCATTTATCTTGATGTGTAACTAGGAATGGAATTTCTGAGTTACATGATAACTGTGTTTAACCTTTGAGGAACTGCTACAGGTGGCTGTTCCATGTTATATTCCCACCAGTAGTGTCTGAGGAGTCTAATTTTTCAATGGCTTTTTAAATCCAGACCACATTACCTTCTGACTGGCTTATTTCAAAAAATTTTTTGGCTGGCCTCTTTGGTGATAATTTCACTACTCTTATCTTTCTGCTGTCCCCTTTCACCAATCCATGATGCTGTTTATTGTGTCATAAAAGTTTACAGGGGAAAGGGACTATGGATAATAATGGAAGTCAAGCCATTCATTTTACAATTGATAAAACTTGGAGAAGAGATTTGACCTAAAATCCTACAGTAATAGTGTCAAGACTAGATAGATACCCTGCTATGTATATAGCTTTCATTTTATTAAATCATTGTGTTTCCCTTTTCTGTCTCTAAAACTTCTTTTACCTGACTGTTTTATGCAGATATCTTCCCCATCCTTTCCTCTAAAATATGGTCTAAAAGCAAAGAGCTGTATGTAGGTAATTTACTTGGCAGGTGATTCTAGGGAACAAGAGCAAGGGACCAGGGTGAATGGAAAATAAAGAAAGCCCGTACAAGAGTGTGTTATCGAGTTATTCACTGCTATTGCAACTAGGACTCACTCCAGTGGGAACTTACTTACAAGGATCAAGATGCATCTCAAATTGTCTACTCCTGCGTGGACAGGAGTAAACCATTATCATCTGCTCTTATTCTCCATCAGTTGACAGTTGCCCTAGGGGGGGGGGTATAAATTCTCTCTCCTTTCCTCCCCCACTTTAGGGCTGCATACAAGAGCCTGCCAAGTGAGATCCCAGTGCCTGGGCAGAAAGCAAATGAATCACAGAGAGTTCTATAGGGAAAGTAAATCAAAACTTACCTGGAACCATTAGCCTAAACTAATGACTAGTATGGTAGGCAGATTAATGGTCTGCCACAGATGTCTACATCCTAGTCCTCTAAGTCTGTGAATATATTACCTTGCATGGCAAAAGGGACTTTACAGATTTTCCTGGATTATCAATAAACCCAATGCAATTACAAGGAGCCTTGTAAGAGGAGGCAGGAGTATAAATCCAAGAAAAAGATGTGGCAGTGGAAGCAGAGGTCATGATCATGTGGCCAGGAGTTGAGGAATTAGACAGGGAATGGAGTTTCCCCTAGAACCTCCTGAAGGAATGCAGACTTTGATTTTAGCTCTCTAGAACCTGTTTGGACCTTATCTCCAGAATTTTAAGATAACAAATTTGTGGGTTTTCAAATTAATTTATTTTCCAATTACAGTTATATTTGTTTTGTTTTGAGCCACTAAATTTGTGGCAGTTCGTTACACAGTACTATGAAATATATAAAGCTAGAATGAAAGGAGAGACCATTAGCATGAAGATGAAGTATAGCAGATTTCTAATCGAGTCTGCCTCTTGTTGCTGGCCTCTCCTTTGATTCTAGCTGTATTAATTTCCTACTGCTGTGTAACAAATTACCATACATCTACCTTTGGCTCTGCTCTGGTTAGACCCTACATTGATCTAACCCACCACTGAGTCACTGTAATCTCTTCAAATTTAAGAAGGATTAGTGATGTATGCTAGTGCTATCTGCTGCTGCATCTTGTGTCAAGGCAGGAATTAATATTCATAATTTTTCTTTTACAAATACCCATTTTAGAATTCTCTTATGCTGGGTCTGCAGTTGAACTGCAGTTGAATTGCTTGTGACCTCTAGACTTTTATCCTTGAAGGATTGAGTCCTTCATTGTCTTATGTTTTTTGGGTTATATTTGCTCTAATTTCTTGTTTATTGTAGTACGAAGCATGAAAATCCTTGAGTTTCAGACACTGCTCTCTACTCCCATTTTGTACAAGTCTTAATGATAATCAGAGTAAGTTATCACTGCTCGTATAGTTAGTTATTCCTTTCTTTGCCCACTAGTCTATCAGCATTAGGAGCCCAAAGTGACCAAGTGGTGGTTGTAGCTTTTAGGCTTAGTAGAACCCATACTATGTCCTCTGGTGGAAGCGTTACCCTCAGGACCTCTAGTACAGAAGAAGTTTTGAATTGTGGGAATGGGAAACCCACATTCCACAAGTGACTTACTGAGATTGATGGTGAAAGGTTTTACCCCTTGGTTTCTGGATTTCTGCATTCTAGATATTAGGCATATAACACCATAGCTATTGATTCGGTACATATACTACATCCTGGAAGACCAACAGGGTGACTTTTTAGTTGAACCTTTAATATACCATTTCATTATTTTATTAATCTGGTAGCTTCCTGGTCATGTGATCTATGGTGGGAGCAGTGAATGCTATGGTCAAATGCTTATTACTACAGGCGTACTCCGTTTTATTATACTTTAAAAATTTTTTGTTTTTGTTTTTGTTTTAACAAATTGAAGGCAAGATTCTACACCAGCAAAAAGATCATGACTTTATTGCAATATTTGCTTTATTGCAATGGTCTTGAACTAAACCTGTAGTATCTCCAGTGTATGCTTGTATTTCTCCTTCACCATTAAATGCATTCCTATGTTCAAGGTGTTGTTAAGATGGATCCGATTTTGATAAAACAAACATATTGAAGCCACTGGATGGTGTTGTGGGTCAGAAGTACTGAAAACATTGAAGAACACTTTGTTAGGGAAGACAATCCCATTTCTAGAGTAAATGTAAATTCTGCTTCCTCCCAAAATGCAAGAGTCCCAACCCCATCTTTCCGCCTGTTCAGCTCTATGTCTGATAAGCTGCTCTCTGTATTCTGTAGTTATTCTGATCTTGCTTAGAATTTTGTCTTTTTTAGTAGGCATTTTTATTTTATGATAATTTTTAAAAGTAGGTTAATGACGTTATTGATAATAGGGAATCTGATGAACAGAAGTTTAAAATTTTGATATGATCTACTATGCGATTCCATATTTAAGGAATTTAAGAAAAGATAAACTATAGTGACTAGAGAGCCCATCAGTAGTTGCTATGAGGTAGTAGTTGTAAAGGGGCACAAGGGAAATTTTGGGGGGATGACGAAAATTTTTTAGATCTTGATTGCAGTGCAGGTTGTACAATTTTATACGTTTCTCAAAACTCATTAAACTCTATAGTTAAAATCGGTGAATTTTGTATGTGAATTATATTTCACAACATTTTAAGGAAAAGAGGATTTAATGTACTCATTTTTCAATCTTTATTTATAGTTTATGCTTTTTGATTCTTATGTTTGAGAAATTCCTTGGATTTTTTTTTCACTTTATTCTGCTCTTTAGTGTCCTTATAGTCTTAAAATGTACCCAGAATATGTTTTAATCATGCAGAGTAAGACACAGAGACATGGAATGACTGTAATGAAGGAAAAATTTTTTACTCATAGTTCTCTAGAAACAGGAGGCCACTGGAGGCCATGCCATGCCACACAGGGCCATGTGGGGAAGCACCAAGGTTGGTCAGGAGGTAGAAGGAGCAAGGGGAAAACACGGGCTGGAGCTTTTATTGTGGTTTCTGTGGAAAGGAATGGATGAGGAGGGCCTACCTTTGAGCAAGGGTGAGCTTGTTTAGGATCTGATAGTTTGAATAATTTATAGCTCTGGGTGATAGTGATTTAGGGCAAGGAGAATATGGGCTCTGGATTGGTTGGTTGTATATCATAGGTGTGCTCTCAGGTAAGTTGGTTGCTGTCTCTAGAAATTGAGGTAACTAGGAGTGACAGTCCCTCCCTGGGTGCAAAGGACTCTGCCATTTATGAGCATCATAAAATATAGAAAAAAAGTTACTAATACACTTGTTTTCTTTAAGTTTATTCTGTTGTCTTTTTTTCAGTTTCTTGATAGAAAATCTATTAGTTAAGCATATTCAGTTTTACTATTTTGTTACAAATGCATTAAGGCTATAATTTGAGTTGAACACCACATTTAGTATTTTTATTGTTATTTTGTTTTTATTTTGTAATTTCTGTTGTGGTTTTATTTTAATATTTTGTTTAGGAGTCCATTTTTAAGTTCACAGACATTTAAAAAATGTTTTATTGATTAGTTCAACATTATATTGTGGTCCGAGAATATGGTCTTAAATATATGTTCTTTGAACTTTTGTTTGTGTCTTCTTTTTGTAGCTCTTAATAACATGATCAGCTTTTTAAAATATTCCATATGTACTTGAAAATAATTATATTCTTTTGGGGTGGGTCTTGGAGGGTTTTCTATATAACTGTTAGATTAAACTTACTAATTTTATGGATCATGTAGTCTATGTCCTTAGGTTTTGGCTTTCTGCTATGTCATTTTCTAACATAATAAATTAAGAGGCTGCACACTGGTTAAAAATTGTTTTTCTTGTAATTCTATGACTTTTTGCCTTATTTTAAGAGTAAGGTATATATAAAGTTTAGGTATTTTTGAAGTTTATTATTTTGTTACTGTATATCATCTCTCCATATCTATTAATGTTGCTATAATATTGTTTATCTGATTAAAATTGGTACATCACCTTTTTTTGTGTTGGCATTTGCCAAAACACATTTTTCCTTTATTTTTAGCTTTTCTGTCTTATAAGTAGCTTTAATTGAATTTTGTATTTATTTTTATGTTTAATCTGATAACTTTTAAAAAGTGAACTAAACTCATCTAATTTACGATATTGCTGAACCTTGAACAATATGGATGTTAGGGGTGCCAACTCTTGACACAGTTGAAAATCCACATATAACTTTTGACTCCCCAAAACTCAATTGTCTCTTGGAATCTACAAGGGATTGGTTCCAGGACCCCCACAGGGAACCAAATCTGTGGATGTTCAAGTTTCTTATATAAAATGCCATTTAATCAGTGCATACAGTTGACCCTTAACATCTGTGGACTTTCAACCGTGGATTGAAAAACAGTACAGGTATTTATTGAAAAAAATCCATATATCAGTGGTCCCACACAGTTCAAACCTGTGTTGTTCAAGGGTCAGCTATATTTTGTTTACTACACTTTTCTTTCCTCCCTTTTCCTATCTTTTGATGAATTGATAATTAAATACTGTCCATGACTCAGATGTAACAATTGGGAATGTAGAATCTTAACTGTTGCCCTCATTGCCACAGGTGTATCCTTATGTGGTATCAGCCTCAGTCTTGTATTTATATGCTAGGAACTGATGATACAGTGAATATACAAGAGCAACAACATCCTTGATCAAATATTTTGTAATTTAATTTCTTCTGGAATATCATTTTTATCCTAGTACTGATGGTGTTCCTGAAAGTACTTGAAAGTAGAATTGGAAGTTTTTACCCTTCAAAAGTACTAAAATAAAATAAATTATAATAAAGAAATAGTTGATGATAAGTATGATTTTCAGGGAAAAAAGTATGTTTCTTTATACTAGCAAAATATTTTGTTAATTTCTTTTAGCAGTATTTTGAAGTTTTTATTTTGCAAGTCTTTCACACTTTTGGTTAAGTTTTTTCCTAAGTATTTTATTCTTTTTCATGCTATTATAAATGGAATCATTTCTTAATTTCCTTTTCAGATTGTTCATTGTTAAAATGCAACTGATTTTTGTGTATTTATTTTATATCCTGCTACTTTTGCTGTGTTTATACCAGCTTAACTTTGATAACAGAAAAACTGCCCTATACAGCTGCATTCCCACTTATTTCAGTTATTGATGTCATAGTAATAAATACGTCTTTAAATATTGTGTGTCTGAAAACATAGACTAATAATTTTTTTAATGGATTAGTCTCTTACATTCTGTAGAAAACAAAATGTGGAGTTACAAACTAAAGTTAAAATTTTTTTAAAAATTGTTTATTAGTATCTTAAATCATATAAAACAAAAAGTGGAGTTACAAACTGAGGTTTCAATAATTTCTTTTATAATTGCTTTTATTCATATAGCTTTCAGTTACTGTTTATTATAATTTCATTTCAACCTACAGGAAGTACTTCCTTTGTATTTCTTGTAGGGCAGGTCTAATGGTAATGAACTTCCTCAGCTTTTGTTTATCTAGGAATGTCTTAATTTCTCCTTCAATTTTGAAGGAAAGCAGTTTTGGCAAATACTACATTTTGGTTGACAGGTTTTTGTTTGTTTCAGTATTTTTAGTGTATCAACCTACTATATTCTATCGTGCAAAGTTTCTGGTGAGAAATCTGCTGATAAACTTATTGAGGATTCTTTGTATATGGTGAATTGCTTCTCTTGCTGCTTTTAAGATTTTGTCTTTCAGTATTTTCATTATAATGCATCTCAGTATAGGTCTCTGAGTTTATCCTGCATGGAGTTTGTTGAGCTTCTTGGATGTTTATATTTATGTCATTCATCAAATTTGGGAGGTTTTCAGCCGTTATTTATTCCTATAATCTCTTTGCCCTTTTAGTCTCTCTTTTCTCCTGGCACTCCCATAATACATATGTTGATTCTTTTGCTGGTGTCTCACAAGTACCTTTTTCTATGTTTACTTTTCTTCAATTTTTTTGTGTTCCTCTGACTTGATCATTTCAATTGCCCTATCTTCATGTTCACTAATTCTTCTATCTGCTCAAATCTACTTTTTGAATCCCTCTGATGAATTTTTTATTTTTGTTATGTACTTTTCAGCTCCAGAATTCATTTTAGTTTTTTAGTTATTTTGAACATCTTCAAATCTTGTATAGGTTTGTCCTCTGGTCTTTCTCTGGGATGGTTACTATTAGTTTATTTTTTCCTTCAAATGGGCCATACTTTCCTCTTTCTTTGTATTCGTTGTGATTTTGTTGTTAAAAATTGGATGTTTGACTCTCAATATGGTAACTCTGAAAATCAGATTCTCCCAAAGTTTGCTGGGGTTTTTGTTTATTTGTTTTGTTTTGTTTTGTTTTTGATTGTTATAAGCTGTCTCTGTGCCAGGAATCATCCTGAGATAAAAACTTTAGCTCTTTTCAGGCCTTTTCTGAGTTTGTGCCTTTTTCTGAGTATGTTTGGTAACTTTCTAAATTCCCCTGTTCCTACTTCTTTAATGTCTGGCTCCCAAAAGAGAAAAAAGGAGAAAAATGAAGTGAGAAAGGTAAAAAGAGGCTGCAGTGCTTTAGATATCCAAGATCTCCTTAAGGGAGAGGGGCTTATATAGTTTGGGGGTAGGGTGCATGCAGAATGGCTGCCTGCCTCTCTGTCAGCACTTCAGTGATCGATCAGAAGCAACAATCAGCTGTCAGACTACAGATCCTTTATTTCCCAGCTTGGCTCCCATAAGCTACTCCTGAAACTAAGGCACAGCTGACTGGCATAGGACTGAGGGGTGGAGGTTGGGTAGTTATTGCCAGGCTACAAGCTGAAATTAATGGAAATGAACCAAAGTTTATAGACTAAGCCTTTTCCTGGAAGTTTCAACTCTTGGAATAGACTCCAGAGTTCTGACATAGTTATATCAGACAGATTTTGCTAGTATAATTGTTTATGTGGTGAGACAGGTTCTTAGTGCTTCCTACTGCACCATCTTTGCAGAATCTTCTCATGACTTAAAAAGTTTCATTATAGTTTAAAGGAGTTCTTATCTTTTTCTCCTGATTCTCAGGAACTCTAGCACAATAAGTTCATTGTGATTCAAAGCAAATGGGTTTGAGACCTTTCATTTATCAAGTCTAGATAGCAGGCATTTAAAGGAGGAGCTCATGTTTCTGATACTTTTTTTTCTCCTTAAGAACAAACAAAAAGCTTTAAACTGGAAGAAGGTGAGACTGGAAACAGAGAGACTGCTTAAAGGGAGCAAATGCCTTCATTACTACTAAGGTAGTGGTAATGAGATTGGAGATGACTGGATTTATTTAAGTCCTATGAAGGAGATAAAAAGGACATGACTTGAGATATGAGGATTGACTGAGTAGGGTTCATTAATTCAAATAATTGGATTAATGATAGTATTCTACTGAATTATAGAACACAGAAGCAGAAACTGTAGGGAAAATTAGTTAAGCGTGAGGTGCCTGTGGAGTAGACAAGCACAGTGCTTTACAATTTAGAAAGCATTTTTATGTTTAGGAATTTTGAGTAATAGTATACTGGTTTCCTATAACTCCAATAGGTCTTGTGGTATGCATAGGCCAAAAGGATAATGGGAGGCACAATAAAATTTAATAAGGCTAAGTGGTAAAGTCCTGAAACTATTTTTAAATAGAAATTAAATAAACACATGGAGGGCATATGGGGAGATTAGAATTAAGTACAGCAATTAATGTGAAAAATACTCAAATGTTAATTAATTGTATCTTAAATATATCTGGGATTTCAGGTGAATACAAGTTTGTTGTGTATCAGGAGAATATGATTGCTAAAAGTGATGCCACGATCTAAACTTTATTTTTTACTGTACAGCATAAGGAAATGATAATTCTGTTCTCAGTGCTATGTGTATTATTTTGGGAATATGTACAACTTGGAGTGACACTTAAGAGATACAGTAATTCGCGTATAAAGAGTAAGTGGCTTGGGATAGCAATGGGTTATTATAATAAAGAAATTAGAAAGCACAATACAAATCTGGTTTTTTGTTCAGAAAACTTAAGGGAGAACTTAGAGCATAGTTTTAGCATTCAAGAGAGACTTCTTGATATTATCTGATTTGGTTCCCTTATTTTGCAGATAAGAAAATAGAGTTTCAGGGAGGTTGGTAGGACATTGCCTGGATCATAGCTAATGACAGAGCAGTCTCTGGAACCCAAGTATGTGGATAGAAGGGAAATTGAATGTATCATAAGCCTATTTTATTTATAGAGACATTGAAACAGGGCTGAGACTAGGGTGAAGCAAGCAAGTTACCTAGGGTATAAAATTGAAGGAGACATTTATTTTATCTAGGTGCAGACTCTGTACTTGCAAGATCTTTATTTATCAAAATAATATATGAGCATGGTTTAAAATGTCAAATAGCTCTAAGATTAGGGATAGCTGGAGGAACCTATATATGGTGGTGGTAGAAAAGAATTATCCTTTAAGACCTAGCCCTGTGTGTGCAGTAATCTAACAGTTGGCAAGAACCTATGGAGCATTGCTTCTCTTTATCTAAGAACAATGGGGCTGTCTGTTCTCAGTCCTGGTTCCTATTCTTTTTTGCTTGAATCAGATCTTAGACAGTAGATTTTCTTCCTTTGTGCTTGTAAAGCTGTTTTTTAAAAAGAAAAGAAAGCTGTTTTCTCCTACACAGACCCTTGGGGGTTCTCTCAATCTTGGCTGAAGAGCTGGAGAATCTGGACAGTCCTCATTTCCTCTACCTTGCAGCCTATTTAGCCAAATAGGGAAGCAATTTATAGAGAGAACAGTAACAGAAATGAGAGGTGACCCTGTTCTTTAACTTTTACTCTCTTGGCCTCTGGTGTCTAGTTTCTGACTCCCATTTATTTTTAAGGATGGAGTCACCTAAATTGGTTCCATTCCCCTTAGGTAAAGGAAATGTTTCTTTATGGAGGTTCTTTTCTCCAGTACTTAAGGGTTGGAAGCAATCTAGGCCAGATAAAATACCTTCTTTCATGTCTCAGAAAATAACTTGTATTTCCCAGAAACTCCAGGAAAAGATGACACTGGGATTATACATGCTCTCCTCCAAGTATTAGTGGTTCCCTTTTTGGCATTACCCTATCTGAGGAGAATAAAACCAAAATATTTAGCGTCTGTCTTAGAACTAATGAGTATAAATTTGTTTTGAAGCTTGTCTGGATCTGCCCTGTTTTATATCTAATACCTAGCTTGCCTCCTTAGGACTATTTTATATTTTTTTCTTCTTTAGGCCTTTGGAGTTCAAGACAGTCCATTTGTTTTTATATTACAGTTTAAAATAGGTGGATTCTGGGGACTAAGATTTTATAAAGTGAAACGACAGGTGGTTTTATTGATCCAGTCAGAGGTAGTTAAATGTACAAACAGTAGCAGTACACTGAACCTAATTTATAGATACAGTTAGCATAGTTTGTGATGCTAATGGGAAGAGAAAAGTTTAAAATAAGTTTGCATTACAGATAACACAGTACTAGCAAAGAAATAGAACTTTGCCCACTAGCTCTTCTATGACAGCTTTAGCTTTGTGACCTGGATAGCTCATACTGTGCCTGGACAAGGTAGGACCTCAATAAAATAACTGGTAAACATGTTTGTAAGTGATAGCTTGATAAAAATCAGTGATTTAATTGCTTATAAACCCCACAGTGTTCAGTGTTAGCTTTCACTAAACCCATCCCAAAGTGTTTACATACACACAGTTGAATTGGGGAATGTCTCTATTTGCTAGTTTTAGGATTTCCTTAGTCTCCAACTAGCTTTTTTAATCCTTGTTTTTGCTCATTTTTCTTTCATCCGTACTTTCTTATAGAGTATTCTTTCCTCCTTTAAATTCGATAGTCTTTTTTTTAGTTGTTCAGATACCTATTATCCATATATATATATATATTTTATTTATATATTTATGAAATGAAAAGTCCAGGGATAGAGTCTGGATTGAGGATTGATTAGATTTGGGCACTCAAAGAATTCACTCGAATCTCTGTTCACCTCTCAGTTTTATTGTCAGGTTCTACACGGTGACATTAAAGTCTACATGCTCTGAGGTTTAAGTTTGTTGGAAAAAGAGAGTGCCTTCTTAGTAACCCCCATAGACTCTAGGAGTCTTTCTGAATGAACAACTTGAGTTTTAAGCCCATTCTTGAACTAGACACAAGAATTAAGGGAATTTAATATTCTGATTGGCCATGCATGAATTGCATATATTACCCCTGAGTTGGTGGAACTCCACCTGAAAAATGTCTAAGTAGAATTGTTGGGGTGGGGGTGGAGAAGATAGTTTCTCAGAAGGAAGTTGAGATACTATTACAAAAAGAAGAGAGAATGATGCTGGTAGAGCTTACAAATCAGCTATTCAATATTTTGAGTTAGTTTTTTACTTTTAAGGGATCAATAAATTTTTTAATTATCAAGATAACATATGAAACATAGTTTAAAATGTCATATAGTGCTAAGAGGCTTATAACAAAAGTAACAGTTCTTTGCTCTTTCCCACATTTTCAGCCCCCTTGCCTCACTTTCAACTTTTTTAGCTGTTTCCGAAAAATACCAGACAGCTAGAAAAGTTGAAAGTGATTACCTTTTAAGGCAAGGGGATGGGAAAAGGAGGAGAGCAAAGGACCGTTTCTTTTGTCATAGGCCTCTTAGCATTATATGACATTTTAAACTATGTTCATATATTTACTTAGATAAATAAAAATATATTGTCTGCATTATCTCTTAATTAATTAATTTTAGACATCTACCTGTCTTCTGTTAAGATAAATGAGGACATCTGTTTTCTTAACCTATCTCTCAGCCAATCTTGATAAAATTATATATTCATATTCAATATCTTTTCATTATAGCCATATAACCATACACATATTTCTTTATAGCTGACTCACTTCTTGTGATTAAATTTCCTTTCTTGTATAACTTATTTTTTTCTTGAAAGTTATAAGAAATTTATAAGGTTCTCATTTAAAATTTTCTTTATTTTCTTTGAGTTTATAGCTATGTCTTCCCATATTCTCCAATAGTGCTATAAAATTTATATTTGTATAAATGTTCTCATAGTCATATCTGTCAGATAATTCATTTTTTTTCTTTTATTTTTCCCTGGAAGCTTCAACTCTTTATTCTAGACCTGCTTCAAAGCTAATTTTTTTTTTTTTTTTTGCATCCTGGAATTTTTTTTTTTTTGCCTTTTTTCATTGGTTTCCCTGCTTCCTAGATCCTGTGTCTTCCTTTCTCTTGCTTTGCTCCTTTGTTTCCTAACTTAAGGGTACAATATTTCGAGAATACATGTCTGAAAATAACTTTATAGGGGTTATCGTTTAACAGGTATAGAGTTTCAGCTTTGCAAGTTGGTAGTTGTTCTGGAGATGGATGGTGGTATTTGTTGCTCTATTGAACTGTACACTTAAAAATAGTTCAGATGAGAAATTTTATGTGCAGTATATTAGTTAGCTAGGGCTGCCATAACAAAGTATCACAGACTGGTTGGCTTCAGTAACAGAAATTTATTGTCTATAAATTCTGGAGGCTAGTCTGAGAGATCAAGTTGTTAGCAGGGTTAGTTTCTTCTCAGGCCTCCCTCTGTGGCGTGTAAGTGGTTGTCCTTCTACCAGTGTCTTTCTATGGTCTTCACACTGATGTGTTTGTGTCCCTAGTTGGCTCTTCTTATGACACCAGTCATACTGGATTAGGGCTCACCCTAGTGACCTCATTTTACCTTAATTATCTCTTTAAAGACCTTATCTCCAAATACAGTCATAGTCTGAGGTACTGGAGGTTGGGACTTCAGTGTCTGACTTTTGGGAATGGGAGTGGAATTCAGCCCATAATAGGTATTTTACCACAATATAAAAAAATACATATAAGGGAATATAGTCAATATTGTAATAACTATGTATGGTTATAGATGGGTACTAGACTTATCGTGTTGATCACTTTGTAAGGTATATAAAGATCTAATCACTATATTGTACACCCGAAACTAATATAATATAGTATGTCAACTGTAATTGAAAAATAAATTTAAAAAATTTTTTAAACAAAGAATGAATAGTGATATGAAGAATATGTATGTATCTTCCAGAAACTGCAATTAAGGGTATTGTCCATTATATTGTATGGAATATAAATAAATGTATAATACACAAAGAAATATAAACTAAAATACAATACCATATAGTCAGTTATCAATCCATTTATGTTTAATTGCCGTGTAGTACAATAAGGATTAGATAGTTAATGTGTTCGTTTGTTGTGTTAATTATGACATTAAATTCTTCATTATACTTTTTTCATAGTTGTTGGTTTATACCATAATTATTTGCTTATAATTTAGCAATATTAACAGGATTATTATATTGCTTTTACTTTAGCTGTAACATATAATGGCTCATCTTTAAATTATATAAACTGGTGATATGTTCTTAATGTGTTCTTGGTGGAGCTTATTGTAATTCAGAGAGCACAATAAGAAAAATTTTGTGAAGTCTGACAAAGTAGTCATATAGGGAGTGATGCCTTGTATATATGATATAATTAAATAAGTTGCTAAGAAATAGAATATTAGCTGCTATTTTTGAGAGTAGGAGTTTTGCTAAATGTGCCTTTTCTTACTCTCAGGCCCTAGCTCAGTGTGCTCCAAGTCTGTAATAACTACTTGATAAACATTTGTCAAATGGATAAGTGAATTAATTTTGGTATGTACAGAACTTTTATCCTTGTCATTTTGTGCTTTCTCACATTAGGGATGTTTTCAGTGATATTTCCAAAAGTGAATAGTATAAGGTGCATTTTATTTGATGTATTGTTTTTTAAAAAGGGAAGAGGGCCTTGATTTTAAGTAGTATTTATTTCAGATTATTCTGTAATTTTTAATTTTCCTCGTGATGGGATTCTTATCCATGTTGTTTCAGTAGTAAGAGTGTTTAACAATTAAAAAGACTTGACAAAATAATAATGTTTAAATATTGAATAAAATAAAATCGTCTTAAGCATTGCCTTGTCTTTTTCCAATGCTTATGGCATATTGAAGTTAGTTATTTGGGGATTTTTTTTCCCTCTTAATTGTTTACTGAGAGATCTGTAGCCCAACCAAACTTCCGGAGTTAGTCACTTGGGTATTGTCACTTGCTGATTTTTATCAGAAACAGGAAATTGTCAAGTTATGTGTTAAAGTACAGCATATTCTAAAATTGCATTTGTACAAGCATGGAGATTTACCTTTAGAATTTTTTCTATCACTAGCTGGTTCCTTAACTTTTTCCTCAGAATATAACAACTGGTTTGCCAAAAATGGTGGTATTTATTATGACCTATATACATAGCAAACGGTGCCCTTCCTCATAGAGTACATATCATACACAATATGGTTGATAAAATGATTTGGCAAACAGTGTCATTAATACATAGATATGCATAATGAATTTATATGAGAATGTTCTTTATATAAGAATATGTTTTTAGGTGTTTGGCCTGATGTTATTCTCATATTTAGATTAGCAGTTCTATAAGGATCCCTAAAATGGACTTTTTAGGGAGTCTACAGGGCCAAAACTATTTTCATATATTAAGATGTTAATTTTCATTTTCACTCCGCAGTTTCCAGAGGTTGCATGAAATGCAGTGATATTTTATGAGATGTAAACATTTGGAAGATTAGCAAAACTTAGTGAATGTATATTGTATGATGATACATGAATAAAAACAAGTCCATTTAAAGTATAAGACAGACCCAGTGAGTGTTTTCTGCTATATATTTATTTTAGTTTATATACAGTAAGATTCATACTTTTGGGGGGTGTGAATGAGATTTGACACAGAATTATGTGATCACTACCACAGTCTAAATACAGAAGTTTCTTCACTCCCTATCAAGAAAATAAAATTCCCTCATGCTTTTATAGTCCCACTCTCCTCCCATCATTAATCTGTGAAAACCACTGATCTGTTTTCTGTCCTTATAGTTTTGCCTTTTCCAGAATGTCATACTTAACCTTTGAGTCTGGCTCAATGAAGTTGCTGGGTCATATGTTAAGTATGGGGTCATATGTATGTTTAACTTTATAAGAAACTGCCAAACTTATCCACAGTCACTGTACTGTTTTTGAATTCTCACAAGCAGTGCATGAGTTCCAGTTGCTCTGCATCCTCATTGGCACCTGTTAGTATAAGGTTTTTTTGGTCTCCCTTCCCTTTTTTTCCCTTTCCTTCCCCACTCCTCCTCTCCCCTCCCCATTCTCTCCCCACTCTCTCCCCTGTTTTCTCCTCCTCCTTTCTTTTCCACCTCCCTTCTCTTTGTAAGCCATTTAATGGTTGTGTAGTGATATCATTTTGTGGTTTTAATTTACATTCCTGTAATGACTAATGTTTGAGGGTCTTTTCATGTTCTTATATGCTATTCAAATATCTTGTTTGGTGAAGCATCTATTCAAATATTTTGTCCATTTAAAAATATTAAATATTTAAATATTTTCCTCCCATAACTTTGCTGAGTACAGCCGGAGGCTGCTCTCCCCAGGCTGGAATCACATATCAGGAGCTCTGCTGGTCTGGCTCCTACATCTTTGGGTTGAAACCCAGGTATGAAAAGGAGGAGGCAGCCTTAATGATCTCTGAATTGCATTTAGGATTTTTCTTTCCTTGTCTTGAAGAATATCAGTGGTCCCATCTTGTAAAATTTAAGAAAGAATGCAACTAGTTTTTCCTTTGCCTACTGTTTCTTAATAATTAACCATCTTAAAATAATCCTTATGCCAAAGAGATATTTTAGGGTGGCAAATTTTGCTCCCCTACAGTGACAATGTAGACTCTAGCGTGCACCTCCAGACTCTTCCAATTTCTTCTCATTATAGAGTTCAGAAAGCGTTTCCACGGTTTTAGATATTTGTCACAGAATACCCCCACTTCTTCATCTCACTTTTTTCTCTTAATATATTTGGACTTCTACAACAAAATACCGCAGATGGGTGGCTTAAAAATAGCAGAAATTTATTGCTCACAGGCCTGTTAGCTGATCAGGGTGCCAGCATGGTCTGGTGAGGTCCCTCCTTTGTGTTGTATCCTTAATTAGGAGAAGCAAAAGGCTACAGAACTCTTGAGATCTCTTTTATAAGAGCATTGGTCCCATTTCTGAGAACTCCACCCTTAGAACCCAATCACTTCCGAAAGGCCTTTCCTACTAATAAAACAATCATCATTTTATGGGAGTTAGGATTTTTAATGTCTTTGGGTCTCTAATGATATTCTCTCATTTCAGAAATTGGTAATTTGTCTTCTTGGTCATTCTTGCTAGAGATAATCAATTTTCTTGATCTTTTTAAAGATCATCTTGGTTTTGTAGGGGAGGAAGAAATTTTCCTTTACCCTTCTAGGTTCTTCCAGCTGATCTAATAATTAAATCAACATGAGACTGGTTAACAAGAAAAACCAAATTTAATTACTTACGTCTACATGAGAAGCCCACTTACATGAGAGAGTCATGGACCCCACATACATGTGGGTTACTGAGAGTAGTGTTTTAGTTTCCAAGAGTAATTTTGGATTTGTTTACTTCCTTCAGTTCTAATAGTTTTTGCTTCATGTATGTTAGAACTCTGTTAAGAATATATACAATAGAATTGTTGTATTCTCTTGATGAATTGACCTTTTTCTCATTATCTCATGTTTTTATACCTAGTAATTTTTCTTGTTCTAAAATCTATTGTCAGATATTAATAAAGCCACTCCAACTTTCTTTTAATTAGTATTTGCATGATCCTTTTACTTTAATTTATATAACATGATATTTAAAATGAGTTTCAGATAACAGATGTGTCTTGTTCATTTAATCTGACAGTCTCTTTTTTAATTACTGTATTTAGACCATTTAATGTAATTATTGATGTTTTAGTTTTATTATCTGTTTCTTGTATTTTTGTTCCTCTGTTTTCCCTTTTCTGTCTTCTTTTGGATTATTTGAGTATTTTTTTAGTATTTACTTGAATGTATTTATTTGTTTTTGGCTCTATTTCTTTGCCTTTTTTTTTTTTAGTGATTGCTCTAAAAATTATAATATACTATATATACTTTCACAGTATACTTAGAGGTTATATTTTACCATTTCAAATAGAATGTAAAGCCTTACAACAATATAGGTTTCATTGTCCTCCCCACTTTATATAGTTGTCATATGAATTATACATACATATGTTGAAACCCCCACAACAGAATTATAACATTCCCTTTCAAGAGCTATGTGTGTTTTAAAGAACTTAAGAGATCTTTCACTATTCACACAGATATTTACCAATTTTGTTGCTTTTCATTCATGAAGTTTCAAGTTTCCCTCTTATATCATTTTTCTTTTAGTCTTAAGAACGTTTACATTTCTTTTAGAACTAGTCTGCTGGCAAGAAAGTGGCTTAGATTTTCTTTATCTGAGAATGTCTATTTAATTTCATTCCTGAAGTATATTTTTGCAAACATAGAATTCTGGGTTCGTGGTTGTTTTCTTTCAGCATTTTTCAGATGTGGTTCATGGTTTCTGATGAGAAATCCTTAGTCATTCAAATTGCCTCCTTATATCAAGGTTTATCAACCAGAGCACACTGAACTGGATCATTCCTTATTGTGGAGGGCTGTCTTGTTCATTGTGAGATCTTTAGGTGAATCAGTGAGTGATTTAGGAGTGAATGTGAAGGTCTAGCATATCACTTTACACCACCGAGAATTTTATAAACACTATACACTTAGTTTACACTAAATTTATAGAAAAACACAAGAGAATGTGATATAATTAAGAGACATGAGATGTATGAGGCTGCTACTGGTATAACACAGAATACTGTCTTGCAGCAGACTTTTTTTGTAAGAAGAATATACTAAAAAATTTAAAATTATAGTATAGTAAATTACATAAAGCAGTAAATAGTCATTTATTATCATCAAGTATTATGTATGATGCATAATTGTATTGCTATACTTTTTTTCAGTAGGTTTGAGTAATGTGTTATGCTAAGATATTGTGATGGCTATGATGTCACTGGGAGATAGGAAATTTTCAGAGCCATTATAATCTTATGGGACCACTATTATATATATATGGTCCATTGTTGATGGAAACACTATGTGGTGTGTGACTATATTTCCTTACGTGGCAAAAGGTGCGATTAAAGATTTTGAGAGGTGGAGATTATCCTGAATTATTTAGTGGGTCCTAAATCCAATGACAAGTATCCTTATAAGAGTTAGGCAGAGGGAGATTTGATAGACAAAGGAGGAAGAGGTGGCAGAGTGACCACAGAGGCACAGTTAGAGTGTTGCAGCCACACATGCTGATAGCCACTAAAATTTGGAAGAGGCAGTGCACAGATCCTTCCTTAGAGTCTTCAGAGGTAGTATATCCCTGTCAAAACCTTGACTCCAGACTTCTTGAATGAGTCTTTGATAGAGCCCTTCAGATCTATGACAGTAAATTTATTATTTTAAACCATCCAGTTTGTGGTCATTTGTTATAGCAGCCATAGGAAATTAATACAGCTGTCATCTTGAATCTGTTAATTCAGCCTCTCGATTGAAGTTTTTATTTGAAATATCATGGTTTTAGTTCTGAAATTTCCATTTGATTCTATTCAGTAGTTACTCCTTCTCAGATGAGATTTATCTTTCCATTTAAGTGTTTATCTTGTAAAGTGTAGTTGTAATAGCTGCATTATGGTTTCTGATGATTCCAATATCTCAGTCATTGTTTGGCATATGTTGGTTGTCTTTTTCTTCCAACTTTTATTGGCCAGATTTTCCTACTTCTTAGTATGTTGGACAGTTTTGGATTATATTCTGGACATATTGAGTTTTATGTTCTGAGACTTTGGATCCTATTAAAATTCTTTGGAGAATATTGATTTTACTGTTTTAGCAGGGATCAGATCCTATTAGGTTCAAACCAATTTTTACTTGCTTTTTGTGGGCAATAGTTCCAATATAAGTTTAATTTTCTAAACCTTTTCTGTACTGTTTGAGTCTATTTGCTGTCTGCACCAGTCAGGGGTGGTCTGGGACTTGGGTAGTGTTTATTTTGTGCTTCAGTTCTCAATATCTTTGTATTGTTCCTTTGGCTAATCCATGCATAGCCATCTTGGGGAGCCCAGTACTTAGTTGTTTCATAACTAGATTTATAGATATAAAAGGTAACAAAGCTAGACACTAGTTTAAAGTGGTAAGGATGGATATTATTCAATAAATATTGCAATAGGGACAAGAGTACAGCATAAACTGAATGAATTTAGCTTCACCAAAACAAGACAGGAGACTTTCTGGAAGCTGGGGTATGCTGAGGTAAAAGCACCAATTGGTGATAAAGGGGATTGGTCCATGTGACTAGGCCATCTGGTTAAGTAATCAGTACTTAACTGGAAGAGAAACAAATTTCTCTTTATGACAGGTGGCAGTGGTACAATTTAGAGCAAGGATTCCACCACAGTTGGGCCCTTACCTTCCTACAGAGACTAGAAGTAAAAGTAAGAGTTATAAATGTTTGCATTTTAAAGTGATGGCTCTCAGGTCCTTGAGAAGACATTTCTAGGTGGTAGAAGATTTCTATCTCAAAGGGACAAAAAACGTATTTATAATACTTTGTAAAGTAACTGCTCTGAGAGGGGATTTGAGAGCCTATCTGCATATCACCAAGTTTTGGCTAAAACAAACAGTAAATTCTCCTGGCAGCATTGGGTTTTCTCAGAAACTTAAGTTGTCATCATAGGGATGAGGCCTTAAGCCATTAGAAATTTGCTAGTGCTTAGGTCTCTTAGTATGAGAGGGTGGACAAAATCATTATTCTGAGATTTCTGCAGAAAAGGGCTCAAAGGAGCCTGACTAGGGTTTGGTAAAGGATAGAGTCTTCGTCATAGATTACCTTCTCCAGCTCTTTTCTCATGGGAGTTTTCCCCATATTTTTCAGCTCCCAGCTGGTTCTTTAGGCCAGAAAGATTGGATTATCTTTTTAGATTTTCAGTCTCCCATATTGTTGCTAAGTTTTGGCCATGACTGAAGTAGTGAGTAAAGGGAGAGAAAAATGGTGGATATTACCCCATACTCTTTGTACCACCTGGTTCCTTTTTCTTCTTCCTTTATCCAGAGGGATAGGTTTTCTCTTGGGGTCTCGATGTATGTGGCATCTTTACTGTTGTGGCAGCAGTGCAGATCTACCTCTGAGGCTAGCCGTGGGGCAGGGCTGGAAGAGGAAGAAAAGAAATCCCGCAGGGATTTAACCCACAGTCTCTGTTCAGGAGCCTTCCCCTGCATTTTTGCCAAATGAGCTCCTCTTGAGTTTTTTTCCTGACTGCACCTGCTATACAAATCCCTTTAGGCCAAAGCCAGGAATTAAAGCTGGGGAGCGGGTTGGATCAAAAGGAATTTTATCATCGCTGTATTGGTCTTTTTTCACATTCAATTCCCTCCCCAGTCTACTAGCTGTTGTGTACTTTTCAGATTCCTTAAGTGGGTGATTCTTTTTATTTTTTCTGGAGTTTTTAGTTGTAATCTCCAAATTGGAGAGAGAGGTTGCAGTGCGCTTCCTTGAAATTAAAATTACTTAGGCCAACGAATTTTAATATACTGGTATGGAAAAGTTCATTGATAAAGTTTTAGTTTCAACATTACAAAGTAGTGTTTAAGAAACTACCACTTGTCAAGTTTTGGTGTAGTACTAAAACAGAAAATCCACAGTTATCTTGAAAAGGCTATTAAAATACTCTTCCTTTTTTCTTTTCAGCCAAAACATTAAATATTAAATGCAGAAACAGATATGAGAATCCACCTGTCTTCTATTAAGTCAGACATTAAAAAGATTTGCAAAGATGTAAAGTAATGCCACTCTTTTCACTAATGTTTTTGATTTGGAAAACAGTTTAAATGTATTAGATTAAATATGATTCTATTTAATTGAATTTTAAAATAACATTTTTTTCTACTTTTAATTCTAATGTAAATATTATAGATCTAGCTGACATGAACAGAAGCTCTTTGGGTCTTTAATTTATAAGTTTTTAAAGGATTTTAAGACCAAATAGTTTGAGACTTGCTGATTTAGAAGGTTTTTATGCATTTTTAACATGTACATTGCTTTTCTGTTCTTTTAAAAGGGAGCATGGTAATCAACAGTACATGAACTCTGTGGGGAAGTGAAAAGAACATGCGTTTGACTCTCAGTTTCTGCCCCTTATTTTCCATGGTTGAAAAGCCATTTATTTAACTTCTTAATGTCTGTGTCATACTTGATAAAGTGAGGATAATACTTTAAAGAATTATTGTGAGGGAAATGCGAGGATAATATCTGAATTATGGGCGTTTAGTGAATATTCCGTGGTATAGAGTTACATATTTTTTAGCAACTCCTAGCCTTTGTGAAGGTGTAAAAACTTCTGATCTTAAGTTCATATTCTCCAACTCAATCTGCTGATCCCTTTCCAATAATAAAGAGTATAATTTATGAAGAACTTTAGAATAATAAATTCCATATTGTCCTTAGTGACATACTAAAATGATTGAGTTATTTAATTCCAGCTTTGTCCTATTTTTATGATGACCAGATCAGGAAATGCCAGGAGAATAATCAATGAGTATGTATGGGTCTAGTTTAGGAATGAGATTGGAGGTGAATTTGAAAAACAGAGATTAGGAAAAATAAGCCCAGGAAGAAAAGACAAACAGGGATGTGAGTGCTATAAACTGGAACTGATATCATGTTAAGGTCCCGGATTTTCATATTATCGGAGTATGACAGCAGTCAATGCGGACCAAAATAGTTTAAAAAAATACAGGAAACCCAACCTCTGACGTCAGGCAGGAATTGGACACAGGTGCCAGGTACAAGGACATAAAAACAAAAGAACTGGAATCTCGTTTCTGAAAGCAAGAGTAGGGGCTATAGGAGCATCCAAGTGCAAATATCATGAGTGTTGGAAACAAGGAGCTAAAGCTTTTATAGGAGACTATAGAATATTAATTGACAATCTTTACAGTCAGGCTTCTGGGATGGATTAAAGTACAGTGAAATCACTTCATATTTAATTTATATAATTTGAACCAAGTTTTACTGAAAAGCCATAGAGAAACATTAAAATGTTTCTACCCATCATTTTACTCTGAGCATCTTCTCCAGAGTAAGCACAAGATGGGAAGCATTACTTTATTTTGTTAGTTGGCCTTACTTGCTGTCCTTCTAGTGTAAACATGCCATTTCTCAGTGTTTCTTGGCTTAAAGATACGTAGTTTTTCCTACTATCTGTACTCTATATTCAGGTTAGGTCTTTTATCTGGTATTTAACTGAAGAAATAATCATCAAAGAAAGTTAAATTATACTTGTTTGTTGTTGTTGTTGTTGTTGTTGTTTTTCTATGTTCTAGTTGTTTAGGTTCTAATTGTGAATATTGGTAATTTAAGTTGGGTGATGAATATGGGGTTTGCACTATTCTCTGCTTTCGTATGTGTTGAAATTCCTATAATTAAAAATTTAAGACTATATATGTTTTTGGTTATAATACCAATAATGTAGTAGAATGCCTGTTTTTGTGCATACTGAGGAGCACTAGATGATATTGGTTTTCTTTAATCTTTTTTGTATGAGCTTTGATTGTTTAATGGGTATTAACATTTGAACATATGTAACAAATATTTCCTCCAGTTTAGTAGTCTCCAAACTTTTTTTTTTTCAATGTTGGTAATAGGTAAAGTATTGGCTCCCCAAAAGTGTGTATGCCCTAATCTCTAGAACCTATGAGTATGTTATCTGACTTAGAGACTTTGCATATGTAATTAAGTTAAGGATTTCTGAGATGGAGGTTTTTTTTTTGTTTTTTTTTTTAGTTAGAATTGACATTCAATATATTTTATATTAGTTTCAGGTGTACAGCATAGTGGTTAGACAATTATATAATTTACAAAGTGATCCCCTTGATTAGTCTAGTACCCACTTGGCACTATACAGGGTTATTACAGTATTACTGACTATATTCTCTATGCTATACTTCTCATCCCCATGACTATTTTGTAAACCATCAATTTGTACTTCTTAATCCTTTCACCTTTTTACCCAGGACCCCAAACTCCCACCCATCTGGCAAACACCAATTTTTTTCTCTGAACCTATGAGGCTGTTTCTGTTTTGTTTACTTTTTTTTAGATTCCACATGTAAGTGAAATCATATAATATTTGTTTTTCTGTGTCTGACTTATTCCACTTAGCATAATAGGGGAGATTATTTTGGATTATCTTTATAAGTGTCCTTATGAAAGGAACGCAGAAGGTTAAAATGAGAAAAAGAGATGTGATGATCATACTTAAGGTCAGAGTGATGTAGTCATGAACCAAGGAATGCAGGAACCTTCTAGAAGCTGGAAATGGCAAGGAATGGATTTTTCCCTACAGCCTTCAGCAGAAGGAACACAACTCATTTCCCATTTCTGACCTACATAACTGTGAGATAATAAATTTGTGTCACTTTAAGTCACTAAGCTTGTGGAAATTGTTATAATAGCAGTAGGCATTAATGAACTTTGCTGTATTGAAGTTTTAAATTTTTTAATTTATGTTTTCTAACACTAGAATCTTGGTTTTAAAAAAAGACTTCCTTGCACCAAGAATATGAAAATATTTCTGTATTTTATCATGTTTTGCTTTATCTTTAATTAGTCTATTTTAATTAAACTTTAATTTTGAAATAATTATAGATCCACATGCAGTTAGTTATAAGAAATCTTCTCCTCAAAAGCAAGGGAAATAAAAGCTAAAATAAATGAATGGGATTATATCAAACTAAAAAGCTTCTGCTCAGCAAAAGAAATCGTCAAAAAGGTAAAGAGACAACCATCTGAATGGGAAAATATATTTGCAAGCAACGCCTCTGATAAGGGCCTAATATCCAGAATATACAAGGAACTCATATAACTCAATAACAACAAAAAAATGATCCAATCAAAAAATGGGCAGAAGACCTGAACAGACTCTTCTCCCTAGAGGACGTACAAATGGCCAACAAATATTTGAAAAGATTGTCATCATAGCTAGCTATTAGGGAAATACAAGTCAAAACCACAATGAGATACTATCTTACACCTGTTAGAATAGCTAAAATCAACAAAACAAGTAATAACAAATACTGGAGAGGATGCAGAGAAAAAGGAACCCTCATACACTGCTGGTGGGACTGCAAATTGGTACAGGCACTATGGAAAACAATATGGAGGTTCTTCAAAAAACTAAGAATTGATCTTTTATATGATCCAGACATCTCTCTACTGGGTATTTACCCCAAAGACTTGAAAACCCATATCTGAAAAGGTATTTGCACACCAATGTTCATAGCAGCATTATTCACAGTGGCCAGAACATGGAAGCAGCCAAAGTGTCCTATGATAGATGATTGGCTAAAGAAACAGTGGTACATATGTAGGATGGAATATTACTTAGCCATAAGAAGAGGTGAAATACTGCCATTTGCAAGTCCATGGATGGACTTCGAGATAATCATGCTAAGCAAAATAAGCCAGACAGAAAAGGTTGAAAATCACATGATATCACTTATATGTGGGATATAAACCTAAAAGCAACAAATGAACAGAAGAAACAGAGACTCACAGACATGGACAATAGACTAGTGGTTACCAGAGGGTAGGGAGTGGGGGAGGAAGATAAAGGGGGTCAAATATAGAGGGTTAGAGGGAGGGTGAAGTGAGTAAAGCAGATCAAATATATGGTAGCTGAAGGAAACTGGACTTTGGGGAGTAAACACAGAATAGAATATACAGATGTCTAATTATAATGTACACCTGAAAATTATATAATTGTATTAACCAGTGTTACCCCAATAAACTTAATTTTTAAAACATTTAAAAAAGGATCTGTCAACTTACTGAGATAGCCAGTGGATCCTTTACCCAGTTTCCTGCAATATTAACTTCTGGCAAAAGTATAGTACAGTATAACGACCAAGATATTAATATAGTCAAGACATAGAACATTTTTATTACCACAAGGATCCCTCATGTTGACCTTTTTATAACCACACTCACTCCCACCCACTCTTTAACTTCAGGCAACCATTAATCTGATCACCATTTCTATAATTTTGTCATTTCAAGAATGACATGTAAAGGAATTATACAGTGTGTAACCTTTGGGATTGGCTTAAAAAAATTTCAGTGTAATTCTCTGGAAATACATCCAGGTCATTGCATGTATCATTTTTTTTCTTTTTATTGCTGAATAATACTTCACGATATTGGGTTACCACAATTTAATCATTCACCTGTTGAAAGATCTTTGGGTGGTTTAGGCAGTTACAAATAAAGTTGCTATAAACTTTCATGTAAAAGTTTGTGTGTGAACATAAATCTTCATTTCTCTGGGATAAATGCCCAAGAGTACATACTATTGCTAGGTTGTATTGGTAGTCGCATGTGTAGTTTTATAAGAAACTTCTAAACTGTTTTCCAGAATATCTGTACCATTTTACGTTCTCATCAGTATATGAGTGATCCAGTTTCAACATATCCTTATTAGCATTTTATATTGTTGCTCCTTTATTTTAGCATTACAATAGATGTGTGCTGTCTTAATGTGGTTTTAATTTGAATTTTCTTAATCACTAATGATGAGCGTGCTTTTCATGTGCTTGTTTGCCATCTATATACTTTAGAGAATTGTCTCTTCACATCTTTTGCTTGTTTTCTAATTGGATTTGCTTTTCCACTGTTGAGATTTTTCTTTTATGGATCTTGCTTTTTGTGTCACGTCTAAGAACTCTTTGTCTAGCTCTGTATCCTGAAGATTTTCTTCTGTATATTTTTCTAAAAGTTTCGTAGTTTTATATTTAAGGTTGTCATCCATTTTGAATTAGAGTTTGTATAAAGTGTGATATTAAGGCAGTGTGGTTTGTGTGTTTTTTTGTTTTGCTTTTTGCCTACTGATGTCCCTTCGCTTTAGCCACATTTGTTGAAAAAGCTATTTTTCCACTATTAAATTACTTTTTGCATCTTTGTCAAAATTTAGTTGGGCATATTTATTTGTGTGGGCTTATTTCTGGGTTTTCTGTTCTGTTCCATTAATACATGTGTCTATACCTTTGCTAGTACCATACAGTCTTAACCATTATATTTACATAATGGTTTCCCCCTACTATTCAAACCTTAAAAAAATTGTTTTAGAGGGGGAAAGAAAAAAATGGCATAGATGACAGAGGCTCTGTTCATCCCTCTGGCAACAAAATCAAAGTTGCGACAGAAACAAGGAGCAGCAGCAAGGAAAAATCACCTGGGATCTAGGTGAACAAGCCATACAACTACAGAGAAATCCAAGAAAGCACCCTGCAATGACAGAAGGTAGGACAGGGTGAGGATGCAGGGCCTCCCGGTTCGAGCAACTGAGTGAGACAGAGGCTGTGGCAGTGGCAGTGGCAGAAGCCTCTTGAAGGGGCCGGGTCCGTGAGTGGATTCTCACAGGGATAGACCGACCTGCTCACTCTGAGCACCAGTGTCAAGTCAGCTGCGCACAGGGAGCACCAGGGATTTTCAAGGAGACATTGTCGGAGTGAGAGTCAAGATGAGACACACAGTACAGAAGTACCAGCGGTATCCATTGTTCTCTATTGAGCTCTCCCTGCTCCTAGTTCGAGGACACAGTGCCACCATTGCCCTGACCTCATCACTGGATAACAGAGGTTGCTCCATCCAGAGGATTCCCTGAAACCCCGCCTCCCCCAACTCAGGCCCCACCCAAGCCACATCCAGGTGTATTCTCAATGAGTCAGGTGCTTCTTGCTGAGACTCACAGTGGTGGAGGCAGCTGGCTTTGGTTTCTGGTGTGGCCTTTTGAATCCCCTATTAGCACAGCATCTGTGGATTGCTTGCTGAATCTTAACAGGTGACCCCAGAGGGACAGAGGCTTGGGCTAAATTTGGCCTGCAGCTGAGCCCTTTTCAGGACTGTGCCACTGAACACCTACTTTACAAAAGCACACTAATGAGACCAGGAGACTTAGGAGCTTTGCTTAGTACATATAAACAGACTCAGAAAGGCAGCCAAAATGAGAAGACAAGCAGAAACCATATGACAGAACAGAACAGAGATCCAGATATAATGGTGTCAAGTAATCTAACAGATGTAGAGTTCAAAGCACTAGTAATAAAGATGCTCAATGAACTTTTGGAAATGTAGAGAACTCCAACAAAGAGATAAACAGTGAAAATGTAAATTATAAAAGGGAACCAGTCTGAAATGGTTATTTGAGATGATAAGTATATTAAATGTAATAAACAAAGTGAATAAAGAAGAGGATCACATGCACTATTTAGAGGACAGGAAAGCCAATGAGGATACTCGAACAGAATGGCAAGAAAAAAGATGCCGAGGCTATAAAAATAATTTAAGGAGGATATGAGACAGTATTAAGGCTCCAAATACTCGTCTGATTGGTGTAAGTGAAGAAAATCAAGATGTTCAACAGCCATTTGAAGAAATAATGATAGAAGGAAATAGACATAATAAAATACCAGGAAGCTTAGAGGATTCCGAACATCAAGGATCCAAAGAGGCCCACACCAAGACATATATTAAAATGCCAAAGGTTAAATACAAAGAAACAATATTAAAAGCATCAAAAGAAAAACAAGTAATTACATATAAGGGAACACCCATACGACTGGCAGCTAAATTCTCAAAAGAAACTATGTAGGACAGAAGGGCTTGGCAAAACATATTCAACAGGATGAAGACGTAGGTTTTACAACCAAGAATAATTTATCCAGCAAAGCTATCATTTAGAGTTGAAGGACAGATAAAGAGCTTCCCAGACAAAACTAAACTAAAGGAATTTATCACCACCAAGCCAGAATTACAGGAAATGTTGGAGGGACTACTCTAAGAAGAAAAAACATGTATCCGAAAAGGAGTAAAGAATGGTAACAACTACATTTCTATCAATAAGTACCTTAAATGGAAAAGAATTAAGGCTCCAACCAAAAGATAGAGTGGCTGAAAGGATAAGAAAACAAGACCACTAATTAGGAAAAGGAAGGGAATGGAAAAAGGTAATATTGCTGTGATGAACCTAGAAGGTATTTGAGTCAGACAGAAAAAGATAAACACTGTATTATTTCACTTATACGTGGAATTTAAGGAATAAAAAGAACAATCAAAAACCGACTCACAAATATAGTGGACAATTTGGTGACGGACAGAGGGGAGGGAGTTTGAAGGACTGGGAGAATGGGTGAAGAGTTAAAGCAGTACAAATTAGTAGCTGATGGATGATCACGGAGATGGACAGCACAGTATAAGGAATGCAATTAGCATTAATACATTGGCTAGGTGGAGGATCAGGGGAGGGAGGGAACAATTGGGGTGATCATTTTACTAACTATATAGATGTTTAACCAATGTACTGTATACTTGAAACTAATTAAAATTTTAAAAATAAAAAAGTTGTTTTAGATATTTTAGTTATTTTGCCTTACTGTATAAATTGTAGAATGATATTCCCTAAATATAAAAAAAAAAATTTGCTGGAATTTTGATAAGAATTACAGAGACCTGTAGGTCAATTTTGGAAATATTGACATCTTTACTATGTTGAATCCTCCATTTCATAAGCACTTTTATTTAGATCTTTGATTTCTTTTATCTCCATTTTGTAGTTTTCAACATATAGGCCTTTTTCGTGTTTTGTCAGATTTGTACCTCTTTGATTCTTTTTCCATTTTTGAGCAATTATACATGGTATTGCATTTTAAATTTTGGTGTTCATGTGTTCATTGCTATTATACAGAAAGACAATTGATTTTTGCAAGTCGGTCTTGTGTCCTACGACTTGCTGGATTCACTTAACAGTACTAGGAGGTTTTTCTTGTTTGTAGCTTCCTTGGAATCTTCTATGTAGTCATTTGTGTCATTTGCAAGTAAGGAGTGTTTTCTTTCTGATTAATATGCCATTTATCTTTTTCTTGCCATACTGAACTGGCTAAAACTTGCAATACTATACTGAATAAGAATGGTGAGGGTGGACATCTTTGCCTTGTCCTTGATTTTAGGGGAAAAGTATCTGTCTTTTTAAGTATTAAGTATGATGTTAGCTGTAGGTATTTTGTAGATCTTATCAAGTTGAGGAACTTCCCCTCTATTCCTGTTTTTTTGAGAGCTTGTATAATGGTATTTTATCCAGGGTGTTGAATTTTGTCAAGTGCTTTTTCTTTATCAACTAATGTGCTCTTATGATTGTTCTTAGCTTGTGAATGTGATATATTATACTGATTTTTTAAAAAATATTGAATCAGTTTTGTATTTCTGGGAAAATCCTTAGTTGGTCACTGAGTATTAATTCTTTTTACATACTGCTTAATTCTGTTTGCTAATATTTTATTAAGGATTTTTTGCATCTATATTCGTGAAGAACATTGGTTGGTATTCTTTCTTTGTCTTTGTGTAGTTTTGACATCAGAGTAATATGAACTTCAAAGATAAATTGAGAATTATTTCTTCTTCTTCCATTTTCTAGAACAGATTATGTGGAATTGGTGTTAATTCTTTAGATAGTTGGTAGGGAGACATCTGGACCTGGAGATTTCTTTCTCAGGGCAGAGTTTTTAAATTACTAATCAAATTTTCTGAATAGTTATAGGGTTATTCAGATGACCTATTTTATATTGGGTGTATTGTGGTAAGTTTTTTTTTTTACCTTTATGCTCTAAGTTGTTAAATTTGTGTATGTAGAGTTGCTTGTATCATTCTCTTATCTTTTTTATTTCTGCAGGGTCTGTAGTATGTCTCCTTCATTTTTAATATTTTTAATTGTGTCTTTTTTCTTCCTAGAGGTTTCTCAATTTTATTGATCTTTTTAAAGAGCTACTCTTTTTTTCAGTGATTTTTCTTTATTTTCAATTTCATTGACTTTTGCTCTTTTTCTAGGTTCTTGAGGTAGGAGCTGATTACTGATTTGAGACTTTTCTTCTTTTCTAATTATATGCCTTTAATGCTATAACTTTCCATCAGTATTGCTTTAGCTGTGTTCTACAGATTTTGATAGGTTGTATTTTCATTTTAATTTTAGTGTAGTACTTGTTTTTTCTTGAGATTTCCTCTTTGACCCCATCTGTTATTTAGACATATATTCCAAATATTTGTAGATTTTCTTGTTATTTTTCTTTTACAGATTTCTAGTTTGATTCTTTTGTAGTCTGAGAACATATTTTATGACTTCAGTTCTTTTAAATTATTGAAGTTTGTTTTATGGCCCAGGATATAGCCTATCTTGGTACTTGTTCCATTGGAACTTGAAAAGCATGTATATCTTGTTGATGTTCTGTCTGGCTGATGGGTAGGAGTCCTCACTCCTTAATTGTCCTTTACTTATACCACCAGGCAGAGATGTTGGGGTGCCTCATTACAAACTCTCGAGGGTAGTAAGCCTAAGTTTCCTACTTCGCCTTTGCTAATGTGGGTGGGCTGTTCTGTAGTGTTTGAATACAGTAGAGTGTTTTTAGGCATGTCTTGTTTCATTGCACTTCTAAATATTGCTCTTTATCAGATGATGATGCCTTTTTTTTTTTTTTTTTTTTACAAATTGAAGCTAAGACTCTCCACAGCAGTAAGATTATAACTGGCTTTATTATGATACTTGCTTTATTGCCGTGGTCTGGAACCAAACCTGCAATATAGTATCATCTAAAAGTTTTCTGTTTTGTTAGGCTGTCCCTTTGATCCATGGTCTGGAGAATACTGCATTTTTTGTTTTGTTTTGTTTTGTTTTTGCCTTTGCCCATCTTTTGCCAATCTTCAGCCCCAAGTATGTGATATATCAGGCAAAAATAAAACCTAGGGAATTTGCCATTGTGTTGTTCCTTGGGTACTGAGGTCCCTCCCTAGCTGATCTGCCTTATTCTCTTTAACTTTCAGAGTTTTCTAATGTTTGTTTTATATATAATGTTTAGGATTTTTAGTTATACTTAGCTGGAGAAATAGAGAAAAGTACAACTACTTTGTCTTCCTGGAAGTAAAAGTTCTCTAATTTACTTTTGTGTATAGCATGAAGGACATGGTTTTTTTCTTCAGATAGGTAATAATCCTAGAATTATTTATTGAGTAACACATTATTCTCTGTTACATATAAAATTCTCATATATTTGTATGTTTATACACACAGAAGTTTTGTTAACTTGACTTATCTGATTAACTAAACCTTTCCATATGAAACATACAATCTGATACCTTTGATCTATTTCTACACTTACCAAGATTCAATTCAGTCTACTTACCAAGAGTTAGATATACTGTTTCTTTCAGGTGTGCTTTTTACTATAATTTTATATACTTTATATAAATAAAATAGTGCTAAAAGAAAGTTGTTTTATGGAAACTAAGTTGATTGCTTTGGAAAGACTTAATCAAAGGAGATCACTTTAAAAATTACTTGCTTTTGCATTAGGTATAGGTGAGACCACTGTAAATCTTTGGAGGAAAATACACAAAAATCCATTTGTAATAAGTGCTTTGAAGTATTCTATCTTATAAAGGCCTAAACTAGAATGCATAGCTAGTACATTAGAGAAGGGGGCTTCTAAAGCCACCTGTGTGTGTTTCTGAACCTCAATCTCTATTTACTAGTCTATTTGATTCTGCACCAATATCTTATTTTAAATTGCCTTAACATTTTAGTGCATTTTGATATCTGATAAGGGTATGTTTGCCTATAATGGTGGGAACTTTCAGCTAGAAAATAACAGAAACTGTCTTAACATAATAAATTTATTAGCTCAAGGAACTGGAGATTTTAAGAGGGTAGTTTTCAGTGCTTATTTTAGCATCTCTCCTTTCACTTGCTTGTCATCTTCATTCTCCAGCTGATGACAGGAAGTCTGCAGTAGTTCTAGTCCTGACATCTGTCCATGACAAAATACAGTAGTCTTCCCTTATACATGGTTTCATTTTTAACAATTTGTTACCCATGGTCAACTGCAGTTTGAAAAGATTAAGTGGAAAATTCCAGAGATAAACAATTAGTAAGTTTTAAATTGTGTGCTGTTCTGAATAGTGTGGTGGAATCCCACGCCTTCTAACACCATCACTCACTTTTGTGAATCATCTCTTTGTCCTCTGTATCTACTACTTTGCCTGTTAGTCACTTAGAAGTTGTCTCGGTTATGAGATCAACTGTTGCAGAATCATAGTGATTGCATTCAAGTAACCCTTATTTTCTTAAATGGCCTCAAAGCACAAGAATAAGCTTTGTCATAGCGATGAGAAAAAACATAGTTTATATAGTGTTCAGTACTATCCGTGGTTTCAGGCATCCTCTGAGAGTCTTGGAACATATATCCCCTGTGGATAAGAGGAGACTACTACTGTACAGAGGCTTTTACTGTATTTCTCAAAAGCCAGTCAACTTTTTTCTAAAGTTCCCTTAAGTGAGTTAATGTGGACACATCTAGCAAGGGAGAGATTGTTATGATTGATTTAGATGTGTTCTCAATCCTGGCTGTACATTGGAATCACTTGGATAGCTTTTAAAAATACTAATGCCTAGGTGACACTCTAGACTGATAAGAGTAGGAGTCAGGCTCCTGTTATTTTTTTAAAAAGCTCCTATGTGATTCTAATATGCAGGGAGGGCTTTTGATTAACCCAAATACACCTTTATGAAACTAGACTCAATCCCTTAAGTTGCATGGCTAAAATAATATTGAGGTGGCAAGTAGAAGAATAGCAAGGATATTGCTAGAAAAAGAAAATGAATGCTGGCCATACAACCTATAGTGTCGTTATACCAACTTATTTTTTCTAATATATTCGCCAGTTTTATGTTTACTTTTCTAGGTAAATTTTAAAATCAGTTCTTCAAGTTTCAGACTAAATTTTATTGGGACCTTGGATTAAATTTCATTAAATTTATATTTTAATTATGGGGACAAGGATGTCCCCACAGAGAAGGACTCTGAATCAGTGCCCAAATATCCCTAAAAAATCTTTGTTTACCAGTGTCTCAAAAAAGTCTATTATTCATTGTTGTAATTTTTTATATCATATACCAGCAGTTATTTAGACTTGGTTATTACTTTTTATTTGGAAGTAATTTCAAACAGGAAAGTTTTAAAGATACAAGTTAATTTTTCTGATTTTCTCTGTTTATTATTATTTCATGATTACCACTTCATCGTCCTTTTTTACCATTGTGAGTTATTTTGCTGCTGTATGTATGGTAGTTTTGGGGTCCTTGCAATGCCTCCAAAAAAGTATCTACCTTGTAGATACAAAACTATCTACACTTGAATGCTAGTGAATGTTGAATTCTAGATTAAAAAGCATTTCCCTGAGAAAGTTGAAGAGAAAAAAGATTGTTGAGAAAAAAGAATACAATATGCAAAATCAAAAGCTGGTATGTATTAGCTTGCTAAACCAGGGGTAGCTGTTTATGTAAAATAATCTCTATAGAAAACAGCTGATTAGGTTCAAGAGGGAGTTAGTTTTGTAATTTTTCTTTGTTTTAAGAGTTTGTAAAAATTGAAATTATTTGTTCCTTGAATTTTAATAGAACTTGCCTATAAAACCAGTCATTTCTTAATGACTGATTTAATTTTATTACTTTTGTTTTTATTTTCTGTAAATTTGTATGTTTTACTTGTTTTCAGATTTATTGATAAAGTTTATAATATTGCCACGTCTTTTGACTGTCTGTATCAATAATTATGACTCCCTTCTATTCCTGGTATTTGGATGTGCTTTTCCCTTTTTTAATTGCTCATTCTTGCCAGACTCTGTCCATTTTGTTAGTTATGACAAAGAACTACCTTTTTATTTTGTTGAGTCTTCTATGTGTTTATTTTATTTCATTAAATTCTTTTTATTTGTATTCCTTTGTATCTACTTTCTTTATATTCTTCTTTTCTGACTGCTTAAGGCATTTGTGCAGTTCATTAATTTATTTTTAACTTTTCTTATTTTTCTGATGTAGCTATTTAAAACTAAGAATCTTCTTCCACATACTCCTGCTGCATCCCACAGGTTGGCAGAATAGTCTTTATTACTTTCTAAGTATTTTTGAAATATTACTATTTCTTTTTTGACTCATGAGTTTTTAGAAGTTTCCAAACATATGAGGTTTTTTAAAAGCTATCTTATTGTTATGGTTGTCAGACACTATGGTTGTCAGATACCAAATACACGAAAATTGTTGAGACTTCCTTTATGACCTAGTGTTTGAACAATTTTTGTATATGTTTTGTTTGTATTCTTCTGTTTGGAAGTAATATTTTTATATGTTTATTAGATCAAACTAAATGGTTGTGATGTCAGTTCGTTTCTACCTTTTTTACTAAATTTTTTTTTGTCTCTTTGATTTATTGCTGAAATAAATATGTTAGAAATTGTCCTCTGCAACAATAGAGTCATCTAGTTTTCCTTATAGTCATATCAGTCTATTTTGGAGCTATGTTATAGGTACATATAAATTTAGGTGTTATATATATTGAATAAAACCTTTTTATTATTGTACAGGGAACTTTATCACTAGTGATGGTTTTGCCTTAAAGTTCTTTTGTGCATTATTAATGTAGCTACACCAATTGTGTTTTGATTAGAATTTACCTGGTATTATATATTTTTTTTCCATATTTTTACTTTTAACTTTTCAGTAGTCTTAGGTTTTTAGGTGTATCTGTTTTAAAAAGTATGTAGACTACCACTATTTAAACCTTATAAAACTATTTTCTATGTGGTTATAGTGCTGAAGCTGCTGAAAGATGGCAGAAGAAGTGGTGGTAGTAGCCAAATTTGATTATGTGGCCCAACAAGAACAAGAGCTGGACATCAGGAAGAATGAGCGATTATGGCTTCTGGATGATTCTAAGTCTTGGTGGCGAGTTCGAAATTCCATGAATAAAACAGGTTTTGTGCCTTCTAACTATGTGGAAAGGAAAAACAGTGCTCGAAAAGCATCTATTGTAAAAAACCTAAAGGATACTTTAGGTAAGTTATTTTTCTATTAAAACAGCAACAATACTACTTTCTTTTAAGTAGATAATAGAGCTTGGTTCTTTATACAGAATTTTGAGAGCAGCATTGACTAGAAAAAGGCCAAGACTGGAATTTCAGCTAGATAAGGTAAGTTTGGATCATAGCAGGTTTTCAAGTCAGGAGACCAGTAAGGGTCTCATATGCTAATGGGCAGTTTCTATAAATCTAGCTAGTGGATCTGTTTGGAGTTCAAGTATCAGGCCAGAGTGGTGCTAAGGAACAGAAATAACTCTGTTCAGGGGCTCCTTGATGTTGGATTTTAGACAAAATTCTGCATCTAAGTGAGACAGGGATAAATTAGTGAGATGAAAAATTGCCTTCTTGTCATTAACATCTAATGGTTTACATTTTGAACTTCACTTTTAAAAACAAATAGTTTTCTTCTTATATTGGATAAAACAATTTTAAATTGTGGATTATTACTTTAATACTGATCTCTTGCATTTTCTTTTTTTACCCCTTCCTCTAACTGTAAAGTTTGTTTTTACTGGCACTGCATTAGGGCCAGAGATAGTGGAATCTGCTTCACACTTGCCTTGGCAGAGCTGATAGGAAGGAAATATGCACAGATGAGGACTAGCCTCTTTTTTTTTTTTTTTTAATTGAATTCTCCCTGGCTGACAGGAAGGAATTGGGAGGGACAGAACTTTATTTATTTTTTTTTTGTATTTAGGCAAGCATGCAAGCATTCTATTACTTAATGGTTCTTTGTATATATGTAGAAGAGAAAGTAAAATTGCTCTTTGTGGAGATAGTTTGGGAGTAATGTGGCATGACGGACAAATATATTATTGACTTACTGCCTTATATTAGTTTTTATTTTTTATTCAACATTATTGTCATTTTAGACTAGAGTGTTCTTTCAGTTATCAGCAGTAGAAGACAAATCTCTTATGTTTTTAACCATTGTAAGATAATAAAATTAAAATATAGTACAATTAAAAGTAGGGTATAAAGTATGGGAATATTGGTTTCTGAACTAAAAAAAATTTCCAGTATTCTAAAGGTAATTTAATAAATTAAGTTATTACTCTAAATTTTTACCATGACAGTTAATTTTTGTGTATACTTTTTTTTGATATTTTAAGGTTTTTGCAATTATGACCATTATTATTAGTTTTTAAATGTAAGACAAATCAGAAAGATTTTCCTTAAATAGATGAAGTGACCAGAGATAGAGCCAGGAATACTTCTTATTTTGTAAATAGTGGGCATTTATTCAAAGCATGTTGAGTAGAGATATTGAGGAAAATTGAGGTAACTTCTATCAAGAAAGTATGCTTCACAATGATGAAGGCATAGAAAGGACTGGGAACACACCTAGATAACACTTTTCTGTTCCTTTTTAAAAGGATACTGGTATCCGGGTCTAGAGCAAATGTGACAGTAATTAACAAAAGATAGTAAAAAAAAACTAATACAGAGCAAAAAGGAAGAATATCCCAGTTTTATATATTACCACATATAAATTTTAAAAGCCCACTTAGATAAAATTTTTATTATTTGTTAATACTTGCACAAAATCTTCCATAGCATTTTCTGATATTATTGAGTCCTAGGATATCTCTCTTAACTTTATTTCTGTGTTACAGTTACTGCTGTCTACATTCCAGGGTTCTTGGGAACATTATTTTAAGTTAGTGATGTAGTCTGTATAATGATGTAAATCCAACTTTTCCATCAGATAGCCTTCTTGCCTTTTTCAGAATTTCTGAACCCCTTTTTGGTAACTTAAATGTCCCATATAATTAAAGGATTTGTTTCATAATGATTGTGCTGGTGGAGACATTGTTTGAAAGTTAAGAAAGAAAAGGAGAAAACAAAGGAAAAAATGAATACATAAATATATTTTCAGCTATTGAGAATATATATGCTTTAAAGCTTCTTCCAAAATAATTCTGAATAATAAGGTCAGATTTGTGGCCTTATGCTATACTTGTTTTACAGGTTCTGTTATATTGGGGGCAAAAAAAAGTTTTGGAAAGAGAGAAGCCTCAAAAAAACTTTTTATTGCTTGGGTGTGGGCCAGGTCACATGGATTGGGTGTGGGGAGTTTCAGTGTTGCAGAACAGACCAGGAAGCTCACTGGGAATTATCCTGAGCTGTGTTGAGAAACCTGACAAAAGAAAACACAGGATTTTTATTCAACATGGATTTGTTAAACGCCTTTAAAGATTTTTTCAGTAAGTTAATCTGTTTCTTAAATCTAGTTTTCTTGTAGTTTTTGAATTAGATTTTTTCACTTTTGTAATAAAAACTATAGGAGAGAACCTGGTGGGTTTATATAGGCTGATGCTTTATGTTGATGAAATATAAGCTAAATGGTTGATACATCAAATAATATTAGTTTTGACTTGATAAGTAAAATAGTTTTTAAATGTTTTAGTGTCAATATTTAAATAACAAATAGGAAATGGATAGAAATAAATGATTTGAGTTTGATAAAGTTCTAATTCAGTAACTTTGAACTTAGCACAGACATATGAAGTGAATTAAATTGTAAATATATTAACGTGAGAAAAGGATTAGGTGAGCAAATTCCTTTAATCTCAACATGATTTTAAAATGATCTTCAACATTTGAATTAATGTGATATTGTTTTAGTATTTTTTACTTAACCTCTTTGAAGAACAATGTAGATGACATTTAACAAAAGCACTAGCAAAGAGAATGTTTTGATTTAAGCAGTGTAGGACTGCTAGAATTCGATGCTTTGGTAAATAAGATCTTTGAAAGTTTGAAATGAGTTCTGAGAATAGCTGAGTACAATGAAAATGAAAACATTGAAAGAAAATGAATTCTTTGGCTCGTTTTTGAGTTCAGGTCATAAAGTAATACTAACTTACAAGAGCCTAATCTTTCTATCTGCTGATGGACTTTATGATCTTATACAGTGAAGTTCATTTGGTCTCTGAACATTTTCCTGGTGTTTTTTTTTGAAAAATGAACAAAATAATTGTAGTAGAAGCCGTATGTGTAAGGAATCTAAGGAAACAATGAGTTACCTGTCAATTTCTGGGGAATGCGAAATGGAAAAGGAATAAGCACTTTATTGAAAAAGAATATAGTATTTGTAATATTAAGATTCCTTTGTTTCTTTAGTTAATTCTAGTGGCCAAGTGAATCCTGGACTGTGTCTCTTGTTTACTCTTTAGGGAGTTACAAAATTTTTAGATTCACTTCTTTGGTTTTCCTTTTAAAGAACTTATTAATTAATTAATTAGTTTTTTGGCTTATTTTTATTGAGAGCCTACTACAAGCCAGGCAAAAAACATGCAATGAAAACTAATACTAATTCTCACAAAACTTACACTCTTTTGGGGAGGTAGATGGTGGTGGTTATTTATTGTTAATAATACAGTGAACTTTATATATGAATTTGGTCAGAAATGATGTTGATGACAAATCAACCAGAAAAGTTATAAAAGTGATTCAATATATATCATCAATACAATGATAAAATTATTCTATTGAGTTTTAGAAAGTTAGTTGATAGTTAATCCTATATGCATTAGTTGGTTCAGAGTCAGGATTCAAGATTCGTAACCAAAATATGCCTTTCTAACTATCTTCAGCAAGCCTACATTTGTATTTATTATGCTTTGCAGCTTGTCAAAGTAGAGACAGACTATTCACCCACCTATTCCCTGAATGTACTTAAAAAGTAGAGGAAACAGTATATCTGCTCCTTGTGTGATTCCCTTTAAAACAAAAAGTGCACAATGTTTTAGATAAAACAATAATCAAAACCAATAATTTATCTTATTTCATGTAGATGAAAGGAACAGATAATACAAAAATTTAAATTAAGACCTGCAATGGAAAGAACACCATATATTCATATTTAGAATTCCTTAGTTCTGCTTTGATATACCATTTATTAGCCATATATATTACTAAACTTTCTGGATTTCCTATTTCTTATTTATAAATGAGAGAATTGGGCAAGACCCTGGAAAGTCCCTTTGAACTCTAAAAGTCTTATACTCTTGATAAACAACTGATCAGTTACATGTGTCATAGAAATTGGTGGAGGCGGGGTGAAGGGGGGAAAATACATGAGAGAGAAACTGGTTTTGAAGAACTATGACCATAAGAACAGAATTACAGTTCCCTAAAGAAAGAAAAATACTTTCTTTGGCCTCATTCTATTGAACATTTATTTACTCAATGATTTAGATGGAGGAAAAATGACATGCTTAACATAAAGAAGACCTAACACTGGAAGAATAACAAATACTTGAGGTTCAGAAATATATCTGAAGGCTAAATAAAAACTGATATAGAGATAAACAAGATGATTAGGGACAACATTAATTAAAAATTCTACATTGTTTTTAAAAGGAGTTGAAAAAATTGCTGAGAATCTGGCTTGCCAGCAGTTTACATAAGTAAAAGACTTAGTAAAACTGCTGTAATAATGTAGGTGGTAAAAAAATCTCAGCACAGTTCATAATGGCATGGATTCAAATTTATTGGGTACTCAGGTGAAAGGATGCAATAACTTTTATGTGTGTGCTGGCCAAATAAAACATGGCATAGTTTATCTGCTTTGGATAGATAGACTTTAACAATGGCATTGAAAAACTCAGATGCTTCTAAATACTAGCATGCAGTATGTCAAGGATTTGAAAACCAGGTTACATAAGGAATAGGTATGGGTATAAAGATTGACCTTTAGGAAGAAGACAACTATCGTGTGAAGATGGAATATTCACAGTGCTCATTTTGAGGAGTTAATAATACATTGTTTTAGTCCAGAAACAGTGCTGTAGGAAGAGAGAAGTAAGACCAGTGGCTGGGAGTGAGAAGAAGATTAGAAGCTGTGCGAAGTTTTTTGTTTTGTTTTGTTTTGTTTTGTTTTGTTTTGTTTTGTTTTTTAAAGCAAAGCTAACAATAAAAATAACTGCCTCAGAGTTGTGCACATCTTCAGTGTTTAGGTCTGAGCATTTCTCTTCCATCCTTGGGCAGGTCCAGCTGTATAACGCTATAATAAAGTTTTAAGTGTTTTTGAAAAAGTAAATGCCAGAAAGTAATAACTCTACCAACATTAAATTAACCAGTGGAGTAGCAGGACTAAAATTTAAATTTAAGGTCTATTTTGTTAGAGTTTTCTTAGTGTACCCATTATGACTGAATAGTAGAGAAAGAATGAGAGTCAAATAAGCAATGAATTAGAAAGATTTAATGCAAAAGGAATTAATTGGCATTAGGAGGATTGTAGTGAACTAAATAAAGTTGGGAAGAATTTAGAAAAAAATACATTGACCTGAAGGAGTCGTCTGCTTGTGGTAGAATGATCTAATTGTTGCTGATTATAACATAATTGAGAAATTAAGAGATACTAATATTTTATATTTGTATAATTTTATAAAATACTTTTGCATTAATTCTCATTGATAGGAGATTAGGAGGACCATTTTTAGCAATAGAAACAAGTGGCAATAAATATTTCCTTTCAGGGGAATCATAAGCAGGGTAAAAAAGCAAGTTATTGATTATACATGCATTTGTCAGTCATTCACATGATAAATGGCAATAGAACACTTAATATGACCAGGTTCTGGGAATAGATAGGTGATTAAAAACATGTTTGATCTCAAGAAAGCAAATATTGGTGTGTTGAGCATTATAGTAAAAACATTTACAAAGAATAGTAGTGGCATGAAGGAGGAATACATCACTTATCTTGGGGAGAGAGAGGGAAATCTTTAGGAAGCAGATAACATGACAGTCTTGAAGAATAAGGATGGCGAGTGTTTTAGGGCATAAAAATATTTGCATAAGGCTCAAAATATTGGTAACAGGAGCTTGCATGGCTGTAGCATTAGTTTAACAGGTATGAGGTTAAAGACGTGCTCACAAGAGAGATCACAGAAGGCTTTGCGTTATATAGAAAACAAATATTTTGAGTTTATGTTCTTTTGATGAAATATTTCTGGCCTCTAAGATTAAAGTAGGGTGTTTTTTGTTTTTTGTTTTTTGTTTTTTTTTTTTGGTGGTTTCCCACGTGAGACTTTAATTGTTGGGTTTCTCCAGAAATTTTTCATTCTTGTTTTTGACAGCGTATAATTGTGTATTTGTGTATGAATTCTCGGAGATTATCTTTTTTAAAATTAAAAATGTAATTTTCTACAAGTTTTTTTTTCAGTTTAAAATTTTGTATTTGCTTTTATTAGTATTTAGTTTTAATCAATTTAACCAACAGTTATTGCTGTATACATAGTTCAAAGTATAGGAAATGCAAAAGATCAGTGGAACAGAATGCTCTTCTCTGGGAGCCTTAGATTCTAATACAGGTGCTTAAAAGACAAACAGGAAATTCTATCATATGAGGACCTCAGAAGTACAAGGTGATAGATTGCTTAAAAAAAGGAGAGTGTACCTTTGAAGCTAAGCAGGGTCGGGCCTGGTTATTACTTGGATGGGAGACCACCTAGGAAGACCAGGTGCTGTAGGCATAAAAAAATTTAAAAATAAGCTGACAAGGTCCTTGCAATCCGTGAGGTCAACCAAGGGTTGCCTTGCCTAAAAAAAAAAAAAAAAAAAAAAAAAAAAAAAAAAAAAAAAAAAAAAAAAAAAAAAAAAAAAAAAAAAAAAAAAGTACATGTCATGGGGATTGAGTACATATCATGGAGTGGGAAGATGGATAAAATAATAAAGTTATTTGAAATGTCACTTCTTGAATGGGTAAATTTTTGAGAGGTAGAAGTTTTAACAGGGTTTTGGGAAGAAACTAGCAAACAAGGTAAATTAAGTCATGGAGGTGGAAATATCTATTTTGGGGATTTAAGTGCCTCATTTTTATTAAAAATATAGCATAGTTTCAGTGTAGGACATTATAGAAAGGTGCTTTTGTTTAACATTTACTTTATGTATTTTATTACTTTACATTAATGTATTAAGGTTTTACAACACTTTCGTGATAAATGGTGTTTTCTCCATTTCTAAGCTCAGAAAAATGGAATAGCTTGTTTGAAATTCAAGTTAGTAAGTGGTATAGCTGGAATTTGAACCCAGAGTCTGTCTTATCCAAGGTCTGTGCAGATTTCCATAGTCTATAACATAAACCTAGAAAAGAAGACTGAGGACATTCTAAAGAGAGCTATAGATTCTAAGCAGATTATTTCTCTTAAATTGTTAGGCAAATGAAGAGCTACCATTAGCTCTTGAACAGTAGCTTCATGTAATTGCAGCTGTATTTATAAGAAGATTGGATTAGATGATATGGATGATGGGTTGAAGTGAGACAGGTTGGATCAGTAAGGAAACTAGTTTAAAGAGAGTATTGAAGCCTCAAGCACAATATTATAGGACTGACCTAGTGAGTGAATAGTGGGAATGGAAAGTCTTAGAAGAAAGGACATGATGATTCTTAAGGATTTGATTTGAGGGGGAGTATCTTAATTTTTTCTTCAGTTTCAGAGGATAGTTTTGATAGATATAAAATTTTTTATTGTTTTTTTCTTTCAGATTCTATACCCTGTGTAGGGTTTGTTGCTTCTTACAGTGGGTTGTTTTTGCTTTAGTGACTTTTAAACTATTTTTTTTTGTAAAATCTGTATTCTTTGTCACGTGTGGCCACTGGAGTATGATCTGTTTGCTTACTGGTCAGCTAATGTTTTGACAGTTCTCTTAAGCACCTGGAACCAAAAGAAAAAAAAAAAATACTCTTCCAATTCTTAACTAGGCTATTTCTAACTCTGCCTTAGCCAGCACTTACTGAGTCTTCAGAGCCCAAAGATCAACCATAAGTGAAACTTAGGGTATTTTAAGACTTTACTAAGCATATGTCCAGTCCTAGCAGTGCATATGGCATTCTTGATTCTCTGGTATACACAGGAGTTTTTAAAAGCCCTTATCACCCCACGTATATCCTATCACAAACTCTTCCTTCCTGGGGTTTTTAATATGTCTGTCTGTTTCTTGTCCTAATTGTTGTTCCTTGCCCTAGGCTGCTGCATCAATTAAATGATTTTAGCTAAAGACACTCTAACCCTGAGAATATTCCAAGTTGGGTGAAACCAGGGCAAGCCATTGTGCTGGTCCTTCAGGTAGCTCCCAGATAGGTTGATACCCACAATCATAAATCTTCAAGAATAAGATCTGTGTTGTTCCTTTTGGCATTAGGAGTACAGGTTGCTTTCCTCACTTCCATTGGGACGTAAGAGATGGTAGGCAGACTACATAAAATGCCACAGTGCTTTCTTACTACAAAGCAGCAGCTTCTTCACTAAGCCTAGCCCTAGTTTTTGTAAGATATTTACTAGATTCCAGAGTTCTTCAAAAGTTGATTCTGACTATTATTTGTCAGCTCATTAATTACTTTTTTGAAGGGATGGAGGCCTTGAGTTCTCTCTTCTGCAGAAATCTCTAATTTGGGGACTTTTCAGCATTAACCAGAAATAAGGAAATTGGGAGGGAGGAAGTTGGTTTATGGATGTTTTATTTGGACATAGGTGTTTGTATTTGAGGTGCTATGGTACAATCTGTAGATGTGTAATAACAATTGGAGCTATAGTGCTTGAATTCTAGAAAGAGCCTAGAGCTGCAAAGAGACCTTAAAACCTTCTATATAGATATTTAGAAATTGAAAGTATATGATTTCCTTGAAGTAGAGGATAAGTCCAAGCATGGTATCTTGAGAAACACTTTTAGCTAAGGATTCCTTCACTTATTCATTCAGTAAACATTCACTTTGTTCCTACTAGTGTAGATCCTGCTAAGCACTGGATAAACAAGGCAATGAGATCTACTTTATTGTCCTTAGGAAGCTCATTCTCTTATTAAGGAGTTAGACAATTAAACAAATACAATACAATTTTATAACAAGGTATAGAGGAGCCCAGACAGAGATACCAAGAACATTTAAACAGGTCAGTAAGCAAAACAGGAGACTCTCAGGAGAAAATGATGGAAAAAGTAATCCTTGATCTTGGTTGCTGCATAGAGAATTTGAAAAGATTGAGTACTCTAAAAGGAACTGATTTGGCAGTAAAGACATGACATAGATTTATAGTAATGGTTTTAATTAAGTAGTTTTAGTAGAATGGTAGAGATAGATGACCAGAGTATAAGGTGTTAGGAGTGAGTGAGTGATGAAAAGTTGAAGGATAAAAAGTAGACAACTTTTAAAATAATGGCATAGTTTACAAGGAATAGCAGAGTTGAAGTAGTTTTATTTGGGAATAGAAGCAATCTGAGTGTTTTTAGACAACAGGAGGGACTGAGTAAGAGGGAAACAAGGAAGGATGGCCAAGAGTCCTAAAAGAGGCAGGAAAGATGGTATCAAGAACCCAGAAGGGATTCTGGTCAAGATGGCATGGAAAGTAGATGCTGTGCTTGCCTTCTTTCACAACCACATCAAAATTACAATGAAACTACAGAACCTTCAGTAGGAGTCACCTGAGGTCTGGCTGAACAGAAGTCCTACAATTGAGAACATGCATAAGAGGTCACCCCAAGACTGGTAGGAGGAGCAGAGATGTGAAACAAACCAATCCCACAACTGCGTGTGGCAGTCAAGAATTGGGAGGGTTATCATGGCTCTAGAGTACCCCACCTCGAGGAGTGAGGGATCCTAGATCCACACTAGGCTCCAGAGCCCAGGGTTCCAGTGCCAAGAAGAGAAGTCCCTACAGCCTCTGGCTGTAAAAACCAGTGGAGATTGTGGCTGAATGAGATGGAAGGCTGCAGGAGTAGCAGACATTCTTCTTAAAAGGCCTGCACATGTACAGACCTTCTGAGTGACAGACTCAACTTGTTTTGAGCTCCAGCACTGAGGCAGCTGCTCAAAGAGTGCTAGAGACATATGGGGAGGAACAGAGTTATCTGGCTTTAGGGTGAGGGTTGGAGGGGAGGGGTCGCTTTCTCCTGGATAGAAATGCAGGCACTATCTGTTTTCTTTTGTTGAGCCCTCCCCACTCCCAGCATGCAGATGCAGTCAGCCACCATACCCAAGTCTCCATTAGCCTGTTTAACACAGGTCACTCCGCCAAGATGATTCTCTGAGACCCTGCCTCTCCCAACTTGCAGGCCAACCCAAACTGTCTCCAGTGTTTTTTCCCATACAAATGGCCTGTCTTGGCTCAATCTGTGGACTTAACTAAAATCTCTCAAAGGCTCACAATACCCAAAGCAGCAGCAACCGATCTTGGTGTGCCCTGAACCTCTTGCTGAGCAGCCCCAAGCCTGGCACTAGCGACAGCTGGCCTCAGTTTCTGGTTTGGCCTTTTGAGTCACCTATAAAGCCTAGCATAGGTGGCAGCTATCTGCAAATTGCTTGGTGACTATTACCAGGTAGCCTTGGAAGTACATAGGCTGTGGCTGAACTTGACCTACACTTGGGTGCCTCCCAGAAAGCCCTTGACCTGGCACACCTAGTGGTTTATTTTGACCAATGCAAGAGGTGGAGCACCACCCAGGACTGCATCTGAGGAAGACACACCCAAAGGACAGACTCTCCTAGAGCTCTCCTAGATTGAATCCTGCTCCATAGGGTCAGCCCCTTGCTGCCAATCCTCATAACCAATCATCCTGAGGGTCAGTCCCTCCCACTGACATGCAAACAGCAATCAAGGCTCAACTACAACAGGAGGGCACACACAACCCACACGAGGAACATACCTTGAGCACCTGGCCTAGGTGACACTTAGGTGCCATTGGGCCCCACAGGATACCTACTATATAATGTCACTCTACTAAGACCAAGAGACTTAGGAGCCCTACCTGAAACAGAAACAAACACAAGTAGGCAGCCAAAATGGAGAGACAAAGAAACATGTCCCACATGAATGAACAGAACAAAGCTTTAAAAAAAGAACTCAACAAAATGGAGACAAGCAATCTACCAGATACAGAGTTCAAAATAACTGGTGTAAGGGTGCTCAAGGAACTTAGGGAAAGAGTAGGTGAACTCTGTGAGAATTTTAACAGAGAGACAGAAAACATAAAAATGGAGATGGAAAACAAAAGGCGCAGCTGGTCAGAAATAAAGAATATAGTATCTGAGATGAAGAGTACATTAGAGGGAATCAACAAATTGGATGAAGCAGAGGACCGAATCAGCGATTTAGAGGATGGGGTAGCCAAGAACACCCAATCAGAACAGCAATTAGAAAAAAGGAATCCAAAAAAATGAGGATAGTTTAAGGGGCCTCTAGGACAACATCAAGTGTACCAACATTTGCATCATAGTGGTACCAGGAAGGGAAAGGAGAGCAAGAAATTGAAAACCTATTTGAAGAAATAATGATGGAAAACTTCCCTAACTTGGTAAAGGAGATAGACAAACAGCCCCCAGGAGGTTTAGAGAATCCCAAACAAGATGAACCCAGAGAGACCAACACCAAGACCCATTATAATTAAAATGCTAAAGAGAGAATCTTAAGCAGCAAGAAGAAAGCAGTTACCTATAAGGAAGTGCCCATAAGACTGTTAGCCGAATTCTCAACATAAACTTAGCAGGCCAGAAGAGATTGGCACAAAATATTCAAAGTGATGAAAAGCAGCGATTTACAACCAAGATTACTTTACTCAGCAAAGTTAAAGAGCTTCACAAACAAGAAAAAACTGAGGGAGCTAATCACCGCCAAGCCAATATTACAGGAAATACTGAAGGGACTTCTTTAAGAAGAAGAAGAAATGTATTAAAAATTGAATAATAAAATGGCAATAACTACCTATCTATGAACAAGTACTTCAAATGAAAAAGAAATGCTCCAGTCAAAAGAAAGAGTAGATGACTGGATAAGAAAACAAGACCCTTACATATGCTACCTACAGGAGACTCACTTCAGATTGAAAGACACACACAGACTGAAAGTAAAGAGATGAAAAAAAGATGTTGCATGAAAATGGAAACAAAAAGCTGGGTAGCAATACTTAGACCAGACAAAATGGACTTTAAAACAAAGGCTATAACAAGAGACAAAGAAGGACCCAGTAATCACACTTCTGGGTAGTTATCTAAAGAAACCCACAATACTACTGTGAAGGGATATGTGTACCCATATGTTCATTGCAGAATTATTTACAGTAGCCAAGATATGGAGACTACCTGAGTGCCCATCAATGGATGAATGGATAATGAAGAGATGGTACGTATATATAATGGAACATTACTCATCTATAAAAAAGAATGAAACCTTTTCATCTGCAACAACATGGATGGACTTAGAAGGTATTGTTCTGAGTGAAATAAGTCAGATAAAGACAAGTGCTGCATGATTTCACTTACTTGTGGAATCTAAAGAACGAAATAAAACAGAAACAAACTTAAAGATAACAGAGAACATTTTGAGGGTTAGCAGATGGGAGAGGGTTAGGGTGAGTGAAAAAGGAGAAACGGATTAAGACGTACAAATTGGTAGTTAGAAAATAGTCATGGAGATGTAAACTATAGCATAAGGTACATAGTAATACAGTAATAACTTTATGGTGTCAGGTATTAGATTTATTGGAGCAATCACTTTGTAAGTTATGTAAATGTCTAATCACTGTGTTGTACACCTAAAACTAATACAATATTGTATGCGAACTATAGTTCAAAAATAAAAAATATTTAAGAAAAAACCTTGAAGAATCAATGGTTAGGGAATTGAGTGAAGAAAAAAAAATGTGGTAATGAGCATTTTGAGAGTGAGAAGGTATTTGAAAAGTTTTACTGAGGAATGCCTCATTTTTCTTAATAAAAGAACACAAAGTCTCATGCTAAGAAATGAGCAGTGGTGAAAAGGTTCATTGATGTAACATACATTTGTGATGATAGTACCATTTGGTGATTTTCTCATTTCTTTCAACAAATATATATTAAGCATCTGCTGTGTGAGATCTTTGTCCTTGCGGAGCTACATGTGAATGGAGCGAGGGGAGGCTAACAAGTATACAATGTTTATTTTAAAATAAACATAGGAGATAATAGAGCAACCTGGGTCTTGGAACTTAGCATAACTACAATTTTATATTGCATATCAAGTTGTAGTTTAAGTTATTGTTTTATTTCTATACAGCTAATTGTAGAATTTAGACTAAAAAAGTAAGACAAAAAATATAGGTTTGGTAAAGCCTTTATGTATTTAGATTGTAGCTATGAGAGAAGTCTATATTTATATTTAAGAGAAAATTAATTTAGGACAACTTTATAATTATGTTATGCAGTTATTACTAAAAAGATGAGAAGGTAAACTGTCATATAATTGTAGTTAAGTGTTTGGTTTTGAAAACAATTTGTGAAGGGGGTGTTGAAAGGTAAAAATTTCCAATTATAAAGTAAATAAGTCATGGAAATGTAAAAAAAATTATTATTTATGTTTAAAGTGTTAAAAAAAACTACAGAGTTTTAAAGATCTTTTTTGGATAGTGAATAAGTTGGGGGTATTTTTGTTATCATTTTGTATTCTCTTCTCATTACCCCTTTTATTTAAACAGGCATTGGGAAAATGAAAAGAAAACCTAGTGTGCCAGATTCCGCATCTCCTGCTGATGATAGCTTTGTTGACCCAGGAGAACGTCTCTATGATCTCAACATGCCTGCATATGTGAAATTTAACTACATGGCAGAGAGAGAGGACGAATTATCATTGATAAAAGGGACGAAGGTGATCGTCATGGAGAAATGCAGTGATGGGTGGTGGCGGGGTAGCTACAATGGACAAGTTGGATGGTTTCCTTCAAACTATGTAACTGAGGAAGGTGATAGTCCTTTGGGTGACCATGTGGGTTCTCTGTCAGAGAAATTAGCAGCAGTCGTCAATAACCTAAATACTGGGCAAGTGTTGCATGTGGTACAGGCTCTTTACCCATTCAGCTCATCCAATGATGAAGAACTTAATTTTGAGAAAGGAGATGTAATGGATGTTATTGAAAAACCTGAAAATGACCCCGAATGGTGGAAATGCAGGAAGATCAATGGAATGGTCGGTCTGGTGCCAAAAAACTATGTTACCATCATGCAGAATAATCCCTTAACCTCAGGTTTGGAACCATCACCGCCACAGTGTGATTACATTAGACCTTCACTCACTGGAAAGTTTGCTGGCAATCCTTGGTATTATGGGAAAGTCACCAGGCATCAAGCAGAAATGGCATTAAATGAAAGAGGGCACGAAGGTGATTTCCTCATCCGTGATAGTGAGTCTTCGGTAAGTTGGTTTTCAAAGGTAAATGGAAATAGAGCTCTGGGTATTAAAAAATAAATAGAAAATTTGAGAGACTTTCCTAAAATTAACCAGGTAGTATGTTGGGACATAAGCATAAGTGTTCGGAAGCTAAAGGCAATGCACTTTCCAACTGTATTTATTTTGAATAAAATATAGCCCTAGTGGGGATACTACACTGGAGATTATTTAGCCTTGTCTAGTTCTGTTGGTTTTGCATTTCTAAAGTATTTTCTGTTATATTAAACTGGAGAATGGAGAAAATTTAACGCTGGCTTCTTCATTGAGAGTAGAGCAATGCACTAGACAAAACTGGGAAAACATTTCTTAAATTGCATTTTGGATGTACTGTTGTTCTTATAAATGAAGGAAATCTCTAAATTTGAAAAATTGGTATTTACGTTTCTTCATAAATTGCTTGCTTAGAAGTTGAAATGCTTTTCTTATATACCTCAAAAAACTTTTTTAACACAGTATTTAAAATGCATTTGTAATAAAAGATAAATTTTATTCTAATACTCATAAAACAGTAACACTATAACACCATAAAAATTGAATAAGAAAATAGTTATATGGACTCATATGTCTATTTGATGATACTCGTCTCTGATACTCATCTCCCTTAAAAATCGGTCTTTATTTTTCCTTGATAAAGGAAGAATACTGTTTCCATTTTCAGATCATGATAAGTATTGGCTTTGTGTCTATCTAGTTATACAAAAGTGAATGTGTGATTGTACAAAAGGTTGAAAAAAAGTCAAGATTATCTTAGGTGGTATGAGTAGAAGGGGTGTGTGTGTGTGTGTGTGTGTGTGTGTGTTAGGGAGGGAGAGAGGAAGAGAGGAAAGAGATTGAGATTAATTAAACTGCCACTGTGAAGTTCAGGAAATCAGGCTTCTATATAACCCCTCAGGAAGAGCAGATGGTTGGTGATAGGAAGAGTGGTTGGATTTGTTTTCTTTTACATGCATGACCTGGCTCTGCTTTTCAGGACAAGCAGTGGGCAGAGGGGTTAGGAAGGGAGTGACCTTTGAGTGGGTGGTAAAGTAACTATAAGTATGGGATGTTTTGAAGAAGCCCACTGTTTGAAACTCTGGCAGTATTTATATAAAAAGAGGCTTTGGGGTTGATACAAATTACTCAAAAGAGTTAGGTTTAAAAAAGCCTGATTGGGGAAGTAGCTTAATTGCAGAATACTGTGCATTTTCTTATGAGTAATTGAGTATAGATAGTAGCCAAAATATACCATTATTTTTAGCAGTAGATTTTTTAAAGCAAAGGTCTTAGACATATTTTGTTTAATCTGCACAATGTTTTTTAAACATTTGAATTATCAGCATTTAAATATTGGGAGATATTCAGACATCAGATTCTCTTTTTAAAATAGGAAGACCTGTTATCATTGAGCCAGTATGCCTACAAGGCAACAATCATAGCTAAGTGGTCACCTCCTTTAGACTAGGGCCTAGATATAGCCCCTCGGGAAACATAGGTGGTTGATGATAGTGAAGAGAGAGGCACTGTAGTTCCCTTTGTATACCCACCCTGTCACTTGTTTACTTTTTTTTTTTCCCTTTGTAGGCATATGAGTTATGACCTCATAAGTTTATATTAGTTCCCATTTTTGTGTCCTTCATTCAGAATATTATCAGCTACTCTGTAATGATAATTAGCTACTAATTTAAATCAGTGGATGTCTTGGATTTTCTCATATGTTTCTCCAGTAGTTTGGCTGGACAGAAGATAGCTGATTGTCATATTAAACTAAAGGACTTGCTGTGGGTGTTAGGTAGAACACACTAACTAGTTAGTTAAGGGACTTCGGAGTATGACTGCTTGGGTTTGAATCCTGGCTCTTTTGTGACCTAGATTGTTGATCTTGAACAATTTAGCTTCTCTCAGCCTGGATTTTCTCATCTGTAAAATGGATTATTTGTTTTCAGGCATAAAGGAGATAATCTGTATAAATAATTTGGCATAGTAGTGTTTATTAATAAGTGCTCACATTTAAGCTGTTATTTAATATAAAAATGTTAATGTCTTTCAGAATGTTTACCCTGAATGTTTTTTCTCTTTTAGCCAAATGATTTCTCAGTATCACTAAAAGCACAAGGGAAAAACAAGCATTTTAAAGTCCAACTAAAAGAGACTGTCTACTGCATTGGGCAGCGTAAATTCAGCACCATGGAAGAACTTGTAGAACATTACAAAAAGGCACCAATTTTTACAAGTGAACAAGGAGAAAAATTATATCTTATCAAGCATTTATCATGATACTGCTTACCAGAAATGACTGCTGCACAGCTCTAATTCATCATGTAACTGAGGACTGAGAAAATGTCAGTCCAGTCATGCCTGATTGGATATTGCTGTTTCTAACTCTATATGAGAATTGACTATAATACATAAGTATTTTTATTGTAACTCATTCCATACCTATATACTACATATGCAAAACATCTGCATAGAGCAATTCCTTATCCTTAGTCTTCTGTTTTGTTTCCTTTGCTGTTTTTCTCTTTGCTTCTAATATTAAGGTTTATATTTTGAAAGAAAAATCTTTATATGGAAGAATTTCTTCATTGCCTTTCCTTTATTTCCTTGTAAGGGCACCATATTAGTCACTGCCTCAATGGTTTCTCTTCATAAAAAATTATTATATCAATATATGGCATATGCTAAAATAAATTTCTTAGAGAGTGTTAATCTTTTCTGTGACTAAATAGCAATAATAAATGGAAAATTAGAAATTATATTGTATCTGCCACAAGCCATTGTAAATATCAAGTATGTTGTGTCTGCCATTATTTTTTAAAAATTCATTTATTGTCTTCACTGTAAAGCAAAACAAATAAGACATAGGTTAGAAAGTATATCTTGTACAATTTTAATTTACAACTGTTGGAAACAAAAAATCTCCAAATTTCTAAGAATTTTTGGTGCTTCTCTCTCATCTGTTTATTCAAGAGGACAAAGTAGTCTAGGATATTTAGCTTTTCCATAGATGATGTAGAATTATTTTTTTTCTAGTGTTATTTTACCAAAGCATTATGTATTAGGATATTTTATCTGTGCCAATGTGAAAAAAGCTATGGCCAAATTTTGGGGAAATTGGAGGCAGTGAGATACTTGGTTTCCCCTTCACCTCATCCTTAAATATCAGTAATTATTGGGCATAGTATTTCTACTATTTTCATTTCCTCCTTTCAGCTTTGAGTTTTATTGACTGGGACACTAAAATTGATGTATACCTAAGGAAAACGTGAAATGTGTTCATGGTTAGAGAAAGTATTTTTTAAATCATATATTTTTGTAGGTGCTTCTATTATGTTTTTGTTTACCAAGCAGCAGTTTGGGTGTATGGACGAGAGGCTATTATAGAATATCGAATCTACTTCTGTAGGTCACAGAAAAAAACCTCTTGTATTTTATGGTCGTAGCTTTCCCCCCATTATAAATTCTGGAGATACAAATTTAAGCAAAGTAACCTTTGAATTTTAATTGAAAATATTTACTAAAACTTAGTAAACAGTAAGAAGTCATAAATATTTTCTAAAATTTCCACAATGCAGCCTAGGCAAATGAATGTTTCTATCCTTAATGTTATAAACAGACATTTAATACACCAGAATTGCTGATGTTAAAATTGAAGTCATCTAATTTTTGGTTTTATTTTAAATATATATTCTTTATTCTTGAAACCTTAAAATCATTTTAAAAGACATTGCCACTGGGTGGCAGCCCTGGCTTCTTGCACTAAGCTATAGGAGTCGGCAAATACAATTAAGACATTGATGCAAAATTTTTCATCTTTATCACATCTGTTTTTAAACTTTTAAGTTTATATTCCATTATCTTTCTGAGTTTAATTCCCCTTTGTTTATTAAGATGATTATTAGTAGATAAATTTAATGGAAGTGAAAGTCTTTGAATATAAATTGAAGAAAAGTTTTAAAGTGGTTGTAAAATGACTAGGTAGTAAACATCTTTTTATTTAAGTTTAAACAAACCTTTGATGATAGTTTCTTTTCTCCATCTCTTTGGTTTTTCTCTCTAATCTTTTTAAAAATAGATTTTTTTTAAGGAGAAATTAATACTTTGTATAACAAACATGGACTATTTATATATAGCAAACCCCACTGAGCTGATGTTAAGGATTTTGAGAAAGTAGCTAGGATTGGACTAGCACTGGAAGTGGAATGCATATCTGTGCCATTAGATTTCTGTGATATTAGATTTATAATAACTAGAGAGTTTCCAGATAGCTCATGTGTGCCAATAATATCTACTGTATGCTCTTATTATGTGATGAAAACTTCACTGGGAACTACTTAATTCTGTACTTCAACATTTTATCAATTTTTTTAAAAGTCTTAAACCATTCCTTATGCCAATGGCTGTTTTTATAAGCATGAATTATTTAAATACATATAACACATCTAACTGTGCCCAGCCTACTTCTACAAATAACTTCTATAAAATCTTGGAAGAAGGTTTTCCAGAACTTTAAAAAAAAAATTTATAACTAAAAGCTACTGTAGCTATATCTGTTATTTGGTCATAAATCTTTAGGGTTCAGCTGAATATATATTTATATATAAAACATTTTTCACTGTACACAGTAACACAGGTACCTGGCACTGTTAAAGACAGTGTGTCACAGATATATTACTAAACAATAAGAAAGCTAAGTGCAATCCATTGCTATTGCTGGAAGAATAAAAAGGTCTAGCAGATGAGCTGCTTGGGTTGTCAGAATAAGGTCATCCTTAAAGATAAATGGCACATAAATTATCTCCAGCTTTAATGCTCTAATTCTATCATCTATTCCAGAGATTGCAAAGAAGCAGGGCCATTGTGTCTGTCAGGTACCTTTGTGAGAATAGAAAAAGGCACCTCTCTGCTTCTGCCCCCAACCGGCTTCAAGCCCAGCTCCTTGAGAAGTCTGAATTTTACCACCAGCATTTGCAGCTTCCCCCTCCCCACCATCTTAGCAAGTTGCCCTCTTCAAGGTACAGCCAAGTAGGTCTATCCATGCAGTGCTTAAAGAAAGTAATTGTTAATGTTTAAAAATTGGAGGATTTCACATAAAATTTAGAGTTCTGGTTTCCCCTGAAAAATGAGAAGCTGACAGTACTGGAGATTAATTCTCACAGGTGACTATCATATAGAACTCAGTGTGGACGGTCCCCTTATATACTAATACACAGGGGTATAATTAAATTCAGTGTGAAAAAAAAAAAAGCCTTCCTAATCCTTATTCTCCTAGTTCACATCTCCAAATGCAGTTACTCTTGCTCCCTATTTTACCTGTAACATGGAGTTTGGAATCTGGAAACTCATTTATCAGAAACACTTCAGTGCAATGTCCCAATCAATAAATTAGGGATATAGCATTATGGCATGCTTTAACTTTAACGCTTTAAAATTTTACTAGAATATAAAGGGGTCCTCTGTAGTTTTTATTTATGTAGATATTTTAACTTTCCAAATGACTTCACAACTGTAGTCACTTTTGCCTTAAAAGACATTTGATAATGGGATAGATGACATCTTAATTTTATGTTCTGAACAGCATCCAGTGGCCTCTAAAAAATGCCACATTACTGCTTCTGAGGAAACCCATTTGATTCGATTGCAAGACAAGTTAGGAAACTCTTCTTCTGATAAGCTGCTTCTATTGGTTTAGTAAGTTTATATGACTCAACACTTACAGAACAAGCTTACTATGCATATGACATGCCCTAATTTTTTGCTGTTACATGACCTAAACCAGGGGGCTGAGGAGCCAAAAACTATTTTTCTACTTTCTAACGATGTGTTCTTTTGATCTGAAAGTATATACAGTGCTGAGACTTTTTGTTTAATGAGTAGTACCTAAATTGTGCTTGGTAAAGTTTTGAAGAGCAGAGTTTTTCAGTTATATAATTGGCCATGTTAACAGAGGTAAATGTTTTAAACCAAAGTGGGTTTTTGAGAATATGCCAGCCTGAGCACTTTCATTATCTCGGATATTTCACAATTGGTCAGATTCCTATAGTGGCTTAACACAATTTTAACCTCCTAGACTGCCTGATTTTTAAATGTTTTTATTCAAATTACCTTTAAAGCTCATGGGAAAGCTAGTCTCAGCATTTTAGAGAAATGTTTCAAATTTTATTTGTAGTTATAACTACAGAAGACAAAAATACACAGTACTTGATATTCTCTTTCTATGTTTTCTTGTACCTCATGGAATGACAATGACTTTCAAACAGGAAAACAAACGATTGAAAATAGACATCTAAGGTAGTTAAAGGCTTTTAGTTGCCTAAATAAATCTTTGGGCTTAGAGAATTTATATCTTGGACCATGTATAAAATTTGCAGATAGCCTTTGGAAAATTATGCAGACAAGTGGATTCCTAAATAAGACTGAAGTGTCTATTTTAGGCTAAACACAGGAATTGTCATTAAATTGGTACTTTCAAGCCCCTATTTAAGAAATTAGTAATCTTTTAAAGTCTTTTCTAGGAGCAAGTAATGCCAAACACATTTACTTGTTTGATATGTTTTCTAGATTATAGATAAAAAGAATGTTATAGAAAACAAATGTTGATTTCATTAGGGCATGTGTTAATCACTTGGTGTCAAGATGAAAAAATATTTTTTGAACTGTTCTGTGTGCATGATTGTATTTAAATAGCTTTTAGAAATATTTGTCTATCACCCATCCAACCAACTCACCTCAAGTATTCAATTGCTCCAGCTGCCAGACTCTTCTAACCTAACAATATGGTAGTGAACAAAACGAACAAAGTTGTCCAAAAGCTGTTATTAAACATATTTCTAGTGATGTAATGCCTAATGGGGAAGTGCTCTGAAGAAAAAATAGTACAAGTTGAGTTTGAAGAGTGAAGATGTTAATTTATGTAAAATCAAAAGAGGCTTCAGATAAAGTTGACCTTTGAGCGTAATGTATGCTCCACTTAATAGAATTACCGAGGACTAGGATTAAATCAGTGGTTGAATGAAAATACAGCAACCAAATCATTTGAAAATTATGTTATGATCTTCGGTATTATAGAGCATTATTTCTGATTTTCAAATTTTAAGTTGAATGAAATGGTATTTGTTTTATTTAAATGTGGAAATTTTAACTAGAAAGGGCTATTCTGAATAAAGCCTGATTCTCCATCCTAAGAGTTGACAGGGAATGTCACATAGAAAAAAAAAAAAAAAAAACTAGAAGAAAGACAGTTTGACAGACTTAAGGGTTTTAATGCATCACACTCTATGGAAAGAATTGAGGTTGAGGGAAGTTTAATACCTGATGCTCTGCACTGGAGGCCAGGTAATAAACCAGGAAGGAAATTGTGAAACTAAAGTATGTTCTGGAGGTGAAAAAGGGCTACTAGAACCCCGAAAACTGGAGCTTGAAAATGTGTAAAAATTATATCTGGAACAGACTCAGTGGAAGCAGCAGTTAGAAGAATCTAAGACAAGGGGAATTCCACTGCTTAAATACCCATGTTACCAAAAATACATAAGACAGTAGGTTACACCTAAATGTCAGGTGTGCTAAAACATAGGACATAGACGGTTAGGAATCTTGGTCAAAGGCAACTAAACTATTCTATGCTAAGCAGGGCAAGGATGGGTTATTGGAATGGAGTGATTGATCAAGTGTGTGCTAGAGCACCAGGACCTATCCTGTATTTGCACAACTCTTAGAGTGCTTTGAATTTTGTGCCCTTGTGCTTTCCTTGCTTCATTCTAGTCCTAGCCATATGAGGCTCAGAGGGCTCTTTTTTGGCCATCAAACTTATCCCTCTCCACTGCCTTTTTACCTTTCAATAAAAATCTTTCATCTTCTTGATTTTCCTTATACAATTAAATATAAAATATTTAAGTGGCAAATAGTGTAATAAGAAAAAAATTGCTATTTCTAGACTACTTGCTTAATAATAGGAAGTGTATTTGTTTTTCAGAAGTTTATATTCAGACAGAGATGATTTGTCAACTCTGGAAGGCAGGGAAAATTAACCTGAGAAGTGCAGGCAATAGGTTAGAGGATAGTTTGTTGCTGGCAGGTTGTAGAGACAACCATGAATCACAACCAGGTGATGAGAAGGTACAGAAAGAGAAGTACCTTAAAGCCAGGAGAGAGAACAATATCAGAGTTGGGGATTCCAGGCAAAGGTACACACTAGCAGGTGAGGCACAGTTCTCTAGAAGTCTTCACCCAATGGCATGGCCCATTCAGTTGTGGGTGTCTGAGTTCTTAAGTCATAAACCAGACATGAGAGGGACTTCATGCAAAAGCTATGATGGTAGGCAGGTAGTGTTACCCTTTAGTGCCCCTTGAGGTGCGTGAAGCCCAAGACAGAGACTCTCCTTGTAGTGGCTTGTGAAGGATTGATAGGCGGTACTGCCTTGTCAGCAGGGCAGTGCTAGGCAGGAGGCTCTTGACAGGGACCCAAGCCCAGGTAGACTTTTCAAGCCCACAGGGCTTGGTGAACACTCTCCTTTCTCCCCCACAACATAACTGAATGAATCTTGTTCTTTCTCCCATTTTCTGTTTACTTAACCTCTCCTTTTCCTTTTCCTTTTCCTCCTCAGTTGGTATTCCCCTCAACTTTTCCATCCTTGTGCCTTGCTTATGTTATTCTTCCACTTGAAATTCTGGACTGTGAATGCATATCTCCTACCCAAATCTAAATGAGTGCATTCTTGGAGCTCCATATTGAGGTCTGTCTATTCTCTAAAGCTTTTTCTAGTTTCTTGGATCACTCATTCCTCTGTGCCACTCAGACACACTGTGAGTCCTCTTTTGGTGCTAATTGGGAAGCAGTGAAAAGAACTTGGAGTTAGGCAGACCTTGGTTGGAATTCCTGACTCCATCTGTGACTAGCTATGTAATATACAATAAACCATTTGCTTTAAGTTCTGTCCTCATCTGAAAAGTTGGGAATCAAATATTACATCCAAGTCTGTTGTATAATATATTAAAATGTATATAATTATGGAAAACCTTTAGGACAATTCCTAGCACATAGTAGATTCCCAATATACATTGGCTTTTATTGTTAGCTTTTCACATGTTGAAAACTGTAGGCAGAGTGCATTTAGGAGAGAGAAATAAGGAAGCCAGAACTGGGAGGACAAAGGTAAGATTGGGGACAGATGTTGAGGTCAGCTGTATGAAGTACTCCAAGTTGGGGTGTGTCCAGACCCAGAGGCAAAGGGAGCCAGGATCAGACAGCAGCGGAGCAGTGAGAGACTACAAGGAGCTTGTGACTAGGGGTCAAGGCACAGATGTGGCCACTGACTCATAGGGCTGGAATCGAGAGCATGCACCAAGTATTCTGGATTATAGTGTAATAACGATATATACAGCTAACATTTCCTGTACACTTACTTTGCCAGATACTATTCTAAGTGTACCATCTCATTTAGTCTACAACAACCCTGTGAATTAATGTCTCCAATTTATAGATGAGAACACTAACACAAATCGTTTAAATGACTTGCCTAAAAAACAACTAGTAAATTGTAGAGCCTGGATGCCAACCCAGACAGTGGCTCTAGAGCCCATGCTTTTAACTACTAGTAGGTATCTCAAACTGAAGTGTTTTTTTGTTGTTGTTGTTTTTCTGATCCAGGGGCCAAACTGAAAGATGCGGGGAGCCCACAAAGGGCCAGCCAGTCAGAGCAAATTGTCTTTAATGTACTTATTGTTAATATTATTAACATAACAAATGGTTACTTTAGCATTTGTGAAGACCTACTGTGTGTTCCTGACACTGTGCTAATATGCTTTGTTTGCATTCTTTAATTCCCATTACTACTATGCAAGGCATCATCATATCTACTTTATAAATGAAAAAGTGAGGCTTTTGGAACTTCCCTTCACATCAAATTGCACTACTTTTCCCATGTACTCCTCATCCTACAATTCTCTGGCTTCTGACCCAAGTTCTCCACTCAAACTCCTTTTACTGAGATTACAAATGATCTTCCAGGTGCTAAATCCAGGGGACATTTTTCTTTGATAACTCAGTGACTCACTCTTCTGCACTTCTGCTGATGACCACTCCATCTTTCATCATTTCTAGTATCACAGTTTGTTCCAGAACCACCTCTCTAACCTATTTCCTCCCTCTGTACTCCCTATTTCTTTTTTCTTATGCTGGTTCTTAAATGTGGGTCTTCTCCAGGAGCATATCCACATGCCTCCTTAATTTACATACTCTCCTTGAATGTTTTCACTCACTTCCTGGTCTCAGCTACTATTGAAATCCTAAAGGTAGGGAAGGTGGTGCCATACTCTTGATACCCATAAACTTGAGACAAAGCTTTTACATACTGGAGACCTCCTCCCTGTATAAGCATCCTAAATTCAAGTGTATCAAGCTAAACATATGCAACCTTTTTCTGTACCATCATTAACCCTGCCTATCCTGACCCTACCCCACCCCACCCTCCTCCTCTGCATTATTTCATTTGAGGTGCTGCCATCCACCCAATTACTCAAACCTAGAACCTGAAAGTCATGTTTGCCTCCTCCCCATCCACCCTCCCAATCCACTCAATATCTAGGAGCTGTGAATTCTACCTTCATCTTTTGGAGTTAGTCACTTCTCTCTACAGACGTGGGAAAACCTACTGCTAGCCAACAACACTCTCACCTAGCAGACTGACAAAACTCCCTCCTGACCCTCCTTCCTCCAGTTTGGCCCCTTGTACTGTTTTCTACATTCTAGTCGTAAACTTTTTAAAGCTCAAATATAGAGAATGACATGATCAGGTATGAGCTTTTAACCCCTCCTTTCCTCTCAGGATAAACTCTAAGCTGTTCAATTAGGCATTCGAGATTCTATGTAATCCTGTTTCTATCTGCCTTTGGACCTCATTTCTTGCCACTCCTACCTTGCTCTCCAGTTGCACCAAATTTCTTGTGGTTTCCCAAACACGCCATGCCTGGCTAATTTTTTCCAGCATTTAGTACTCAGCCCCAAAGTCACCTTCAACAGGAAGACTTCTCTGATCCCCCAGGCTGCGTTAGGTGTTTCTCCTTAATGCTCTCTTATTCCCTTGTCAATATTTCCGTTGCTTTCTTTTCAGTAACGATTTATGCCCATGTCCATCTCCTCCACTAGCTTGGAAGTTCTTAGTTGAGGTCGAGAACTATTGAATCCCCAGGATCTAGCACATAGTAGGCCTTTAGTGAATATTGAATGAATAAATAAGTGATTAACTTTATCAAAGTTACATTGCAAATAAGTTTTAAACCAGAACCAAAATCTGTTGTATTCTAAAACCCATGTTTTTCCAATAATGCATTTGCACATGTAGAGTATTTAGTGTTTAAAAAGCTTGCATTTCAAGGGACCAAACTCTATCATAAGGTTTTCTTTCCAATTTTTACACAGCACCCAAGAGAAATTGAAAGCAGTGTCTCAAAGAGATATTTGTATATTCATGTTCATAGCAGCATTATTCACAATAGCTAAAACGTGGAAGCAACCCAAGTGTTCATTGATGAATGAATGGATAAGCAAAATGTGGTATATACATTGATGCAATATTATTTAGCCTTAAAAAGGAAGGAAATTCTGCAATGTGCAGAATGATCAAACATGGTTGTAACTTGAGGACACTATGCTTAGTGAAAACCCAGTCACAGAAAAACAAATACTATATATAATTCCACTTACATGAGGTACTTAGAATAGTCAAATTCATAGCAACAGAAAGTATAATGGTGGTTGCCAGGGGCAGCAGGGAGGGAGAATGGGGAGTTATTGTTTAATGGGCATAAGAGTTTCAGTTTTACAAGATGAAGAGTTACGTGGACAGATGATGGTTATGGTTGCACAATGCTGTGAATGTATTTAACACCACTGAGCTGTATACTTAAAAATGGTTAAGATGGTAAATTTTCTGTTACGTGTATTTTACCAAAATAAAATTTTTTTTTAAACCCCAAAACAAAGAAGAAAAAGGTACTGCAAAGAGTCTCATTCCCATTTTTCTCCTCCATCTTCTCAATTCCCACTCCCTCTGCCGGAAGGTAACCAAACATTAGTTTCTGTATCTCCTTCTAGGTTTTCTTTTTGCAAATGCAAGAGAATATTAAACTATATGTTCTTCACCTCCTGACTTTTTAAAAAGTATTAAAACTTTTTTAAAAATCTTAACTACTTTTTTTCTGAAGTGGATATGTAAAAAGAGCTAATCAGTGTCCAGCTTAAAAGCATTTACAAGATGGAGACATGGAAAAGCACAGCTATTTGATGAGTGGCTAAGATAATCCTACCTGCTCACTTCCAGTGGGGTTTCTAGGGACAACCAGACCCCACTTCCCCTGCCCAGGAGAGAGCCTATGGTCTGGGTATCTTTCCCAGGCAGATTCTCAAGCCCCCCCCCCCCCCCCCAGTTACATTTTCTCTGGAACTCTCCTAGGCCACACCTCCTGATGCAATATCTGGGTTTGGGAAGAAAGGAGGGTGCTGCACGCTCCGCCCCTTCTGAGCTGTCTGGGCCCAGCTCCTCTTTCCGGAGCAAGTCAAGCTTCACAGCGACTCAGCTCCAACATCTGTGTTCTGAAGCAAAGATGACTGGGATGGACAGAATGTTTCATTGTGTAAGGAAATGATGTTCCGGGTGAAGCCGAGTCTGCCAACCACAGCCCCTCGTGATGGTTCTAGAAGAAATCTTAACAAGTCTTATGTGGTTTTTCTACACCTTGATTCCATGTTTCCTTGTAGGTAAGTATGAATTAGAATACAGCCAATAGTCTGGGACTTGAATACAGGTTAAGAAGGCAAAAAATACTTTCCCAGGGTTTGGGGTCACAATATATTCATAGAATATCTTATGTCTGTTTTTAAAAATGTTTCTCACTTCCTAAACCTTTACCCTCACATCCTAAAGAAAAGCCTGTATTCTGTTTGGAAAATTTTCTCCTAATGTCCACAAAACAATTTAGAAAGAGAAAGCATCAAAATAAATGATCTAAAAGTTAGCAGAGTTCTATGCATTTTGCCATGTATCTCAATGTCTGATTTTTAAAAGGTGCAACATAGTTACTTAGTCTTTTTAAATGTGCCTGGGAGATGTTAACTGTAAGGAAAAGAAATAAAGTAAAATAAAGATTCTTAAAACATACACATGAATAAAATGACAATTTTCAGCCTTAATATTTGGTACAAGATTTATAAAAATTGGTTCTCTCTTGGTCACTGAGAAAAGGTAGCAGTCAGGTACTCCATAGTATTTAAAAATAATATTTGGTTTGGGGCATTTTCTCTGCCAGTAAGATTACATAATTTTCTCTGCTTCACTCCTGGATGCTTGTACCTACATGTTTTATTGTTCCAAAATTGTGGTTCTGTATTGCCTTTGATGTTTCATCATGTCAAATCATATTTAATAGAAATTTCTAATTTTAATACTCCAAGGTATTGGGCACTTTGTGGTGTCAGTGGGAGACGCAAGTACTTTCTGTCTTTTTTTTAATTTTTTTTTTTAACACTAAGAACTAATTATTCTAGTTAGTTTAAATCAGGCAACAAATCAATGCTAAGGTAATTGGCAAATATGTTTAGAACTGGCTTAAACATCAAATCTATGGTGTTTCCAGTTTAAAAACCTTCACAGCTTCCAATTGCTCAGCACATGGTATTCAAATCTGCTGCTTGTTTTCATTATCCAGCATAGTCAGGCCCTGACCCTATTTCTCACTACTCTTTGAAAACAAATATGGACCACAGTTGGCTGCTGTCTTCACAGTTGGCATATTATACTCTCATTTCCTGCTTCTGGCCTTTATTGTTATAATCTCCCACCAGAAGCACCATCTCCAGTTTCTTTCCCCATCCCAAGTCTATCCTCCTATCATCATTCCCAGTGGCTCCCTCCTCCTGCAGTCCCTTCCCAGGCTTCTTTCTCCTTTGACCCTTAACCCCATGTACTCTGCTTTAGTGGGTTCTGTTTTCTGCATTGGTCTGAGGGCAGGGCCTAGGTATTTTTCCTGGTATCCTCAGAGCCCCCAGCATAGGCTAAGCATGTTGGCTAATTGGATAGTTAGTAGTAGACTGATTGATTAGCTGGTAGGACAAACAAGTTGCCAGGGAAACATTTTTCCACTAAGACAAAGGGAGAAGATGAGGAGGCCAAATTAGAAGGGAAAAGACCAGCAGTTTTCATTTTGACATTTTCTTTAATGAGGCTGTCCAGTTTTTCAAACCTTTTCCTAAAAACTTCTGTTTCTAACAGACCTGGAAGTGAGTGTGTTCTTTTGACAACTATGAACTTATACAGAATTAAAAAAACAGTTGTAGAAACCACAGGGATGTCAGAGCCAGAAAGACTTGTGTGTGTGTGTTGACTCTATTACTTGCTAGCTCAGTTACTATAACATATAACTTCAATTTTCTCACTTGTGAAATCGTCAAAATAGCCACCTTGAGGTTGGGAGAAGTAATGAGATGATGCACATAAAAGCACTTGGATATGTCAGTATGCACCCTCATGTTACTTATTATATTAATAATAATATAATATTGGTTGTGTAATATTGGTTGGTTATGTAAACAGATGGTGGTGTCAGCAGATAATTGCTTTAGCTGAGATTGCCTTTGTGTAGTTTAAACCATTTCTTCTGGATTGTCTAGATGAATTCTGCAAATTCTAAATGAAATTCCATTAGTTAATCTAGATCCCTGGACAGATGGGTAGAGTTCATACTCTCTTTTATAGAATTAATTTGCCTTGCCCTGTCCCTTCCAAATGATTCAGGAAACTGATCTCCACTACTACTACTACTACTACTACTACTACTACTATTACTACTATTACTACCACCACTACCACCACCACCACCAACAACAATAATAAAACAATGATGATTGCAACTGTAATTTCTGAGCACAAGCTGTGCTTGTAGGTGAGCAAAAATATTCTCTTAACTACTCACATCAATCCTTCAAGGTAGGAGCTATTACCCCCATTTTATGCACTACAAAACAGAGACTCAGGAGAAGTTCAGTTATTACATCTAGTAAATGGGAGAATTTGGATTTGGCCTAGGTTTGACTGGCTCCAGAGCCTGTGCCCTTTGAACTTCTCTGCGAAGAAGCTGAGACATTGAAGTAGGCCAGAAAAAAGGGAGGAGGGAAACCTCAAGGCAGCTCAAAAGTCTAATTGAGGATGGATACAAATTAGGAAAAAAGAAGTCAGGCCAAGGTTAATTTTACTAAGAGAGCCAAGACTTGTTTCACTTGTTTAGTTTTCATTCATTCTGCATTTCTGAGCACCTCCTAAGTGCTGGATTCTGGGCTAGGTGCTCAGTAGAGATGATCAAAACCAAGTCCCTTGTCTTGAGGGAACATAAGAGCTTGCTGGGGAATATACTTAAGTCTCTGGCATTTGTAGATTTACCGTTCAGTTTTAATTTTTCTTGGCCAGCAGAAGTAAGGTCTAGCTCAATGGTTCTCAGTCTCAAATGCACATTGGAATCACCTGAGGAGCTTTTAAAACTCTAAATGCCAGGATTTCACAGTCAGCGATTTGGACTTAATTAATCCAGGGTGCTGCCTGAATATTAGATTTTTCAAAACTCCCTGGGTAGAGCTTTTTAGAGACATGGTTTGTTCCAGGACTGGACAGAGAAAATATCAGATAAATCTGGAGCATATAAGAAAGTGCTTAAGAAAGGATGGAGGACTAAATGCAGCAAGTATCCTGGATTGGATCCTGGAATGGAAAAAGGACATTAGTGGAAAAATTAGCAAAAACTGAATAAAGTTAGAAGTAGTGTTCCAATGTTGGTTTCTTAGTTTTGACAAATATGTCATGGTTATATAGGATGTTAGCATTAGGGGAAACTAGGTGAAAGGTATAAAGGAACTCTTTGTACTTACTGTCTACAATTTTTTTTTGTAAACATAAAATTATTCCGAAAATAAAGTTCATTAAGTCTATAAACTTATGAAGTAAGTCAAAAGGACATAGCCAGTAAGAAAGAGCCAAAGCTGGAACAGTTTGAGTAACAAAATAAATAAAACAGATATAAATGAATAATTCAATAAATAAATGGTAGAGAAGGAATAGCTTTTTTTTAACAGAATTTCAATATTAGAATAGCACAGAAATAATTGTTGCAAATAATATACACCAATAATAAAATTAATGGATAAAAGTTTAAGAAGAAACAGAATATTTACATATTGTTAAAGTATGTTCCCTAAGTGATTTATTAACTGTAGAGGGGAAAATGCTAACTTTGCAGTGGAGACACTGCCTTAACCAAGTGATCAAGGTTAACATTGCCAGTCATAAAACATATTAACATCTTGCACTCCCTGAGAGTATGTGCCCAAAATGTATAACCTCAATCAACTCATGCAAAAACGTCGGACAAACCCAACCTGAGGAATATTCTACAAAACAACTGACCAGTAAGTACTCTTCAAAAATGTCAAGGTCATAAAAGACAAAGACTGAGAACAGACTGGAGGAGACTGACTAGATGTGACAACTAAATGTAGAATCCTGGATTGATTCCTGGAAAGACAAAAAAAGAACATTAGGGGAAAAATTGGCTAAATCCAAATAAACTGAAACTAAATTAATGATATTGTGCCAATGTTAATGTCTTAATTTTCATAATTGTACTATGGTTATATACATATGGAAGGCTGAGTGAAGGGTGTATGTGTTATTGAACCCCAGTATGTAGTTCATCTGCCTGCACACACTGGTGGAGAGAAATGAAGAAGCAAGGATTTGTAATGGAGAAAGGAAATAATTTATTATTATAGGATTGGCCAATCTGGAGTATGGTCAAGCTCATGCTCTAAAAGATTATAGTTACAGATTATATAGGGCAAAATCACAAGACACCATGGGTTAGGGGTTCAGGGTTATGTTAGAAACTGATTGATTGGAGGTGAGGTAATGGCAATAAATCATTTCTTCAGGTCTTAAGGACAGCTCTGAGGTTTGCTGCAATGTCTTTCTGTTTGGTTCCAGGGAAAAGTAGCTGGGGAGTCATTCCACTTTAGGGCTCAAGAGCTGTAACATCATTTAGGTCAAGATGTTATCTTTAGCCTGCCAGGCATCTGGACCTTATGACCACTAGTCAGGTCCAGCCTATTGTCTTCTGCTGCCTCAGGGATTAATGATTATCAGGAAGAAAGACTAGGTCTATGAGGTGTGTAGAGAGAGGAGCTATAGTCACAAATCAAATTCAAATCATGAGGACCTTTGATTTCATATGGGAGCTCTGTACTAATTTTGCAACTCTTCAGTAAGTCTGAGACTTAGTTTAAAATAAAATTTAACAACAGCAATCAACCTCCGTGGTGATTCTAATGGGCAACCGAGGATGATGAGAACCACAATTGTAGTCTTTAGAAAAGTGCTTCTCAAGTTTTAATATGCATATGAATTACCTAAAGAATCTTGTTAAAATGCAGATTCTGGTTCAATAGGGTATAGAGTACAGCCTGAGAGTGCATTTCTAATAAACTGGGGAATGTGGTGCTGCTGATCGTTAAGACCTGTACTTTAAAACCATGAAGTAATCTATCACTTTTCTGAGGCGTGAATTTGCTTTTGAAGCTGGGTGCGGACTAGGTACTTAGGCAGTGAGTAAGGCCAGTAGCCTGCTTAGCAGCCAAGACCTAGGTCAATCTTGCTTTTTTCTTCTCGTGATCATACAAAAGGTAATTCTCTTGAAATAATTTATGTATCGGAGGGAGAAATTTTAGGGCATAATGTCAGTTCATATCTCCTGCAGTATAAGCCCCATGTGGTGGGCAGAACAATGGTCACCCAAAGGTGTGCATACTCCAATCCCTGGAACCTGTGAATATGTGACCTTCCATGGAAGAAAAAGGGATTTTAAAACTGTGATTCATGTTATGGGACCTTGAGATTGGGAGGTTATCTTGGATTATCCGGGTGTGCCCAGTCTAATCACATAAATCCTTAAAACCTGAGAACCTTTCCTGGATGCAATGAGAGAGAGATAGACAGAAGAGGCAGGAGAAATGCGAAGCATGAAAAGGACTCAACCAGCTATTGTTGGCTTTGAAGATGGAGGAAGGGTCATGAATGAGGAAGGAATACAGGTGCCCAGTATAAGCTGAGAATGGTAAGGAAACAGATTCTTTCCTAGAGCCTCCAGAAGGAATACAGCTCTATCAATACCTTGATTTTAGCCCAGTGAGACCAGTGTCAGACTTCTGAACGATAGAATTATAAGATAATAAATCTGTGTTGTTTTAAGAAGTTTAATCTGTAGTAATTTGTTACAAGAGCAATAGAAAACAGAGAGAGAGAGAGAGAGAGAGAGAGAGAGAGAAATGTTGTGAATGCAGCTCTGTGCAAAAGATGTTGCTTAGCTGATTTTGTCCAAACTGAGCACCAGAATCTTAATAGTCAGGTCACAGCTCAAGTCTCTATTGGAAACATCACCAAAGAGGCTCCATTCAGTGGGTCTTGAGGTACCTGCTAGAATGAAAATAACACAAGTCTGCAGTAACAAAAGCATAATTATACACAAGGAACCGAAAGATTGTAGAGGGATTCTTGTATCGCTCTCTAGCTCTGATGAGAACCCTCATCCTGTGTGGCTGAGGAAATAATTCTTCCAGATTTTGTACTCTCCTCACTGTGAACAATATGTCTTTCCTGTCTCAATGTCAAGCTTACTCTTCCCTTTCCCTTGAGTATATTATTTGTTTTTTGTTTGTTTGTTTGTTTTCTGCATTTGATATTTACATTTGGTAGTGCATTAACTGGTTTCTTCAGAGACTTGGCTTCATGTTCCTGGCTGACTGACAACATTTCTTGTTAATGAGAGTACTGTATGAATAACATAGGTTTTGTGTTTTTTTTCTGCCTTAGTTGTGTTTTCAAGACCTCAATCAGCCTTCTCTAACAATAGAAGGGGATTTTAAAACTTTTTGTAAGTAGTCACTTTCAGCTTGGAATCTGAGCTGAAATATAATTCCCATCCTGTAGTCATTTTCTATTTGGTGTCCTAGCATAAAATGGGCTGCTTCTGATGCAATGCCATAATACTTTCTACATAACCCTATTAACCATTTTCTCATTTAGAAAAAAAAAAAAGTGCAGCTTTCCGCCAGCTATGTTTTCTAGGATTTGTCATTTTCAGCAATTGGACAACTAAAAACAATGCTATAAATGGAATGATGTCATTTGTTTCCAAAGACTATCGCTATACTAGAGCGATGTGAAAATGAAAATAAAAGCGAAATATTTTATGACAAACTTTGGGGGTAAGGTTATCAGCGAATTATCTCTATGTAAATGCTGCAGCTGCAAGGGTTGCCGGTATTCTCAAGGCAAACAGGAAAAGGGTTAAATGCCTCCTGGCATCAGTAGTTCAAGGGCAGTATGGTTCCATCTCACACCAAATGTGTGTGCTACTCAAATATGGGCAAAACAATTAAATTTAGAATATACTATATAAATAGCATAAGAATATTGAGTAAGTCACCAGTAGGGCTCAGAAAGAAGCAGCAGTTTTCATTTCAGTAAAGGAATGAGATTGAGTATTTTGCCCATAATGGAGTTAGATTTGGAACTTCACAGGTAGGAGAAAAGGGTTACACATGCAAATTATTGCATTAACATAATGGAGCCATCCGAAAGTTGGGACATCCCTTGCTATTTTCCTGCCTGTGTGCCCCCTCATGAAGAAAAACATACTCAGTAATTCTGATGCAGGACAGGGCAAATTCCCCTGAGTGGGGGGAGTCGCAAGCCCTGCACTGAGAAAGAAAAGAGTTCTTGGCAGAGTGAAAGAACACATTCAAACACATGCCAGAGTTAGAGTCAAAGGAAAGTTTATTAGAGAAGGGGTAACACTTCATAGACGGAGCATGGTCTCCTCTCAGAGGCAGAGTGAGAGAGCCTAAGAGAGACTCAGAGGGACAGAGACAAACAGAAAGAGATGAGAACAGTGAGTAAAGACACTGAGAGGCATCCTGGAGTGTTCAGGGAATTCAGTTTATACATCGTTCTTTAGTCCTGTGAGTTACAGTTTAAAGACTATGTTTACCCATTTTTTTTGGTATGGACATACAGTGAGGAAGGATCAGACTTTGTAGCATGAAAGGGTATGGACACGTAGAGTGAAAGGTCTGCTGGCAGTTTCCAGCCTCTGATACATAGGTTCCCCATGGTTTTAGCCATAAGGAATGAATGATTTTATTTTGTTCTGGGCACTAAAGACTCTATTTTAAAGACTGTTTTTTTCTGTTTTCCCTTCATGGTGTTGGGAAATGGGTTGTTTGTTAGCAATTCCAGCAGAGATCTTTTGTTCTGCAGATTTCTTCGTGGTCTGGCTGCAGGGCTGATCAGCATATTGCAGCCTCTGAATGTAGCTTGACTTAACATTTTAGTTCCCTTACCTCCTCTCTACATTAATTCAGCTTCATAGTGTATTGCTTAAAGCCTTGATAAGTGCCCTAATCATCAGGTCTCCCTTCCCAAAAAGGTCCCCCTAACTGATTTAATTGACTGGACCTAACTTTAGAACTTCGCATTTTTTCTCTGTACGTTTATCTTGTTTGAATTTATCCCATCATGATCTTTTAAAAGGTATCCTATCAATCATTGATAATCAGGAGTAATGCTATTTTTTAAGGTGTGATGGCATTATGGTTATATTCTTTAATTAAAATTTTTTTGAGATAATTCTATATTCACATGCAGTTATAAGAAATATACAGAGCCCAGTTTCCCTCAGTAGTATTTTGCCAGTTGTATAGTTCCACAATCAGGATATTGACATTATTGATACAATCCATCTATTTTATTCAGATTTCCCCAGTTTTACTTGTACTCATTTTTGTGTGTGTGCATATACACGTGTGTGTATAGATTTGTGTGTTCACCACTACAGTCAAGATACTGAGCAGTTCCAACATCACAACAATACTTCCTGTTTTATAACCACACCGCCCTCCTTCCTACATTTCCTCACCTTTCCTAATCCTTGACAACCAATAATCTGTTCTCCATTTCTAAAATATTGTCATATCTAAAATGTTTTATAAATATCATACAGTATGCGACTTTCGGGGATTTTTTTTTCACTCAGCATAATTCCCTGGAGATTCATCCAAAGTGTTTTGTGTTTAAATAGTTTGATCCTTTTATTGCTGAGTGGTGTTTCACGGATGTATGTACCAGTTTGTTTAATTAATTATTCATCTGTCAAAGGATATCTCATCTGATTACAGTTTGGCTATGGACATTTGTGTGAAGATCTTGGGTGATATAAGTTTTCATTTCTTTGGGATAAATGCCCAAGAGTAAAACTGCTGAGTCGAATAGTAATTACATATTTCATTTTATAAGAAACTGTCTATTTTCCATAGTGGCTGTACCATTTTTACATTACCACCAACAATATATGAGTGATTCACTTTCTCTGCATCCTCACTTTTGTCACTTTAAAAAATTTTAGTCATTCTGATACCTGTGTAGTGCTATCATGTTGTGGTTTTAATTTGCTAATGAAGTTGAACATCTCATGTGTTTATTTGCAATCTGTATGTGCTCCTTGGTAAAATATTTCTGAATGTTTTTTGCCCGTTTTTAAATGGGATTGTTTGCTTTTTCTATTTTGACTTTTGAGAGTTCTTTATATATTCTAGATATAATTTTTTTTGTGACCTATATACTTTGCAAATATTTTCTTCCATTCTGTAGTTTGTCTTCTCATCTTAACAGGGTCTTTTGCAGAGCAAAAGATTTTAATTTTGACGATGTCCAATTATAAAATATTCCTTCTATACATCTTGCTTTTGATATCAAGTCTGAAGACTCTCTGCCTAATTCTGAAGGTTTTCTCCTATGTTTTTTTCCTAAAAGTTTTAGAGTTTTACATTAAGTCTATGATTCATTTTGAGTTAATTTTCGCATAAGGTGTGAGATTAAGCTTGGGCTTTTTTTTTTTTTTTTTTTTTTCTGGCAGATGTCTAGTTGATCTAGTATTATTTGTTGAAAAGACTGTTCTTCCTTCACTGAATTGCTTTTGTACATTTACCAAAAATTGATTGAGTGTATTTGTATGGTTCTTTTTCTGAGATCTGTATTCTGTTTCATCAATCTATGTGTCTATTGCTTTGTGAAGACTCCACTCTATACTTTTTAAAAATTGTTTTAGTTATTCTTGTTCCTTTGCCTTTTCCTAAAAATTTTAGAAAAATTTTGTATAAGCCTACTGTGTGTCCCAGGCCTGGCTGGTCCCAGGTCTGGCTGTGATCTAGGCTTGTGGCTAGGAAAAGGACCTGGATTTAGAATGTTACATTAGTGTAGTAGAGCACCTGCGCCTAAAATGTGTAAACATAATTCAGCTTATTGTATCACACATATGTTGCTGAATGCCACAATTGTACTCTGATATATGTGGAGCCATGTGGTCCCCTGTGGAGCAGAAGGGAAACACAAGAAGGGGAGCAGAAGAGCAGAAGCAGAAATGTGCTCCCCAGAATAGAATTGCACTCCCCGCAACAGAGGAGTGCTCACTGCAAATAAGTTGGTGCCTGCCTTTTCATTCTCATGTTGGCCTCTTGCGCATTCTTTCAACTGAGTGCCTCACCACTGAAACCTTCCCTTCTCAATCAGCTCGGTGCTAACATCTACAAAAAATCTTGCTGAACTTTTGATAGAAATTGTGTTAAGTCTGTATATCAGTTTGGGGAGAATTACTATGTTAACTATGTTGAATCTTCCAATTCATGAATACGGCATGTCTCTCCTTTTTTTTTTTAGATCTTCTTTGATATCTTTCACCAGCATTGTGGAGTTTCCCCCATACAAATTCTAAATATATTTTGCTAGTTTTATACCTATGTCTGTCTTTGTTTCTTTCTTTGTTTCTTTGTTTCTTTGTTTCTTTCTTTTCTTTCTTTCTTTCTTTCTTTCTTTCTTTCTTTCTTTCTTTCTTTCTTTCTTTCTTTCTTTCTTTCCCTTTTCTTTCTTTTTTTTTGAGTGGTTGTAAATAGCACAGTCAGCCTTCTGTATCCACTGGTTCTGTATCTGTAGATTCAACTAACCATGGATTGAAAATATTCTAAAAAAATTGTTGCATTATCGCTGATGTGTACTATTTAGTTAGGCCTATCATGATTGTGTCTCTACTGAACGTGTATGTACAAACTTATTTTTTTTTGTCATTATTCCCTAAACAATACATTATAACAACTTTATATACATTTACATTATATTAGGTATTGTTAGTAATCTAGACATGATTTAAAATTTACAGGAAGATGTGCATAGGTTATATGCCAATGATACGCCCTTTTATATAAGGGACTTGAACATCCAAGGAGTATGGTACCCGAGGGGGTCCTGAAATCAATCCCCCACGCATACCAAAGGACAACTGTATTTTTATTTTTAATGTTTAAGTGTTCATTGCTAGTATATAGAAATACAATTAATTTTTTATATTTATCTTATATCCTATGAACTTGCTGAACTCACTTATTAGTTTTAGGGTTTTATTTTATAGATTCTATGGAATTTTCTACATAGCCATATCATGTCATCTGCAAATAGGGGAAGTTTTATTACTTCCATTTCAATTTGTACGCTTTTACTTGTTTTGTTTGCCTTTTTGCAGTTGTTAAACCTTCCAGTACTATGTTGATAAAAAGTGATGACAGCGGAAGTTCTTTCTTTATTCCCAATTTTAAGGTGGAAAGCATTCAGTCTTTCAACATTAAGTGAGATGTTAACTGTAGATTTTTTGTAAATGATCTTTCTCAAGTTGAGATAACACCCTGCTGTTCTTAACTCGAAGAGAATTTTTTTGAAAATCATAAATGGTTGTTGAATTATGTAAATGCTTTTTATATGTCAATTAATGTGATTGTATGATTTTTCTTCTTTAGCATGTTGATATGGTAGATTATATTAACTGATTTTCAAATGTTGAACTACATTTGCATACCTGGAATAAATTTCACTTGGTCATGGTGTAGAATCCTTTTTATGCACTATTGGATTTGGATTGCTAATATTTTATTGATAATTTTTGCATTTAAGTACATGAGATATATTGGTCTCTAGTATTTTGTTTTGTCTTGTTTTTAAAAATATGTATTATTACCCTTGTCTAATTTGAGTATTAGGGTAATACTAGCTTCATAAAATAAATTGGAAAGTATTCTTTCCTCTTCTATTTTTTTTAAGAGATTGTGTAAAATTGATGTTAATTAAAAAAGTATTTAGTAGAAATCTCCATGGGCCTGGAGATTTCATTTTCAGATCTATTACATTATGAATTATAGTTTTATATTCCCCACATAGCTGACTAGAGAATTGTTTTGTATACTTTGCCTGAGGAAGGACATTAGAGAGGACGATGCCTTGCCCTATTGTGCCAGCCTATTGCAGCTGGCTCTTCTCTTTTCATTCCTTGGGTGATTGCAAGGTTAGGGGTGGGAAGGACAGGAAGCCCCCTTGTGGGTACCCCAGGTGTTTCCTCACAGGGCAGGGCCACAGATGCTGAGAGTGGGATGAAGGTGCATCACTAAGGTCCTACATTAGAGAAGAAGCGAGGGAACCAGGTGGGTGTCCCCCACAACCCCTTTCCCCCTGTGGTCACAGGGCTTGATAACGAACAACAGGTGCCAATCTGGAGACAGGCATAGAGAAAAAGTTCTGGGTGAAGGCCTCCCTTTCCTTTCCCACTGTGCCCTTAGATGTTATCACTGAGATTGTAACAGCAAAGAGTGGCAGGTGTTGGGCTTTAAAAGGAGAGCATTTGAAACTGGGAAGAGAAGGACCATAGCAGAGGGTCCACACTGCATCCTGGGTTATACACAGGTTGAGACCTGGGCATGCCCAAAGTCCTTATGAGTATAGGTTCAGCTTCCCAGGCATTTTTCTTTCTGTGTGCAAACTGTATACCAGCTGTGTACATACTCTGGGTGTACCACATACACCCGTAAGAACAGATGCTTGTGTTCCAGGCTGCCTCAGGGGCCTGCAGTTTGCCTGGGGCAGAGTGTCCAAGCTAGTTTGGTGGCTTTCTAGACTGGACATTCTCCACCTCCCAGCTGGCAGCTGATGCACCATTCAGTCTTGTTGGGGGACCTGAAGGGGTGTAATTTAGATGGCAGTAGCAGGAGAGGGAGGTGATGAGAGGGTGGCAAGAACCTGCATAGATTTATCACATAGGGATGGGAGGTTCAGGTTTTAGCAACTTGCTTAAGGTCACATCATAAGTGGCAACGTCAAGGCCTGTATCTAGGGTGATTTGACATAAGAGTTGTAAACAATGTACCTCAGGTTTGCCATTTGTGCAACAGAGAAACTAATAGTCCTTACCTCCCAGTATGGTCATGAGGATTAAGTGAGATAATCATGTAACAATCTAACACATGTTGTAGTTAGAACATGGTAAGTGCTCAATAATATTAGCCATTATTATTATTAAAATTATTAATAATAATATTTTACCAAATTATGTAATAATAAAATATTTCATCATTATAATAGAAAATTATAGTTTTCTATCATTATAATAAAGACAAAAAATTTAGCATCGATACAAGTATAATGAAATTAGAGGTGTTTCTTCTTCATAAATATATGAAGACTTTCATTAGGAACTAATTTAAAGCTGTGGCATTTCCTCAGTATAAGTCCACCTGTCAGCCTGTGTATCTACCTTGATCCCAGATGGAGTCGCCATTCTGCCGGCCCCTCAGAACCTCTCTGTACAATCAACCAACATGAAGCATCTCTTCATGTGGAGCCCAGTGACTGTGCCTGGAGAAGTAATCAACTATTCTGTGGAGTACCAGGGGTGAGATTTTGTTTTTTTCTTTCAGTTTTTCTCTCTTAGACAGTAGTTGATTGCTAGAGGCACAGCCCTCATTCCAGATCTCAAGGAGGCTTTGTGAGCCCATGGATGGATTATCTCCAGTAACCTGCCTTTTTTTGCGTGGGCATTGGGAGAGTTGAAAAAGCAAGGGATATTGTTGGGAGGATTTGATAATGAACGCTCTGGGAACCCAAATGTGTTTATACACATTTTGATGGAGCTTCTTTTCAATGGTGAATCAACTGTCTAATGCTGAAGAAAATCTCAAGAAATGAGTTTGATTCTGACTTGAAGAAGATAAGTTAATGGAGACTCAGATCCTTTGAGAGTGGGGGAAGCCTCAGTTTTCTTGTCTATGTGCTTGTCATTAGAAGCTAAAACAAATTGTGATCCTCAGGGTCAGCTGGCCCTGGGCCCAAGCAGGTTCTACTTCTCTGTTCAGGCCCTTGGAATCATTGAGGAGCAACAGGGACATAGAAGGTGCTCAATATATTTTATTAACAATAAATACAAATTCAGCACCTACATGGGTAGACATTCTTCTGGGCTCAGGGTCCAGTCAACAAAGTTCTGGATATAGGGAGCTTACATTTAGAGAAGGAGACAGACAGTAAAGAAAATAAAAAACCTAGGTCTGCACTGTCCAGTGTGGCGGCCACTAGAAATAGATAGCCATTTAAATTTAAGTTAATTAAAATTAAAAGAAAATGTCTGTTTGCCACACTAGTCACATTTCAAGTTCTCAACAGCCACTTGTGGTTGTGTCTACCATAATAATAGCACCAATATAGAACATTTCCATCATCTCAGAAAGTTCTACTGGGCAGAACTGCTCTAGGTAATTTCAGGTAGTAATCAGTGCGAGGAGAAAGCTAAAAGGCTGATGCAGTAGAGAGTTGACTCTGTGGCTTCTTTTCATTAGGTGGTCAGGGAAGACCTGTCTGAGGAAGTGATATTTAAGCCCATATGTGAGGGACAGGAACCAGCTAATGTAAACAGCAGGGGCAGAGCATTTGAGACACAGTGAATAGCTAGTCAGAGCTTCTAAGATAAAAAAAGCTTAGGAGGTCAGTGTGGAAGAAACAGCATGTATAGGGGTGGAGTGAGAGGCCAGAGAGTCTTGTATGCCATGGGGAAGAATAAAAGGATAAAATGTTGTGATTTGCTGAGTGATGAATCATTTGAAGAACATCAGGAGTGGAAGCTGGAAAATCAGTCAGGAGATGATAGCAATGCAAGGGATGACAGTGGCTGAGATTGGGATGGTGACCCTGGAGATGGAGAGACCTGGATACATTGGGGTTTATACCTAAGTTTCCTTTGTCTGGTGACAAAAGGAATAAGAAAGAATGGATGGTTGGTCACAGAGAAGAGTGTAGGAACTGACGTATGGAGCAATAACTTATTTTGCTGACTCATAAAATATAGGTGAATGAGGCAGTTACTTGCAACCATCATTGAGCCTGGGTAGAAGGGGCAGTTGTGATGCTGTACTTTTCTCTACTTGTCCAGAGAGTATGAGACCCTGTACATGAGCCACATCTGGATTCCCAGCAGCTGGTGCTCACCCACCAAAGATCCTGAGTGTGACATCACTGATGACATCACTGCAACCGTGCCATATAACCTCCGCGTCAGGGCCACCCTGGGCTCACAGACCTCAGCCTGGAGCACCCTGGAGTACCCCTTTAATCGAAACTCAAGTAAGATACTTCTGTCTTTATTCCCCCACCCTCCACCAGCCTCCCTTTCAGGAACCGTATTCTCTGAGACTTTCAGGATTCTTTTTAGCATCAAATGAGTCTTTCAAAGCCAGAGTACTATGAACACAAAGAACCCTAACTGATCCATTTAAAATATTGCCAATTGCTTTCCACATGCCCTATTTCTCATTTGAAAGAGTTTTTGAAGTCATCCCTTATCTCTGTCAGGGTTTGCAGGTGGTAGGGACAATGACATCAAGAACCCAGAAGAAGAGCTGCTCTGGAAGTGAGGAATGGGGCTAGGACTGCTTCTTTCTATCCTGGCAGTCTTATATTGACTCTTATATTGACTCTCATCTGGTTTTTCACTAATCCCATATTTGTTGCCTTGTGTGAGCACCTTCTTTGTGTAATAGGATTTAACAGAGCCACTGGAAACAGTTGCCCTTCTATGGTCACTGGGAAATAACTTTTCTATAGCAACAGTACCTGAAAAATGATTGAGAAAGAGAAGAATACAGTAGAACACAAGCAATGGCCAGTGTATAAAAAGTTATTTGTGTTTGAGGAACAGCAGGAGCAAGGTCTGAATGGACAGGGGGTGAGGAAGTGGCTGGTAATATGGTAGAAGTCTTTGACATGAATGAAGCTTGATTAGATCAGTAGAGGAAATCATAGAAGAAGAGAAGGTCTAAGCCAGGTCTACCTTACAAAGCAGTCAGTCTGGCTACTGTGTGGAAAGGGAGCTGGTGTGGGATAAGACTCTAAGGCAGGGAAAGAGTGAGGAGGGGCTGTAACACTTCAGCTGAACCAAAGTGGGTCCTGATCCCAGGAGTGGGGGAGGGGATGGGGAGGCGAGGACAAATTCAAGACATGGTCAAGTTAGGACAGAGTTTGGAGGCGAGTTGTTGGGAGATGGAGTGGGAAGAGACAATGATGGTATCCAGCTTCCTGTTGGGAGATGTGAGAATGTCATTCAAGTCAGAGATCTCAGGAGGGACAACAGCTCTAGAATAGGAGAGACTCCTGGCTTTGGGACTGAGGTTCCTACAAGATATCATGCCCAGATGTCTCTGAGGGGCAGCTGGAAAGCAGGCCCTGGGGCTCAGACAGGTGAAGGCCTGACACACAACATGAAGTTAATAGCTAAAGGCTTGGGAGTGGATGTGATTGTCCAGGCACAAGATATGAGGACAAAGAGAACTCAGGACAGGATCCTGGGAAATCTCAGGGTTTAAAAAGTAGATAGAGGGAAGGATACCAGTAGATGGCTGGGCAGGTAGAGGGTCATGGATGGGAGACTAGAAGAGCTGCCGAAAAGTCTAAAGGAGACCCCTAAATGGGTTTTTGAGAAAGTGGCTTCATGGAACGATGGGGATGGTGGTTAGATTGCTGGTTGGAGGAATGAGTAGGGGTTGGGAGAAGAAAGGCTCCTTCTCTGAGACAGATATGGGCAATAATGTGAGTTGCAGGAGAGGTAAGGGAAAGGCCTTTGGTGATCTCTGTTTTCTTGATGTGGCAGAGGTCCTCTGTTGTGAGTGAGGACAAAGGAAGGTTAGGGCAGTATCGACAATAATGGGATGAGTGAAAGGTTGCTGAGGAGTGAAAGGTTGCTGAGAGTTTAGAAGGTGGAGGAGCCCAAGCTGGAAGGGACTGAGGAAGGCACTGGGATGATATGATGGAAGTTGTGGGAATTCAGTGCCAGGCACTAGGTCAGGCTGAGCGACACTGGAGGGTGGTGCTGCACTGCCTCTGCCTGCAGTGCCCAGGCAGCACCCAGCACCACCTCCCTCTGGCTCCTGAGAGCACGAGGCTCCAGCCAAGACTATTGCTGGGGGCCGGCAGCTGTTGTTGGAAAAGAAGACATGGGTCAGAGAGAGATAAGAAGTGCCTACAAACTATGAGGATGGGTGTGTGTGCAGTAACAACTTGTGCTAGAGAAGACCAATATAAACAGGAAAATGTTATGGCACAGCAGGAGCTGTGGAACAGGAGTGTCTGTACCTGCACTGAAAGGTAGAAGATGTGAGTCTGTGAGACCCCTGCGCAGGTGGAGTTAGCTACAGAGCTGGGATGGAATTGTGACTCTTAAGGGCATTAAGTGTTCTTTTGCCTGTGGAAAAGATCACCCTGACTTCCCCACCAAAGATGTGAAAAATTTTGTTTTAAGGCCACCCTGAAAAAAGATCTACTATTACAAGGAAGCCTTTTTGAGAGCAGAGGTTCTGAACCTTGATTGCACATTTAAATCACAGGGGAGCTTTAGAACTCCTTATGTCTGGGGCCCGTCCCTGGGGAGTCTGATTTAAATGATTTTCGTGCATCCTGTACATGGGAGTTAAACATTATCTTCAGTGCAGAGCCAGAGTTAGGATCCACTGGTACAGAGGCTAAATACCCTATATAGTAGAGTCTAGAAACTTGGGAAAGACATGGGCTTAATTTCTGGCTGTTAACTGTGTGACTTTGGGCAAGTCACTTAACCTCTGTGAGGCTCAGTTACATCATCTGTACAATAGGAATAGTATTTACTTTCTTTTGGATGGATTAAAAGAGTCTGCAGAATACATAGTACAGTGGTTCCTGCCCAACACTGTCAAAACACTCTCTGAACAGAAATGACTTTAGGTCATTTTTTTCTAATTCTATTCTCAATAAAGATGAAAATTGGAGGATCCAATTCTAATCATGTTAGACCTAAAACTGGAGGAGCCAAACCTCTCTCTTCTTTCTGGACGTATTTCAGAGGTAGTTCTAATGGTACAGTGTGCTTATATGAAGTCTCTGAACTGGATATGTTTTACACAATTGGTCCCTGATTCCCCAAGTCTTCCTGTCGTCTGTCCAGGCAGCTCTTTGAATGCCAGGAATTGCTCTGCTCTCTGAAAACTCCCTATAGGAACTGACTTTCTTTTTCTTTTGAGTGTACACTGACCCCAGTACAGGGGGATTTAGCCCAGAACGCACTCCATTCTACTTCCCAAACCAAGGGTGGCCCTTCTGGTCCTGCAGTGTCTGGATCTGAGAGGCAAGCATGGAGCCATCATCACTAGCCAGAGACTAGAGATGGCCTGTGTGGGCCCTTCTGTTCTTGGTCTGCTAATGGAATCCAGCAATGTGAAAGATAGTATTTATGTTTATGCTGTAATTTGTAGAGTTGATTATTGAAATTTGTAAAGCCCTCTGATTTTCCAACATCCCCATTAAGGATATGAAATGAAGAATCCTTGGGCTGAGTATAGAATGGCCAGCCCATCCACAGGCTGATGATTGGCTGATGCTTGAAAGTCAGCAGCAGCCAGTACATATCACTGATCCATATGAACTGTAGATAAGTCTTTGTCATTTGTTTGTTTTTCATTTGCTTGTTATTCAGAAAGCATTTACTGAGCACGTGCTAAGTACCGGAGAGTATTGGCACACATGCTTCTGCACACTGTGAGGCTACATTCAACACCCTCCCTTCCCCCAAGCTGGGCGTGTTTCCACCAATAACTTGGTCATGGTCTCCTGGGACAGAAATCAGTCCTCTCTGGGGCTGGCTTTGATTCTCCTCCTATCTTGCCAACAGCTATCCTAACTCCACCTGAAATGGAAATCACCAAGGACGGCTTCCACCTGGTTATTAACCTGGAAGACCTGGGGCCCCAGTTTGAGTTCCTCATTGCCTACTGGAAAAGGGAACCTGGTGCCAAGGTGAGATTTCTGGCCTTGGGCTTGAGTTAGGCTTTGAGGAAAGAGTCACAGACCTCTCTGAGAGGTGGTTGTGAAAGGCCAGACCCTGCAGTGTTCACTGTCTGGGGTGGCCTGAGGATAAGCAGGCCTGAGTGAACTGTGGGAAAGGAAAGATGCGAGTAAACTGACAATCCCAGTAGCCTCCTCTTTAAGGACTGCCTTGGTCCAACCCGGGCCTTGGCAGGGATCCTTCTCAGGCCAGATTTGCTAAAGTAGGGAGACTGCCTCCTTGGTCTAAACTCTAACATAATTGTATGCACAATACCTTTTCAGGCATTTCTTCTCTCTTGTTGGTTTGTCTTTCGCAGCCATTCTCTCTGGCATGTTTAGGGGCAGCAGACACCAGGGTGTTCCAGATCAACTGCATGATTTCAAAAGTGTATGAAGCTGGCACAAGCCTTTTGAGGGTGTGTCTCTGGGCAGGGTACAGAAGTTGGGGCAGAGAGCCCGCAGCTGGCTTATGGATAAACCTGTCTAATTATGAGCTGGTAGGTCACCCAGATGCCTAGATGGGGTGCTACCCCTCCCTGTGAGATGGCTGCTGCAGGCTGGAATGAATGTGAGGTCAGCTATCCCAGGGGGAATGGTCAAATGGCAGCAGCCACAACAGCAGAAGGGGTGGAACTTGAGCAGAAACAAGGGGACGGTCAAACCTATGGAAGCCCTGTCCAAGCTGATGTGGTGACAAGGCCCACTCCAGCCAATACAAACAAAAATAGACTTGATCATAAGGGTTACTCTGAACAAAGCTGGCCCAGACTCTCTTATCCAGGGATGCTCACCTGTGGAGTCCTCTGATGGGTCCTCTCCATTGCACTCTTTGTGTGGCCTTCTCTAAGCTTACCCAGGCCCTGATTCCTTATTACTCCTTCCTACACATTCCTGTGGCTGTGCTTCACCAGCCCCTCAAGACTTCTGTGGCCTGATTTCCCTTCACTGTAGCCTCTTCCATTTGCCCCTGCTTCTAGCTCCAGGTATTCATTTTCCCAAGACCAGTTCCTAGGAGAGGAAATCTGATTGGTCATGCTTATATTATTAGGTCAAACTTAGGGGTCATAGGCTGCTGGCTGGCTCCAATAGACTTTCTCAGGCCAGGTACCCCTAACCTCATAGTGATATCTTAGGGGGCAGGGCATGTGCCTCAGCACCCACTCAACAGGGGCTGTAGGTTAGATAGCTTCCCCTGAAAGGTGGTATGCATATGTAGACAGCCATTAACAATGATTTCCAATATTTACTTCTGCTGGATCAGGGCCCAGTGATAAGATATGGCATTGTCAGCCAGGCAGATGGAGTGGTGTGGGGGACAGATCAGAGCCTGGGCAGGAGGGAGCATGCAGCTACCTCAGATTCTTTGGGATGGAGCCCACTCCCCACCCATGGAACCTGGGAGGGCCAGTGCTGAGAGAGTAGCATGTCCCTGAGTCATCTGGGCTTTGCCCAGACAAGCATACACTGGTTCAGATGTGGAGCACAGGCCTCATGGGGTGGGTGGAAGTGGAGAGATGTATAGATGGATAAATAGAGGAGTGGATGGGTGGATGGGTGGATGTGTGAGGAGGCATTGCCCACCGGTTCCATTGCTTCTGTGCTCTGATCCCCTCTGGCAGCAGTGGGCATGCCAGGCCCCTGGCTCAGTCATATTTCTGACCTTCAGGTCTCTGCCCACATGTTATCTTATCAGAGAGGTCTTCCCTAACCATTCTGTTTAGTGCTTCTTCATCACTCTACCTTCTTGCTCTGCTTTATTTTTCTTATCACCACCCAACAAATATTATATATTATCTCTCTTCCCCCACATAAGCTCCATGAGAGCAGGGACTTTTTTTGTTAAGTGCTATGTCCCAGTGCTTACAACACTGTTTGGCACATAGTAGGTGTTTAACAAATAAACAAATATGAATGAATGAATGAAGGAAGGAATGAAAGAAAACAGTCTGTATACATCCTGGAAAGGAAGTATCTACAGCTTTCCTTCCCTGGCTCTTCTCTCCCTTTCATGTCTTGCTTCCCTCAGTGTATAACTGTTTTCTTATCTCTTAAAGGAACATGTCACAATGGTGAGGAGCGGGGGTATTCCAGTGCACTTGGAAACCATGGAACCGGGGGCTACCTACTGTATAAAGGCCCAGACATTTGTGAAGGCCATTGGGAGGCAGAGTGCCTTCAGCCAGGCAGAATGTGTCAAGGTGCAAGGTAAGGGTGGCCTGTCTATTCCCTGTAGTCCTGCAGAGGTGACAGCCCTTCTGGTGGACACTCACCTGCCTGTTGGGTCCTTTGGTTCTGAGTCTCCCCTTGGTCTCACTGACTTTCCTTCCAGGGTGGATGGGTTCCTGTATTGAAAGTGTGCTTCACTCTAATTCCCCTAGAGGCAGGGGCTGGTTGGGGGTCATTTGAGCAGCTATCTGGAATACTTTCTTCCTGAAAGCTCCTTAGGCCTGGGACAACATGTTGCAAGGTTGGTTTACCAGGTGGAACTGCCTGTGAATCAGAGATGAGGTGCAGGAGAGGCAGCCAGTGACTTGAGAGTCAGACCTTATGAGGAGGCAGCCCATTATATATCATAGCTGCTTTTAGCTAGAAGGGACCATATGTGAAGTCTATAGACTCTTGTTTGACTTAATTTTTCCCTTTGCATTTTTTATGGTCTAAAAACCCACAACATTTAAAAACCCTTTGAAAAGAAACAAAACAAAACAAAACAAAACAAAACAAAACAAAACAAAACCACATACCCCACAATTCTGCTATACAAACATACCAATAGTGACGTTTTTGTGTTAAATTTTTACCCTTCAAAAAAAAGTAATTACTATTTTGAATATTTAGTATATTCATAAGGTTAAAAAATGATGATATACATAGAAACTCTCCTTCTTACTCATCTTTCCCATTTTTTCCCACCCCCACAGGTACTAGCTTCTTGTATATTCTTCTAAAGACTTTTAAGTGCATGTACAAGTAAATTAGTATATTTCTATATATTTCCCTTCTTTTTAGCACAAATGTTAGCATACTCTATGCACTATTCTGAATCTTGTCTTTTTTCCTTTATATATCTTGTAGATTTTTCCATATCTATAAAGAACTTCCTCATTCTTCTTTAGGGCTACACATAGTATTCCATTGTGTGCATATATAACTAATTTAATTAGCCACCTATTTATGGGCATTTAGTTTTTCTCCCAGTTTTTCCCCCAGACAATGCTTTAATGATTACTTTGTACATCGTTTTGCTGGTATGTTTGAAAGTTCAATTCCTGAAAGTAGAGTTGCCTGGTCAGAGAGGTATATGCATTTAAATTTTGACCGCTCTTCCAAAATTACCCTCCAAAATGATATTATCCTTTCATCATTGCCTTGTGTAGACATATGCAGTCCTATTGCACATTTGCTTTGCACCTGCTTCTTCACAAATATCCAGAACATTCCCTAGTTGTAGAGCTTCTGTTCATCTAGACGCCAGATGACTCTGCTTGCTATTTGCTCTGTTTTTGTCATACCTTTGTTGTGTTAGCAAGAGAAGATGAACAACATTTCTATCATTTATGCCATTTTGCCCAGTCTCTCAGATTTTTCAGCCAATGGCCCTAAACTTTTAGAACCAGGGACTGGTGCTCCTATGAGAATCTAATGCCTAATGATCTGAGGTGGAGCTGAGGCGGTGATGCTAGCCCTGGAGAGCAGCTGCAAATACAGATCTGGATTTATCTCATTTTAACCTCATTTTTAAAGAAGATGCACAATAAGCCAATATATGGATGTGCCAAAATATATGTAACCATTCCCCATTAATAGATATATTTTGTGTTTTTCAGTCTTTTGCCACTACAAACCATGCTGTAGTGAACAAGTTTGTATATATCCTAATTCTCATTTTAATAGCTGAATTTCTAACCTACCATGCTGATGTTCCATAGTATATTAAATCATCCCCTATTTTGGGGGGAAGGGTTAGGTTATTTCCATGTGTTAAGTCATTTCCATTTGCTTTTGAAAATTCATTGATATTCAATGACTGATTCATTCATTCACTCAGTGAATATTTATTGGGCATTGACTATGTGCCAAGTGCTGGCCTAGTCCCTGGGATACAGCAGGGAAGTCCCTGCTCTCATGAAGCTTACCTTCTAGTTGGAGAGACAGGCTACAGACAAACAAATGAGATTGGTCCCCTTGTGGTACGTGCTATGAAGAATATGCACAGAGCACGCCTGGAGGTGGTGGGAGGTGTAGATATTCCACTTTGAGCAGAGAGGGAGACTGGTTATGCATAGGCTGTTGCTCTAGTACAGATGTTGCTATGAACTGCTTTATGTGTATAATTATTTCCTTTCTTAGAATTATTTTTTTGGAATCCACTCACAAGAGTAGATGAAAGAATATGAACATTTATATATATTGCCAAAATATTTTCCAAAAGCATAGAAACAAAGTGCAGTGTTCCCAGACACATATATAAGACCACCAGCTTCTCTGCAGTCTTACTGGCTGTTCCACCCTTTACACTGGGGGTCCAGCTAGAGGGGCTAAATGAGTTGCTTGAAGTATATGGAACAGAGTGATGGGAAAATAACCCATCCCTTCTGTATCTTCAGATGCTCCTACTTGGTACTTCCTGATCCATTTACTTAGTAGAATGACCACAGGCTTTGAAGCCAGCCTTACCTGTGTGATGGGGGGTAAGTCACTTAACCGTACATAATAGGGCTGTGATATATCAGTTATTATGTGACTGTTTTCTGAACTCAGTATTTTCCTCCATAATATGAATCTATGCCAAGAGCAAATTGTGAAACACACTTTGTTTTCAGTTACCGCCCAGCTCCCTTCTGTGCTGTTCTCTTTTGGCACCTCCCCCTTATCCTGCCCTGGGCCTGGCACTCTGCCTTCCTCCTGGCAATGGCGCCAAGGTACGTGCTAACACGGCTAGTGGCTTAACTGTTGATGCTCCTCCCTTTCCCTTCTTAAGAAAAAGATTTTAATCTTCTCTGGGGCTTTCTGGAAACCAAGCCTTAATCTGGATTCTAGAAAAAAATGTTTTTAATGGTGGTAATTTTAGTCACTAGGACATACATCAAATCTCAGGATATGTTGGCCAGTGCACAGAGCCAACTCCAGGAAAGTGAGGGAGGCCCAGGACTGGAGATTTCATCTTCACCGTGTCTCCTAAGCCTGTTCTTATCTTTTCATTGCCAGGAGAGACCCTCCCCCTGGTGCTGGCACTGTTTGCGTTTGTTGGTTTCATGCTGATTCTGGTGGTGGTGCCGCTGTTTATCTGGAAGACCGGCAGGCTACTCCGGTCCTCCTGTTGCCCTGCGTTGGCACTTCCTGACACCTTGGTAAGAGTGCTGTTTTTCCTTTCAGCATGACACTGACCAGGGGTAGTTTGGGCTGTAGTTGGGCATGGGCACACATTTCCTGGGTCAACAAGCATTTGCGCAGGATGTCACTTCTAATTAGAGGAGCTGGAAAAGACCTCCTTTCTCCAGGGAGTAGGGACCTTTCTCAGTCCCATGAGGCCACTGCCACTTGCCCTCAGAACCTGGCAGGCCAAAGGAACAGCTGCGTTGCCCAGCCCAGGATGCTCAGCATTTCAGGAATCACGCATAGTCTTACCATTCTGGACTGGCCTGCCAAGCATTCTTGGCCCCTTCCCATGATTATAAGAGCAGCTACATCTAGTTAATTGTTTCAACACAATGTATTCAGTTCACATGTCAAAAGCCTCAATGGTTTGCAGGGTGAAGTACATGTGTGTGAATATGGGAGGCATGGACTGTACCTTGCCTTTGGCTGGGAACAGGGGAACAATCTGGACCTGCACAATGACTTAGGATACCCACCTGTTTTCTCAGCTCTTCGCAAGCCCAGTGTTCGTCTCTTACTACTGAGGACACTGGACCTCCAAGGCTTCCCAGTGGGCATAGGCCTTGTGTGCCCACACCAGGGTAGGAGAGAAGCAAAAGCAGGCCTCTAGCATCTCTCCTCATTGTTCCATCTGGCTGCTTCCTGTCCTTTCCCCAGCTTCCTCCAGACCTCAACACATGAAGCAGCTCAAAAGCAAAGAAAAACAACAACAAACAAAAACAAACCCATTTCTGCCACCTTAGGGATTTCTCACAGTTCTCTCCTGGGAGGAAGGAGTTATTAGTCAGCTTCTCAGAAGCAACTAGAGCGGGACCTGCCTTCAACCTATGCATTCCTATAGTTCTGCATCAGCCTGGAGTCGCTCTGGAGGGAGTCACTCTTGTGCTCTCTGCACATTCCTGAGAGTGGGCCATGCTCTCCCTACACGAGAGGGATGATTCTCTGTGCAGTCTAAGTTTTCATGACATTCCTCTGCCTTGTCATCCTAATACCAGCTCTCTTTTTCTCTCCAGAACTTCTAGGCAGTCATAACTTTAGCTGACATTAGTACAGGGGTAAGTGTCAGGCACTGTTCTAAGATTTTACATATATAGATTTATTTCATTTTTCCCTTTTCGTAATGTTTACCAATATGCTTTTCATCAGTTCCTTCTCTAGCCCTCTCTGAATGACTACATGGTTTATTGCTAAGCATGAAGGCAGTGTGGTGTGTCAAATGCAGGAGACAGGTTGGCCTCATTCCCCTTTAGCAAGAACTTGAGGGGCTAAGTTCCCTAAAGCATAAAAGAATGTGCATTCTGCAGTGGTTGGGGTAGTGTTTTATAAATGGAAATTGGGTCAAATATTTGATAATTGCTATTCAGACTTTTTTTGTATAATTCTATTAATTGTTGAGAAAGAGAGAGACAACAAAATCTCTATGAGTATAGATGTGTCTGTTTCATCTTTTATGTCAATTTTTTCTTCACGTATTTTGAAGCTCTGTTTTAGGTGCATACATATTTAAGATGGATACACCTCCCTGAGTAATTATGTCTTTTATCATCATGATTTCATCGCTGACATTATTCCTTATCTTGATACCAATATAGCCTTTATTTATTTATTTTGGTTTTCTGTTTGTGTGGTATATCTTCTTTCCATATTCTTAATTTAAACTTATCTGTATCCTTGTATTTAAAGTATGTCTCTTAGAGCAGCAAATAGTTGTTCTTTTTTAAAAAACAAATCTATTTCAATAATCTCTTCCATTTAATTGGAATGTTTAGTCCATTAACACTTAACTCTGCTCTTCTCGTTTTCTAACTTTTGTGTTAGCATTCATCTGTGCTTTTTGGTTCTTCAAGCCAGTAAGACTGTCATTGTTCATGGCACCAAGAAAAACCTACCCTCAGACAAAGAACTGAAAAAAATGGGAAACTTAGTGACATTCCATTCTTCCAAGTGCCAACTTTTTATAGCTCTCCAATGAATTAAGGAAGTTGGTTTCCTATTTTGATCAGTGTTTGAAGTAATTATCTATAGGAGGATTGGTCTAATTGGTGTTCCTCTGCCATAAGTAGAAGCAGAAACCTGCAATGAAAGAGGAATGCCTCAACTAATCCAAAATGGTGATAATAGAAGGGGAACATTCCTGGCTCAAGCAGGTTGCTGGCTCTTTTTTCCCACACATGGTGAAAAGTTCTGCCTTCCTCAGCTGGACCTAATCAAGTAGTCACCCTTTGTGAGTTTTCTCTTAATCCTATTGTCCATGCCCACACCCTACTCACAGGCCATGCCATTTCTAACTTCCTCCCTCATTACTCCCCTTCTGGTCCTACATTCGTTGGCCCAGCAGAGTTGCCCCCTACTTCAGGATCAATTATTGAGCAACAGAGTAAAGGGCCAGGGACATAACTATGTAAAGTTCCTTACAGAATTTCAGGTGCCATGAAGAACCCTTAAATGACAAGAACTAGGGATCCTAATGTGTTATGAGCCACACACAAAAAGAGCTTTTGGAGAAAAACAGATAACTTAAATGAGGCCTGAGACAAGGAAACTATGCGAGTACGACCACTTTCACCCGTGGAAGACGATGCCACTACTTCTGACGAACTTTGCTTCTCTGTTCTTCTTACTATCCTCCCAATGTCATTTCGTTGTCTGTTCCTAAATGCATTTCATCCCATAAGTCTTTTAATTTTTATTCTGTTTATCCCCAGATATTTTAAGTGGACAATTTCTCCAAGTATGTTACTTTCCCACAATGCTGTGTAAGAAATAGATCACTGGTGTTCATTAAATCCCAAACAGATGCTGAAGCTGTCCATCACCACCGCCATCTCTCCCTCTCTCAGCCTCAACTTTAGTACAGCCTGGCTGCACTTTCACATTTGCATTAGTTCTGGATAATCCTCTAAATTATTAAAAACAACTTCCAACAATCCTTGCAAAATCTATGCATTTTTCCAATTAAACCATAGAAAATTACCAAGTGGAAATCTTTGACAATTCTTTAAAAAGCCCTATTGAGTTTGTAAGTGTTTATCTGCTTGGATTAAATATTTCATGTCTACATCTATAATTTTATAGTTGGTGATGGCTATACTCTGACATATACCATTAAGAATGCCTTTCCATTCAAGTCGATACCACTGAGTAACACTCTAAAGCAGAAATATATATGCAAGGAAAATTATATTAAGACTGCTCAGTGTATATTCCCTATTTGAAAATATAATTTCTTTTTCTTATCTTTCATCCATAACTGCTTCATGGGAGTGGAGACTTCAGTGCTAAAGGGTCTTCCTTTCCTTTCCATGACTCACTTTATTCTTTCTCTTCTTACTGTCACATCCACTGTAATGTGAGTAGCCAGCATAAAGATGGCCCCAAGTTTGTCATTTGTCAATAAACCATTCTAAGTATGACTTTTTGTGCTTCATAGAAAGTGGAGTTTGTGAGCTCAGATGCCTCTGGGGCCCAGATAGGAACAACAACAAAAAAGAGTATGCAGTACAATTAATGTAATTTAATGAGGACCATGAGAAACATATTCCAGCTAAAGAAGGCAGCTGCTTCTCAGTTGCAGCAGGTTGCTGCCAACAGGAAATGGATGTGAGCCAGTTATCTCAGATTCTCAAGTTTTTAATGAGAAACCAAAAAATCTAGACATTCATGAGAGATCGCCTGGTTTTTAAACGGTGAAAACTAATTCAAACTGAAAATGTATATATATATACGCTGAACCTTGCTTGAAAGTTTGTTCTAACCTGTGGGACAACAGTTTTGCATCTTCTGAAATTCTGAGATTATGTTGTTTTACTTTAGTGTTCTACAACTACATTCTCCAATATAGTTGCCACTAGCCACAGGTGACTGTTAGGCACTTGAAATGTGGCTAATGCTGATTAACATGTGCTGTATATATAACACACACAGTGGATTTGAAGACTCAGTACAAAAAAAAGAATGTAAAGCATTATAGCAATATTTTATATTAATTACATGTTGAAAGATTTTTAAATAAAACAGCATGAAAATTAATTTTACCTGTTTCTTTTTACTTTTTAAAAATGTACTCCTAGAGAATTTTAAATTGCCTGTGTGGCTCACATTATATTTCTCTTGGACAGACAGTGCTGCTCCAGAATTTAAAAATAAGCAAGTATAACCACTGCAGATTTAGGTAGCCAGTGTCCTGAGAATCTGACTGGACCGGCAGCAGTGAATTGGTGGTGGGTTTCACAAAGACACCCCACTTGGTGAGCCCTGCTTGTACATTGTCCTTTTCCATTATGTGCATGAGGACACTAAGAAGGAGCCCCTGACACTGCTTCTTTATAAACAAGGATCCAGGGCAACTGACTCGATGAAGCTGATGTCTCCTGTGGACTGAGGTGGAGGAAATCATTGTGCCTATTTATCTGTGCTCATGTGCCACTCTTTGGAGTGATGACGGGAAGGGCCATGAGAGATAACTGCAGAAGAGAACCTCCAAATGGTGGAGGTGAGCAAGCTAGCAATGGTTGGGGAGGGTCTCTCTGAAAAGTTGGTACCTGGATTTTTATTATCAGTCATGATTAAGTATTGAGGACATTGGGAGAAGATGTCAGGAACATAAAATATGAGCTGGGAAAGGACTCGTGTTTCTGAAGCACTATCACTGGACTGGGCACCCTATTAGGTGATGTATGTAGAGCATCTGATATCAGATCATTATTTTCAGAGCTCTGTGGTAGAAGAATGTTAGATTTGACCAGAATTGACCAGAATTACTTTCTGGGATTTTGTGGGGTAGGGTCCCACAGAGAGGAGCACTGAAGGAGCAGGGCTCCGAGAGATCCGCTGAGCAGTGAACTGGGAGATGATCTCAGAAACTGTTGGAAACCCCTAATCTAGGAGTTAGAATTGTCTTTAGGCATTTTTGTTGCTTGAAATTTAATTAATTAAATAATTGGGATTTTGTGATAGGCTCTACGACTAGTACTACTTTACTATTACTAGTCATCTAATGAATATTAATGAACATTATTTTTCAGAAAATCACCAATTCACCCCAAAAGTTAATTAGCTGCCAAAGGGAAGAGGTGGCAGCCTGTGCCATGACTGTGCTGTCTGCTGAAACTCTTCAGGGCCTGGATCTCGCAGGCTTGGAGAAGGGCCCAGCTGAAGCTGAGGAACCTGGTCTACATGACATAGGAGTCATGACGGGAAAGTCTGTGTTTCTGTTTTCCTCCATGGACAAAGGACAGGAGAAGTAAGAAGAGCCTGCTACGTCCATGTGTAGAAGCAACTATCAGAGGCAGAGTTATCTGGCAGACAGAGCACTGATGGGGTCAGGAGATGTGCCTCTAGAACTGAATCTATCTGCATCCACTAGCAGAATCACCCTGGGGAAAGTAATTTCATTACTCTGGCCCTCAGTTTTCTCATCCATAAAATGGATGGATTAACTATGAAACTGTTATACCATATATATATCTCTGGCACTGGCAAAGCTGTATGGAAATTGGTGACACTGTACATTGCAATTGGTTCATCTTTTCTGAAGAGCAGTATATACATGTAAAACAAGAATGATCAGAGACTCTATCTACCAGTTGGCTTGGAAATCCCATGTTCCTAGAGAAAAGCTTGAAGAGTAAAGGAAGGATGGGTAAAATGGTGTTGATTTACTTCATGTCAAGTGCCTGCGTAGATGTGAATGACTCAGCTTGCTCTCCAGTACATGACCTGGAGGGAGGCCACAGCTCCACTAAATACGGGATGTGCATGGGTGCTGTGGATACATGAAATCCTGTAAAGGGTAAATAGTGTGTGCCCACTGAGGACAGCAGCTAAAATGTGTGTGTATAATGAGATGACAATGCAGAAGGATGTCAAGAATAAGTGTGATGTTTGCTGTGTTCCTTTTTCCTGTAGAGTAGTAAAAGTATAGAATTAAAAATAAAAAAGATCACCTTGGGTAATCTTTTTGGTTTCTTCCAAAAAGGTTTAGTTATCTCAAAAACCTTGGATCCAGAGAGGCCCCTGAAGACAACCTTTGGTCAAGAGGTGTGGGGCAACCCTAGGGAGGAAATAGGGCAGGGAAAGAGTGGGGGACAGCCTCTGGCCACATGAGAACCCCGACTGAGGCAGCTGGCCAAGGCCTCACCTGGTCTTCCTGGTGGCCTCACTCCTTTGGGGACCTCTTTTCTTTAACACAGCTCATTCAGGGCATCCTCAGCTCCTGGAAGCCTTTTTAGGCCACTCACCTCCACTAGGAGAGAAAAAGAGAAAAAACAGAGGGCGGAAGTTTCTTGAAGGGATCGATGGACAAGGCCTGTGCCTCCCTTCTGAGCCCCCACTCTTCCCAGCTCTGGATCCTTGAAGGTGGTTTGTCTCCATGCTCACTTCCTGGGCCCAGTCGTGGGGACAATCTAACTGCCTCAGTCACATGTTTGCCTCTGTTTGATAGAAGCCCATAACCCTCTCTCCACCGTGGGTGTTTCAGGTAGTCAAAGGATGGGCTCTATCTAGGAAGGTGAGATTGCTGAAGATCTCCTTTGTACCATTTTGTATGCTCTGTATTGTGACTGTTTCATGAAGAGTGTTTGTTAATTTTATATTTGGCCTAAACTGGAAACATTTTTAGTTTGCAACAATAAAGATTGTACTATCACAATAATCATAACTCTCCCTCTTCCCTCTTTCTGGCCCCTCCATCCTGGGGCCATTGTCCCTCTGTCACCTGTCCAAGCCCAGAACCCAGAAATGACCCAAAATTTCCCCCTGGCGAGTCTCGTAGTTAGTCCCAGTGCCCATCTGTTCTTTCTGGCATGTATAGGTATATAGAAAGTTCTCTCGATTATTCTGTTGCCTTCTCATGTCTCTAACATGCATTTACTGGGGCCCAACCATGCAACAGACAAGCTAGTCCCCAGTAGGAGAGGGGTTGTCACCTCTGTAGCTGGTTATGTCCTCCTCTCTCCTGGAGAACTTATGTCCTGACTCCCCAAACCTCCTCTCTTCTGAGATACTTTAACAATAAAAAAAATAACAACTGTAATAGGACAACAGTGAAGACTGACCATGTCTTTCAGTCCTTGCGATCGCTCCACTCGATAGAGTACCCCTGACCTCAAAATGAAGTCCGGTTTTCTTAGTCCTGCCTTCAGGGGACAACTGCCAGTGTCCAATGAACAGAAACCCCTGCTCCATGAGGCTGCATCCCAAAGGGGGAAAATGGAAATTATAATAATAAAACAATACAAAATAAAATAAAGTAACTTATTATTAAGTGAATTATTTGGTATGTTGAGAGTTGGAAAATGAAAAGGTAAAGCAGAAAATGTGGGTGGGGCAGGGGCAGGCTGCAGCCTCTTCAGAACAAAAATTAATGGGAACAAGTGAACCACCACTGTTTTGCAAAGAAGTCCTTACTTAGCCATGCAGTGTGGGAGATTAGGAGAGATTCTAGAACAAAGTAATTTGGCAACAAATCCTTAAGAATAAGCATGTAGTCTCAAACAAAAACTTTATTCAGTATTGATATGGTTGAATTGATGGTGTATATTTTTTTGGAGCTATTCTAAATTGTCAGAATATGTAAATGATTATGTTTATTTTGATAGGAACCTAGATTTCACAATTAATGAAAGGGAGGGCCAAAATAGTGAACGGGTAGACTCAAAACCTTGGATAAAAGCAGAGTACTTTTTGAATGGAACTGAACTTATCATATGAAGTCATGTCTTTATAAAACATTAAATCAAAAATATATTTTCTTTTTAGCCTTCCTCCTCGCCCCCAAATGGCCGGGTAGCAATGTTACCTCATAATGCACACTAATGTCAAGAATTTGGTTTCTAATGCTACTTTTCTCTCAAAAGGAGCCAGGCTTTCTTGGAGCGATATCAGATTCCATGTTTGCTCTTGGGCTAAAACGTACAAAGCAATCTCAGAACATCTACACTGTGCTGGCCAAGGATCAAAGCTTTAAAAATTGGGTCATTCAAAATTACACAATAATCAACCTAAAAGGGCTCCCTCTGGTCAAAGCTGGGGCAACGCGAGCTTCCAAAAGGAAAATCTTGGCTGCCATCAACTGACACAATAAATTTGAAGTCACGAGTCCAGAATGATACACAAAAAGAGCAAATGCTAACATAATGAATTCTCAAAGATGAATAGAATGCATTTCTACTAAGTCTTGTTATTCAATCGTGTTGGGCTTATTGACTCACTTACTGGATCAATGAAGAATACTAGTAAATGTAAATAGTTAATGTAAGTACACCACCAGTCAGGAAGTATTTTTCTTCACCATCACCATTCCTTGGCCCAAGCCATCCCCCAAGCCCATCTGAGCTCCTGCAGCAGATGCTCATGGGCTGCTCTACTTGCAATCTTTCCAACTTGCCCATCTCCTCCTGTTCTACCAGGGATTTAATGGCCAAGTTTTTTAAAGATCCTTTTACAGAAGGATTGTAGACTCTGTCTAGCCTCTGTGCTACTCTTATCTCTTAAAATTTTTTTCCCTTTATTTTCCGTTTGCCCTATTTTTCCTTAGGCTAACTTTCCGTGGGTGCAGATCTCTTGTTTCCTTTGAATCTGGCCTGCCTCACTCAGGGAACTTCAGCTGCCTCTGGAGCCCACCTAGAGGGGAGGATCGCATTACGTCCGCGGGTATCTGGCGCCACCTTGTGTTTAGTGCTGGGAAATTTTCTTACTTTCCCACTCGCAGAAAAACACCCTGGGCTTCCAGGATAAAGGAAAAGCTCAGACAAGTTTCCTAGAATGAGAACTCAATCACAAAACTTCCACGGGCTTGGCCTCTCACAAACCTTTACTGTCATTAGCAAATTTAGAGTTTAGTGGCCACCATCTCCTCACTCATGCTCTGTCTGTGCCTAGCTCATAGCTCGGGGCTTCACTCTGCTACTGTGGCTCTTCCTCCCTGCTGGGCCCTTGGCCTCTGACTCACTTTCCTCTCTGTCCTTCCCTCCTCTGTGCTGCCCTTCCCTACCTCTTAAAAAAAGTGGTGTTTCCTTCCTCATGCTTCATGTTTCCAGTAAGTCTAACAAACTGCCTCAGTATAAGATGAAGCCTACAAACATCAACTTGGGTTCTTAGCCTTAAGAGATCATACCCCAGAACTAGGGCCTTCTGATGTCACTCCGACCTTAATTAACAACGTTGAAGGGCTTTCTCAGGTGAGGCTTATTTCGTTAACGTTAACTCACAGCTGTTTCACTTTCACTTTTGAGTCTTGCAATTGGAAATAGTTAATGGAATAGCTCCCTCTCAGATTAAGCCTCGATTACAGAGGACCAATGGTGTGGAAGAATTACTGTATTTTAATAAAGATTTTTAATTTAGCAGTGGCAGAAGGTAGGTGATGAAATTTAAATATACTGTATAACTAACTATAAACCACTCAGTTTTAATTTATGAGATAATTTCTTTGTCAGATAACAGGATTTGTCCTCCTCCTTTCTATTTCTCTCTCCCTGGCCCCTCCTTCTTATTTCTTTCCTTTTCTAACAGAGTTTTAAACTCTGAAGGAGAAATTTAACTTTGTGTTGGCAGACAAGCCTCGGGTTGAAGAACTGATAAGAAACTTGGGTCTGAAGTGTGGTTCTAAACATGTTGCCTAAAAGCAAAAAGCCTACGTTCTGGAGATGCAGATGTTATTGGTGGCAATAGGTACATGAAGGAGCTGTGTCTGGACTCCCCACCTGCCCCAGTGGGTGGCACTCTACTTGCTCCACTTCTTGTCCCTCTTACCCTAATTGGTGGTTGAAGCTTCAGTGCTTGGGCTGACCAGCCAAGGTTGGGCTGGGCTAATAGTGCAGCCTCAGGAGAGAACAGGAGCCCTCTGAGCCTGATGGAGGAGAAGTCTGGCCTATTGATATCAGAGTCTGCATCTAAGATTTTATCTGAAAGTCCTGAGCTTCCTCTCAGGACTTGGGGAAGCCTCTGGCACTGTGGTTCTCTAGGTTGTTGAACTGTCTGTCCTACCTGGGTTCTCAGCCTGAGGTGTCCACTCTTGTGGGCAGGACAGGAGAGGCGGGATTTCTGCCAAAGCCACTGATAAACAAATTCTTCCCATCAGTGAGGAAAAATGTTGTCAATTGTTTCTCTTTAGTTAAGGTTCTTTTCTCTTTATTCTTTGTATATCTTCTGTAGGTTTTTGGGTTTTGTTTATCATGAGGTTATCATGTATATCATTAATTTACCTATAGCAGTCTTTTAAGCTGATAGGTGTTTGAGTTTGAATATATTCTATAAGGACTACATTTTTACTCCCCACTCCATGCTTTATGTTATTGATGTCTTGTTTTAGATTTTTTGTGTTATGCATCTCCTAAGTACTTGTTATAGTTTGAGTTCAGCTTGATACTTTTTTTTTGAAATTTGTGGTAGCTTTCTAAATGTCTCCTTTGCTATATTTATTAAATATTTGTCTTACCTGTGAGATTTTTCTTTTTCTTTATATTTTCTGATGTCTGGTTATGGCCTTCCGTTTTCTGTTTAAAGAAGACCCTTTAACATTTCTTGTAAAGCTGCTTTAAGGTGATGAACTCCTTAGGTTTTGCTTGTCTGGGAAACTCTTTATCTCTCAATTTTGAATGAGAGTCTTGCTGGGTAAATTATTCTAGGTTGTAGTCTTTTCTTTTAGTACTTTAAAGACATCCTGTCATTCCCTTCTAGCTTATAAATTTGCTGCTGAGAAATGAGCTGATAGCCTTATGAGGTTTCCTTTGTATGTAATTCATTGTTTCCCATTTGCTTCCTTCAAGATTGTCTCTTTAACTTTTGCTATTTTAATTACCATATGTCTTGGTAAGACCCCTTTTGGGTTCATCTTGTCTAGAACTCATTGTGCCCCTGGACCCTGGATGTCTGTTTCCTTTCCCAGGTTAGGAAAGTTTTCATCCATTATTTCTTTAAATAAAGTTTCTGTTTCTTTCTGTCTTCAACTTCTGGGATCTTTCAATATAAATATTTGAACACTTGATGTTATCCCACAGGTCCCTTAAACTATCTTAAACTACTTTTAAAAATTCTTTTTTCTTTTTGTAGCTCTGATTAATTGATTTCCACTAGTATGTCTTCCAGATCACTGATCTATTCTTCTGTGCTAGCTAATTTGTTATTGATGCCTTCTAAAGTATTTTTCATTTCAATTAATTGTATTCTTCATGTCTGCTTGGTTTTTTATTATAAACTTATAACTCTTTGTTGAAGTTCTCTCTAAGTTCCTCCACTTCACTCTCAAGTTTGTGAGCATCCTTATGACCATTTGTTTGAATTATTTATCAGGCAAATTACTTATTTCCATTTCCTTAAGGTTTTTTTTTCCTGAATATTTTTCTTGTTTCTTCATTTGAGAAATATTCTTCTGTCTTTTCATTTTGTTTGACTTTCTATGTTCATTTGTATGAATGATGCAAAATAGTTCTCTCTCCTAGTCTTAGAAAAATGGCCTTATCTACAAGTGGCCTCTGTGTAGTATGGATGAAAAGAGGGGTTCTATGGAGAGTAACCTCACACGGTGATCTGATTGTAAATTCCTAACTGGGCAGGTCTTGGTGGGTAGTCATGCCTCAGGCATGTAACTTTTCTACTAAAAGTCTTATCTTTGCCTTAGCACATCCTGTCATTGTTTCTGTGCATCTAAATTAACACACTTTTGAAATACCCCCTTTAAGATTCCTCCTAAGACATGACTACACTTTTGTACCCCTCCTTCTAAAGGGTAACCACCCTCAAGAGAGCACATAGTTTTAACTATATCGTGATCTCATACTTGCCTTGCTTTCTCCCACCTTTATGTAATTTTCTTTTCATGTAATTTTCCTCCTGCTATCTCCTTAATCTCAAATCTATAAAATAAACCACAAACTTATTCTCCAGAGCATTTGGGATCTTGTTCTCTAGCATATGTCATCAGTTTGGGCTCAAACAAACTCTTACAAGAATTCTCTACAAGTTTAGACATTTTCTTATGTCGATAGTAGGCTGTATGTGCTGGTGCTTTTGGCAGGATGGCAGGAGCTGAGCAGGTTCCTAAGGCATCTGGGGGATAATACAGCGAATACCAAGCTGTATTAGCTTCAGGTGGGGGTGCCTGTAGTAATGCTCTGTTGATCCTGCTTGCACCCTTTGTTTGGGGCTGAAATGGGCTTGAGTGATGTGTCCAGGAATGTGTGCTGCAGCAACCACATAGCAGGTCAGAGCACCTGAATACAAGCCCCCTCCCACCCTGTGGGGTGTAAGGGATTGCAAACAGGGACCCCAGATAATTCCAGCAGTTCCCAGAGAGATCCCTTGGCTCCCCAGCCTTCTCTATACAGTCTTTCTCTTGTTTGTTATTCAGAAAGTGGTCTTGTGAAAAAAATGACTTCTGCATAGGCTTTATATGCTGGATAATTTGGAGAAGCAGAATGGAGCTGTGCAGGTACTCTTTGTATTGATGGCACTGGCTTGTTAGGCTGGGAAGGCTCCAGGCAGGGAGGCTCGGAGGGTGTGGTGATGCCCTATTGTTCCTGTTTGCTCCCTGTGTTGAAGGCAAAAGGCTCTGGGCACTGTAGCTGTGAACATGTTGTGGTGATCTTGCAGGTGGCCAAAGCACATATATTGAGCTTCCGTCTGCCTCATCAAAGTGGAGGGGGATGTAAGCACTGGAGCTCAGCAGTCCCTCAGCCTGAAGAGTTCCCACAGCTCCTAGAAGGCTCCTGTGGCTTTCCAGTGTTCTCTACTCAGTCTCTTTCTCTTGCTTGTCCAGATGCTGTTTATTCGGCCCTCAGTTGTCTCATAGGAGTAACTGCTCTTTATATATGTGTATAGTTGAGTTTGGTCATGGGAAGAGGAGAGTTTAACGTCCTTCTACATGGCAGCCTTCTTAGACCTCTAAATATTGTCTTTTTGGAAAGGAGCTTGTCCATTTTATTGGAAGACTAAGTAAAATGACCTAGGGCTGAGGCATAGGCATACCTCTTGCTCATTTGGCTTCGAAGTGTCAGAGACATGACTGGAAGACATCTGATCAAATGGTAGGATGAGCACATATCAAATTCTCTTTGCAACCTACTCAAAACACAGAGGAATGATACATAAAACACACAAACACATGCACATGCACAATCTTTGTGAACCCAGAATGAAGAATAAGCTGATAGTAAGCTGATGAAATGTAACCCAGGTATGGAAGGAACTGGGTATACATAAGTTGAGCTTCAAAACTCATGTAGGAAGGGGGATGAGCACATCCTAAGCTTGGTCAGAGAGTAGACCCATGCTCACAACATGAAACTGGAGTTGGGGCCAGTTGTTTTGTGAATGGGGGTTGAACACTCTGGAAATGTGCTGTTTTCCCATGGTACAGAAAAAACAGGACATCTTTGTAAAAAATGGAAACTGGGCTGGTCTTGCACAGGAGAGCAACATCAGGAATTTTGTTGTCTGAGAGCAAACAGTTCAAACTCATATTGTGAGACCTGGTCCAGGATATGCAAGCCAGGAAGAATGGGCGAAGGCAGCCGCAAAGGACTTGTTAATGGAAAATACTCCCAGGCAGAATGAATTGTAAAACAAAAATGACAAAGAACATGACAAAATTCATCCTAAGGCACTTTTCACAGACTCAACAAACAGAAGAATTCAAAACAGAAGAAATGGAAGTAATGGATAAATTTGAAAATTTACTGACTCATGGAATGTCTCTCTCTTCACTTAAAATTTACCTAGTAGGGAGAGGCAACTCCTCTCCTACCAGTTGATGACATTTTTGGTTACTTCTGATTAATAGAAAGCTCTATAGTCACTTTAACTCAGAATTTCGGTTCATAACCAGGATTGCCTATTTCCAGATAGTAATGAAAACTTTGAACTCTTATGAAAGATAAACTTTTTTTTTGTCTTTAGCAGGTGGGCTTTTTTACTTCAGTGAAGGATATAGTCAGTTTCTATCTCTCATTTTTTTTTTTTTTTACCTCCTTCTTCTCACCTGCTGCCATTGAGATCCGTCTGAAATTAGAGTTCAGGAAGGGAAGAGGGAAAAGGGGGTCAGGAAAGATCTTATAGGATTGGAACAGTTGAAGCCTGGTTTCAGGCTCCCTGGGATGAGTTGAGGTTTAAAGCTGATCCCTTCTCCTATGGGCACTTTTGTAAGCTCTTTATAAGTTTTCATGCTGAAACTCTCAAGCTGTAACTCCCATGTAGGCAACAAATTTTATTTTTCCAGTGCGGGATGGTTTATATGTCCGCTTGACTGGGCCACAGGTGCCCAGATATTTGGATAAACATTATCTGGGTGTGTCTGGGAGGGTGTTTCTAAATGAGATTAACATTTGAATTGGTAGATTGAATAAACCTGATTGCCTTCCTCAATGTGAGTGGGCCTCATCCAACCACATAAAGGCCTGACTGTCGATGAGCTGGGACATCAGTCTTCTCCAGCCTTCAGACTTGGGCTTGCATTAGAACTTACACTATTAGCTCTTCTGGTTCTCTGGCCTTTAGGTGCAGACTGGAACTATACTGTTGACTCTCCTGGGTCTTAGGTTGCCGACTGCAGATCTCAGGACTAAAAACACTGGAGAAAAGTCTTCATAATCACATGAGCCAATTTCTTATAAATCTCTCTCCATTCTGTTCACATATATATATGTGTGTATATATATATATATATATATATATATATATATATAAAATCTGATATATATATATATATATATATATATATATATATATCAGATTCATACAAATTTGGGTCTTGAGAGTTCAAGAGGAACAGAATTTTAACAATGAGTTTTCTGAATTGGTTCTGTGGTTTCTGGAATTGGTTCTCTAATCGAATTAGATTTACAGATGCTAATGATTCTATTTCCTGTATTAAAAAGCACTGATATTCCATGGTGTGATTTGGTAATATAGCTATGCAAAATATCTCTATTAGATATTCCTCTGTTTTTTGAATATTTATGAGTTTATTTGAACCAAACTGACATTAGACATTTCTAATCAACCACTTACAAAAGGCAAGGAGCTGGGTGTATATAGCACTTTCAAACATTTTTTTTGGAAACTAACAAATATAATGAGATTGGCTGGTTGTTCCTAAAGTGGCTGGATAAAATGACGAAAGAAAAGGATGAACTCAGGGTTTTAATTCCCAGCTCAAAATGCTGCATAAACGACCTGAAAATGTCTATGAAGAAAACTTATCTTGTAGGGCTCAGATTGCTAAAAATCAAATGTGGAATCTCATCCTGTGATTGACTGAAAAACATTGCAAATTGAACTCCCAGCGTCACGGGGTGTGTACTGTTAGAGTGAGGGCATTGATTGGAAAAGAACGGGATCTTATAAGTGGGCATGGGGAACAGTGGGAGGACCCTGATGAAGCTGGGGCCATTGAGCCCTTAACTTCTGATGAGTCTTCTTTGTTAGTGTAGGAGGCATCCCCACCCCCAGTGGAAGCAGTCTACCCGCCCTCAGTGGTAGCGATTCCTCACTGAGGGGGTTAACCCTGCATTAACTGAGGAAACTGTGACAGCTTACTCTGAGGCAGTTGTCTTGCAAGACAATGCTGACTCTCCTCATGACTCATCCCTATCATCCCTCTTTGCTTCTAGACTTATAACTAGACTCAAGTCCCAACAGGCCCCTAAAGGTGAGGTAAAATCCATGAGGAGGTGTAGTACACTTCAAAAGAATGATTTGAGTTTTCTAATTCATACAGACAGAAATCTTGGAAGCATGTATGGGAATGGATATGGCAGGTGTGAAATAATAGAAGAAACAAAGTTAGATCAGGTCAAATTTATTAATACATTTATTGATATCGATACTAAGCAGAGACTCTGCATTTATGTTGCAGCTTAAGAGTTAAGAAGTGTTCTAACTGGTTAACTTAAACATAGACCAAAAGGCATCCCACAGTGAACAAATTAAAAATGGCCTGCCTTGGCTTAATGTAGAGGAAGGGATTTAAAGGCTTAGGGAGACTGGAATGTTAGAGTGGATTTGTCATTTAAGACATACTCACCCATACCTTTTACCAGTACTGTGAAAAAGAGGTTTATGAATGGAGCCTAAACATTCTTGAAGAGCTCTGTAGTTACTCTTCTCTGCAGGTTAGAACTTATAGTGGGAGACACAGTCACTGAATTGAGAAACCAAAATGAAGTGGAAGCAATTGGATCTGGGGTAGCAGGGGCTAAGTGGTGGCATTCAGCCACCACAGGTAAGGTGGACATGGTTAGCACAATGGATGGCTGAGTCAAGGCAGTAGTCAGAATAGTCTGACTCATGCAGGCAGACCTATGGCACTGGCTACTTGGTCATGGTGTTCCTAGAAGCCTATTAAAGTTTTATTTGTTCTATGTAAGCAGAAAAATTCTAGGACGTGGTTCCATAGTGTAGCAGTTAGCATGTCTGCTTTACACACAGGTCCTGGGTTCATGCCCCAGTAGAGCTATGGTCCATGGTCTACAGCCATGCCACCCTGAACAAGCCTGATGTCTGATCTTGGAAGCTAAGCAGGGTTGGGCCTGGTTAGTTCTTGAATGGGAGACCACCTAGGAAGACCAGGTGCTCTAGGCATAAATAATAATAATACATTTAAAAAAAAGAAAAATTCTAGATCAAGTGAACACAAGTATAATGAATCAAAAACAGAGTCATGGCCCTTCAATCAATTCTCAGACTTGAGCCAGTTTACAGCTCCTTGAATGAAGGGAGGCTAGGTCCCTTTTAGGAAGGACCCCAGTGTGTGTGTTACTTGCCAATGATTCAACTCCAACTCCTGGTGACCCTATGAGTGAGTGATGTCCACCATGTCCTGTCCTCAACAACCCTGCTCAGCTCTTGTAGACTCATGCCTATGGCTTCTTCTATGGCATCAGTTCATCTCATATTTGGTCTTCCTCTTTTCCTACGGCCTTCTATTCCTCCCCAGCATTATTGCCTTTTCCAAAGAACTCTGCTTTCTCATGATGTGCCCGAAGTAGGACAACTTCAATTTTGTCATTTTTACCTCCAGTGATGTTTCAGGCTTAATTTACTCTAGGACGCACTTGTTCATCTTCCTGAGTCTCCAGTCTGATAACTGCAGAGCTTGGGATGTCTTAATCTCCAAAATCATATGAACCATTCCTTATAATTCCCTCTCCATATGTGTGTGTGTGTGTGTGTGTGTGTGTGTGTGTGTGTGTGTGTGTATAATTTTCTATTTCTCTAGAGAACCTAGGTGAATACACAGCTGCAGCTTTCCTCCTTAGCTTCTAGGTTTTCCAGACATTGCTGTCTACTCTGCATTCACAGTTCCTTTGGCCTCCTCAAAGTGAACCAAGACCCACCCTCTCTGTTCCCCAACAGTACTGAACACACATCAGGCTCTCTGTATGGAGTCCTAAGGTTGGGATTTAGAGATAAATTGTGCCCCTTTCACTCCTTCCCTGGGGGCATTAAAACTTGGGACACTTCAACAGCTCTCTCTAAAGACATCCTTTTCACAAACCCATTCAAATGTCCAATGACTCAATCCTTTTTGTACCTTCTTAATGAGTGATATAATATTTGGAAATTATTTTTAGGTTTAATATCATGTTACACATTGAAGAGGTAAGAAGGAAATAGCATCTTTGCAATGAGACCAGGAAATTATTAACCATGAACAGATAGTTATGGAAAATATTGCCTACGGCCATGCCACCCTAAACGAGTCCGATCCTGTCTGATCTCAGAAGCTAAGCAGGGTCAGGCCTGTTTAGTACTTGGATAGGAGACCACCTAGAAAGACCAGGTGCTGTAAGTGTAAAAAAACAAATAAATAAAAAAACAAACTTGTAAGCTGACAAGTTTCTGGTAATCTGTGAGGTCAACCAAGGGTTGCCTCACCTAAAAAAAAATTGCTATTGGAAATAAAAGGACTACAATAAGTATGATAAATAGTAGATTAGAATAGCTAATGAGAGATGAGTGAATTAAAAGAGAAAAAGAAATTACATATAATATAGCACCAAAAGATGAAGCAGTGAAAAATACGAGTAAGAAGTTGAGAGTCATGGAAGATAGTCTGAGAAATTACAACACACATCCAAGAGGAATTCCTGAATTAGAAAACTAGTGAGAAAATAGGAGAGGGAATGGCTGAAAAATTTTTGTAATTGAAATAAAATTCCCGTTCAGAAAAGTACATTGATTGTGATGAGGGTAAAGTAATAGAAAACTAGACAATCTCTCCTAAACACCACCATGCCTCACTGGGAAAAGAAAAAAGAGATCCAGCATCAATGAAGTTGTGAGCCAGTGTCATCTGGATCATGTTCTCATGAAAGGAAACACCTGAGTTGAGTGTCCCCTGCTTTCCCCTGGCCTAGGGTAGGAGACTAGGGGGCATGTGGCTGGAGTCTCCACAGTTTTCTACTACTTCCTTCTTTCTCCATAAACTGAATAAATGGAACTTTTATTCACACACACACACACACACAGAGAGAGAGAGAGAGAGAGAGAGAGAGAGAGAGAGAGGGAGAGAGAGCGGGAGAGAGAGAAAAACTTCCTGCTGCTTCTGGTGCACAAACAGCTGTCAATGAGCTCGAAGCACCTGTTATTTAGGGCTCATACTTATGGTACAACACATAGTAGGGACTCACTTCAGAAATTTTTCTAAGTGTTGAAATTTGGCTTTGTGATTGGGTCTCCACTGATTCAGATCTTCTTGAAGTGACAATGATGGGAACAGGGTTGGCAAGCGTGAAACAGCAGTACCTCATTTTCTCTGACACAATCTAATTGCTATTCTATTACATAGCTTTCACAGGCAATATTTCAAAGGCTGCAAAGAAGAGAAAAGGAAATAACTTAAGATCTGGCTAGCCTCTCAATCCTTAATCTTTACACTAATTAAATTGATCTCTAAAAGGAATACGAACTTCTTGTAAAAAGTTTAAGCACTGTGGAAGGATATAAAACAAAAAGCACCTCCTTTCTTTCCCTTCCTCCTTCACCCTAGGCATAAGCTCTGTCAATATTTGGTGTATCTCCTTCCAGGTCCTTCTCTCTCTCTGGGATGGGATAAAATATGAAATATGACCAGTTATGGTTCTCCTATCCCACACTCTCTTTACTCTGGATTCTTCCTCTGCTCTCGATTTGGGAAAGTAAATGAGAGATACTCATATCTTTAAGGAAGCTGTCACAGTGGAATCAGAGACAAACTGTGTTTAATTGTTGAGTTCTCATCCCAGGTATAAGGCAGAAAAAAGAAGATTATGTATTGGCAGTTTTCCCCCTCTTCCCAACCCCAGACTACATTAGGCTGAAGAGGAGGAAGAGGGCAGAGGAGGATAAAGTAATGGAGAAACCATCAAAGTTTTCCCCTGGAGGTTATATATATCATATGAGGCTGTTATAGAACTCTCCAGATAAAGCCTGGGGACTCAGGAGCAGAGGAGTCAGTAATAAACTTCTTTTTGGAGATTTGGGGAACAGATGCCTTTCCCTTAAAATGTGATTCAATGTAGGCTGCTAAACTTACTGGCCAAGATAAGGAGAGAAAATTTCTGCACTAAGTTTAAATATAAAAATGCTCAACTTTATTTAGGATCGATTGTGATTACATTTTCTGCTATCAGGAGGAATGAAGACGAAGTAAAATTGAATTGTGCAATACTAGCAGAAGTCATATCATGTACATGTGCATTTTTTGGTTGTTTTCATTTTTTTTTTGTTATTTCAAATACTGCTGCAATAACTGTCTTTGCACATTCGTGTGCGTGTGCAAATAGGACATATTCCTAAGTCAGAGGTATGCTGTACAGTTGGATTCTATGTAGGCTATTGATTCTATTCCTCCATTTCCCTCTTTCTACCACCTGGCTTTATCCTGAAATGGGATGAAAGAGTTATGGTTTCAATTTCTCTCTTTCTCTGTCAAGTTAAGATATTTAAACATGAAGTGTGGGTTTGTCTATCATCAACGAAGTGTTTAAAAGTGAATATTTGTTTTTCTATTTTATCTCCTTCCAGATATTTATAAATGATTCCATCACTGGCTTTGTTTTGCTTTTCTGAGTGCGACTTCCCAAGGAACGCGCCTAGATAGCTGTAGTTCCCAGTGACGCCACTAGGTGCCAATATTGGTCTTGGTTGGTGCCAATTCAGAGCTGCCTTTAATTTGGTTCAGTCCCTGTGGAGCCTTAGAGTCCTCTCCCGCAAAATAACAAATGTCCGTTGTTCAGGGCACTTTCTTCTGAAAGGACTCCAGGGAGCTCGGGAGTTTGCATATGAAGCCGAGGGAGTGAAGGGCTTCTGATAATGATATTCAACTTCTAACGGAGTTGCTCACAGGCAGAGGGGGGCCTCCCAGTTTTGATATATGAGATTATTATGGAGAGGTAATGCAGGGCATGTGGATTCCTATGTGAATTGTGAGGCTCGGTGCAGCAGAGATGGTCGCTTCGCAGAGACAATGGAGGGGAGAGGAGAGGTGCGATGGGGACCTCCGGGGACCTCCATGGAGGGCCAGGCACTCTCTCAGTTTGTTCTCAGCAGCAGCTGGTTGGGCCTCCTTCTCAGGGTGCAAAGGGAGGTCAGATTTAATGGGCATTTCCCCTCAGTCCTCCTCCTCCGGTGTCAGGCAGAGGGCACCCCCAGGCAGTCAGTTCCTTGGGGAGATAGCCAGAGGGGCTGACACATGGTCATTTTTCTGGTCTTCAGAATCTTGAAGAAACACTGTTAAACATACCTGAGAAGCTCTTAATCCAGAACTTGATGCAGGTGACCAAAGAATAAAAGGAGGAGTGGGCTGACATTCTGAAGTGAGGTCTCAGTAGAGATTTCTCCACAGTTGACCTCCAAAAACAATGGGGGTGGGGCTGACAGGAGGGTCTTTAGAGAGTTGGTAGCCCCCTAGACAGGGTTGCCAATAAAACAGCCTTTCTTCTCTTCCAGCTTGTGCCAAGTCTCTTCCATAGCTTACTCCAGTTAGACTGGAATGTTTTTTGTTTGTTTGTTTTAAGATTCTTATGTTTGAGTACATCATCAACTTGAAATAGAAATCCTATGCTCTTGATTTATTTTTCTACTTACCCTGGTGAGTCTCCATAGGCTCTTACCAAGAGTGATGATAATACCCTCTTAAGGCCTCCACATGCCATTTCCATGCTGTTCCAGGACCACAGATAGGAATCAAACTATGGTCACTGCTGCAGGGCATCTCTGTCAAAGCCTGGTTCTACATAGATGGATGTCTCTGTCTTCTGCAGAGTGAGTTCCCACCCTGGCATCAGAGTTATTTACTCAGTCTTTGCTCATCTGCTCAGCTGTTACCATAGGAGCTCAGCACAGGACCCAGCCAAGTACTCTGCCACATCTAGTCTCCCCTCACAGACCCTCAGACCCCTGACCTGAGTCTCCACTCCACATTAAGCTTCTCATTCCGTAGACCTGTCCACCCTGATGGCTTTTTTCAGCCTCACGTATGGATCTTAGACCCTTTATTCCCAGAAGATCCTGGCTCCCACTGCAGATTACCCACCTTTTATTCAAGCTCTGCAGATCCAGGGGTCTCAGGCAGGGGCATGATTTCACAGCACCACACACTCCTGTTCCAGTCTTCCAAGGCATCAGCAACAATGTATTACATGCCTTACATCCCCACGGGCCTTAGCCTCTCCTAAAATATAAATACATATTACATAGTAGTATAAATATAATATGTAGAATATAATATAAGACTTTAATTTGCATAACTTAGAAGTGTCCCTCAAGAGCCCCAAGATGATTTGCTATCCTTACCCAATAGACTAAGAGGGCAGCTGACTGTAGTTTGTTCAGTTTGGAACACACTTTGGACCTAGTTACTTTTATTGTTGACAGAAAGCCCTTCATCTTTGTACCTGTAGATACTCTGTAAATACTGACTCTTTGTTCCTTGATTTCTATGGATGATCACATAGGCAATTACTCCCTATTTTCAAATGAACGAATGCAGGGCTCTTCTGGACTCTGTGGAATGACTGGTTGCAAGTTTGCCAGGACAGATGGGTGGAGGAGCTAGCTATGTGTGCTGTGCTCACTTTCTGTCTCCTCTCGCTCTCGCTTTCTCTCATTCTCTTGTGTCTCCTCCCTGAACCTCAATCTGTTTCCGGGGTCTGGGGGCCTGGATATTTTGCTTAGTGTTCTTGGCTGCTACACTCTACAATGGGAGAGCATTTTAAACTATGCTGGGTAGAATAGTCTTCCTCTTGGGTCTGGGGCAAAATGCAGGCACTCTGCTACCTCCTGTGTGATACCTGCTTCCAGCCTCTAGCAGCTGAGGGTAAGAAAGAGGGTGTGCGTGTGTGTGTGTGTGTGTGTGTGTGTGTGTGTGTGTGTGTGTGTGTGTGGTGGAGAAGAAATTGGGGTTCCTGATTTAACCATTTTGTGCTCAGAGCCATGCAGAAGACAATGTAAATATAGTGTGCTGATTGACAGGTGGTCACTTGGCGTATAGTATCAGTAAAGAAGTGAGAGAGGCTAAGGAGTAATAGGAATACATGAGTTATAGGTAGGAGAGAATTCTGGTGGTCTGGATCACGTTCTGGAAACTACCTAAGACTTTCCTAGCATCTAGTGCTGTTCAGGACTCATAAACTGACCTCTGTTTGAAGGGTCTGAATTCCAGAAGTGGATGAAAGCTTAGGGAAGCCAGGAGAGGAACAAAAAGAAATCATGAAAGAGATACAAAGGGATTTCCTTCATAAGTGCTTTCTCAGCTTTTGTGCATGTTGTTTAAAATTGGAGCTGTTAGCACATGCCCTCTTGGGGGCAGAAGATGAACAAAACTCTCGCTAGCCTTCACTGAGGATTCTCATTCTATTTGGAGTCTCTATCCACGTGCTCAGACCCACCTTTCTATGCCGCATAGAAGATCACTTCCTTTCAATACCAACTCTAGTCTGAGACCTGGGCTTTTTCTCAGGGACAAGGTCTCAGCCAGAGCTCAAGTGGGATCCCCAGTCAGTGCCTCAGCTGCTCCCCAATGTGGAAGGAAGCCTGGAAGTGTGTGCAGAGCACAGCCTAGTAAGATGGTTGAGCCTGTCTATTAGGTTTGCACACATACAGTTAACCCGGAGGACACCATTGGTCATTTAGTCAACTTCAGACCTCTCACAGATGGGGAAACAGAGACTCCTGGCTTCTTCAGCCTCATAGGTTCCTGGGTTTGATTTCAACACTGGTCATTTAAGTTTCTGCCTTCCTGGGTTCAGGAAAATGGGGAAATATATTCTTGTCCTATTACTGCCTGAACACCCCAAATTGTTTCCCATAACTCTTCACTCCTTAGGCAGGTGAGTGTCTTCAAAGGCAGGACAGGAGTTTTCCACTAATACAACAAGGGCTCACTCTGCTGCATAGTTGGCTTCTACCGGGACAAATGTCAAGTTGAGCTGCCTCAGTTTCCCTAAACCAATCAGTTCCTGGATATTAAAGAATAAATGGCCCAGGTTCACACTGGGCCCCCACTTCTCCATTCCCTCAGCTTATTATAAAATCCTCTTCTTTTGTTGGGGGGTGTGTGGGGAAATACTTCATATGTTTTAATACGGTAATGATGAGGCAGAATCATAGCAGGCAGTATTTAACAAATTTATTCAGCTCAGGCCTAATTCTTGGGAAGTACCGTTGAATCACACTAAACTATGGAAAAGTCTATTTGGAAAAACCCACAAGTTTGACTAATGCGTGTTTTATGTTTCAATTTTATTCATTGGGGATAATATGTGATATGGGTTGAATCTGTAGCAAAAAAAATTTTTTTTTTTAAATAACAAAAGACATCCTGTAGTCTGTTTTCCTTTTTTTTTTTTTACCACAAGTACAATACACACCGATAAAAAAGATGTATGTTGCATGTATCTGTGATAATAGCCATGGCAAAGGCAGTCTGAGGCATATTAACAACAGACTTATCTGTGGAGCAGCACCTTATGTAAGATGCATTTTCCTCTAGAGCCAAGTGGCAAAGAATCCACCTACATAAGCAGATAAGTGGCCCCTGGGCCCACATGCAGACTAGTGTGGGCCTAAGGCAGGGGGAGTTGTCTCACCCACATAATTGACACAATAGGGTAGGAGTTCCATTTAGCCCAACAGAAGCTAGCATGTAAATTGGCACTTGATGCTCCACGGTCTGGCTGTACTAGTGTCACCTATGGAACCCAAGATAATTTCAGTGACATTTTTCTTTTCTCTGTGGGGGAAGTGAACTTTCTGCCAGTGTCCATCTGACAAGCCTGTATAAACATTTGCAAGACAAACAGAGACCATGTATTTAAGGTTTACTTGAGTATAGCCATTATTCCTTCCTACCCCAGTAAAAAGATACAGGACTAAATAATGATAAAAACTTGATTGAAGCTGATGAAATAACCTGGAGTTCTTTCCTTCCTGGTAGCCAGGGGCTCACTAGACTATGGTAACCAAATGGATCATCTAAGAAAGCTGGTAACTTTCATCTGTGTAACTCTGTGAGCCATAGGGATGTGGCATGCTTGGTAATGTGACACCATTCATCTCCTTAGATCACAACTGCCCCCTCTTCAGCCCCACATCTTGCATCACACCTAGTAGGCTAGCACTATTGCGACCATGGATTGGCTGTTCATTATTCCATGCTTCTGTATCCCCTTGCCTCAACCCCCTTTTATTCTCCATTCCTCAGCCTTCCCTGGTTTCTCTGCTTGCTCAGTCTTTTTGCTGTTACTTTCTCTAGCAGCCCAGCATTGCTCAATCCCAGAGTTTCCATAAAACCATCCTGCTGAACTTCCAACCCAAATGATTCCACTGTTTGTCTTCTTTCTCGTTTTCCAGGCTTCGTGGGTTCTCAGGAAAGTCGTGGAAGTTGAGTTAACATTTAATCTCAGTTACAAATAGACACTAAGGGTTGTGTTGAATCTTTCTTCCTCTTAGGGGTCCCTCCATGGCATTTCCACAGAGGTGCCTTCAAATCTGGACACCTCAAGGCTTGGTCCATTTCTGCTTCCCATAGCCAAGGTGGGGGTCTTCCCCTCTGATGGTTGTACTCCAATTCCTCTTTTGTTTCTTATCCTCCACCGGCCTGGTGACCCCTCGGATTACAGTCCTCTCCTCATTTTACGTTGCTGGACTTTTCCAAGGGGTGGTCAACATTTCTGCCTCCTTTCCTTTCCTTTCCTTTCCTTTCCTTTCCTTTCCTTTCCTTTCCTTTCCTTTCCTTTCCTTTCCTTTCCTTTTTCCTTTCCTTTCCTTTCCTTTCCTTTCCTTTCCTTTCCTTTCCTTTCCTTTCCTTTCCTTTCCTTTCCTTTCCTTTCCTTTCCTTTCCTTTCCTTTCCTTTCCTTTCCTTTCCTTTTTGTTCTGCCTCCTTTTCTTTACCACCTACATACTTGTAATCTCTTGACATTTAATTTCTACTCCTTCCACTTTGTTAAAATGATTTTTTTTGAAAGACATTGGTAAGGCTAGGTAAAGCCACTAGACTCAGTGGCTTTTCCTCAGACCCATGGCAGGGTTTGTCCTGTGTAACCATCATATCCTTCTTATTGTATACAGAATAATGACCCTCCAAAGATATGTGTGTCCTAATTGCTAAAACCTGTGAATATGTTACCTTACATGGCAAAAAGAACTTTACAGATGTGATTAAATTAAGAATCTTGAGCTGGGAAGATTATCTTAGGTTATAGGGACAGGCCCAATGTAATTAAAGAATCCTTTCAAGGTAAAGAAAGAGACAGGAGAGTCCAGTTCAGGGAGGGAGCTGTGATGATGGAATCAGAGGTCAGAGTGATACGGGGCCATGAGCCAAGGAATGCTGGCAGCATCTAGAAGCTGGAAAAGGCAGGAAATAGATTTTCGTTTAGAGGAAATACAGCTCTGCCAATACCTTAATTTTAGCCCCATAATACCGATTTCAGACTTCTGGCCTCTAGGACAGAGAGCATAAATTTGCATTTTTGCTTTAAGCTACTAAGTTTGTGATGATTTGTGACAGCAGAAATAGGAAACTATTAACTTCTCAAAACTCTTTTCTCCTGCTTCTTCTGCTGGTCTTTTTCATTTTGTTTTCTTCAAAATGGGGGAGATTTAAACCTCAACCTTTTCTCTTATCATGATTTAGCATTTTCACAATGAATATTTGTAGAACTAGTCTCTGTTTAATATTATCACTGTATTTGACACATTTGGGGATACCTACCTCACCTATACTCTCTCCTTACAGAACCTTCCTTCATCCATTGCTCCTGTCTCATAGACAGCAGACCACCTCTTTCCACCCCAGTCAAAGCTGATTGGCACAAGGGCATGCACCTCATCTAAGAGGAGCTCACTGATAAGCTGGTCTGGTGCAGAAAAAGTGAGGTTGGCTGATCAGAGGCCCACTCTGGGGAATTTAAGTGATACCAAAGAAAGTTTAAGTTCATAGTAGGCTCTAGAATGGAAAAACTGTGGTTGAGTTGTATCTATGTGATAGTTAAGGGCTAGATGAAGTTCAGGAAGAGGGTAAACTCAGGTGTAGCTGATTGGAAGATGGAACTAGAGCAGAGGTGGTCAGAGAAGGGGAGGATGTGAGAGTATCTGTGTCTTGGGATACTTTGTGTCCTCATAAATTTCCTGTTTTACTTGAGATTGGTAGAGTTGATTTCTGTCCCTTTCAAACAAAGATGCCTAACTAGAATGATCTTTATTTGTCCAGTTGCTTAAACCAGAAACCTGGGGGTCAGCTTTGACTCTCCTTGCCTTCTTTGGAGCTTGAATATATAAGAAGGAGGAGAACCTGAGACAGACCTTGAGGAATATCAATATTTAAAGAGAGGAAGAAGAATCTTCAAAGGAGGACAAGAATATGTTGGAGGAATAGGAGAAAAACTAGGAATACATCCTGAAATATCCCTGAAGCAAAGGGAGGGAGTGGCTAAAAGCATGAAATGTCATCAGATCCTAAACCGAGTTGCTTTTGTTTTGACATTATGAGCAGTTCTGGGTGATGACAAAATAAATATCTTCTTGGAAGTCCAGTAACTCAAACTGGGAGCTTAAAGAAGAGCATTTGGGCGAGGGAACACATAAGCCATCCTCCAGTGGAAGCCAACTACAAAAGATCTGACCTTGAGCTCCTCAAGGTCAAGGTGTGTGTCTTATTCACCAAGCTATTTTCAGGACCTAACTTCACTTGTGGCATTCATTCATTCTTCCCACAAATCTTTGTTGTACATTTAGGTGCCAGGAACATAGAAGGCATTCTGTTGGAGGAGTAAGCTATTTTATATCATATTTCAAAAATTGTGCATCTAAAAAAAATCCCAGATTTGCCTCACTGATTATTTTAACTCCCAGAATGCATGGGAAGAAGAGACAGTTTATTTAGAAGTAAAGATATTTTCTACTTGCCAAGGAAGGAATCCAGATTTTAAGCAGGTACTGTTCTGTGTGATAATAAAAATATTTAATGAAAAACATTGTTGTTGTATGGATCCGTACAATTAAAATTGTTAATGCAGAGATATCTGTCACTAAAAAATTTAAAGATAAGGGCCTCTCTGATGCTGGGTTAGATGTGTCTCTGAATAAAGAAGATGCCCTAAATTTTCAGGGCACCACTCAAAAGTCACAGTGATCCACATGGAATCCTTTGTTCCACCGAATTTAACATGAATCCTGGACTTTTGACAGTGAAAAATAAACTCTCTCCCTCTGTGACTTTTTTTTTGGAAAAAAGAGAAGAGCAGTTATATAATACAATGCGCTCTTTTGGAGATTCTGGTAGCTATAGGAAAGAATCCTTGTGGGTAGCATGCTTGGGTTAGGTTGAAAACACACTAGAGTGTTTCTGTGTCCATAGGAAGCCCTCCAGGTTGGCCACAGTCTGGCTTTGTGAGAGCTGATTAGGATGCAAAGCAGAATGCAGGCTTGTTCATAGAGCTTGTCTCACCTCTGTCCCCTCAACTCTGCCTAGGCCCTTGCCTAAGTGCGAAAGTTCTGATTGTTATCTTGGTTACAGAATCCCATTCCTTGTCTGTTTTCTTTTGCCCTTATCCTCACATTTCTTTGAATGTCCTTTCATGGGACGCCTTGATCTGCTCCCAAAGAAATGCAATTATCAGAAATCAACCTCTTTCACCCGTTTCTGCCCTAAGCAGCTTTTGCCTACTGGTGAATTTCACATTGTACTGAGAAAGTCAGCAACTAATACTAATAACAATAAAATATGTTTGTATTTTTTAGATGACTTTTTCCACTGGGGACTCCCTGGTGAGAGCCAGACGCTGAGCAGAGTGAGTGTGGATATGAGCTGGAAATAGAGAGCAAGAAAGAGACCTGGCTGGCTGAAGCCTTTCCTTGACAGCTAATTTCCATTTTTTGGTATCAAGGGGTCTGTGCCAATAATTGGCATGCAGATTGTGTCTGATGGGCCTGTTATACAGAATAAAGGAAACTGCTAGTTAGAATAAGCCAACCCCAGGCTGATGGATGGGGCATAAGGAGGTCATTGCAAAAGAGAAATTGTGTGGGTGTGTGTCCCTGTGCGTGTGTGTGTTTCACAAGAATTCCTACCCCCCTCCTTTCTCCTTCTTTATCCAGCAAACTCTAATCTTTCATACTGCATTGAGACAAATGTTACTCCATTTCTCTGCCTCTCTCTGTTTTTCCCTTGAAGGGATATTTGATGGAACCCACTCTAGGTTTTAATAAAGTGTGGGGGCAAAGGAGAAATTAAAGCAGTGTCATGGTTTGTTAGCGCCTAGGATCTTCCAGGATGGGCCCCGGCTACAAATTATACTATGGAATTAATTGGCAGAAGGTAGTTCTCCTATCCATCATTCTTAATCCAAAGGCATGGTGGAAGCAGCTATGGGATATCAACAGGAAAACATGGGCTGTTTTCCATTTTCCCTTGGCTTTGTCTAAGTCATTGGCCTGAATAGATAGATTTTTTTCTTGACACTCCCCCCGCCACTCCTTTATTCCTTGATTAAGTAGGAGTTATGCTATCTGCTATTACCTCTTGGGTTAGCTGGGTGATTCTAGGTGTTTTCCTAAGCAGGGTGCTTCCAATTCAGGTACTTGGTAGGGGTTACAGGGGTCCACAGCTAAGATTCCCATAACCATGGGAAGCTGAAAGAGAATTTAGCTTCCTTTTCCTAAGCGCTATTAAAATCCAAAACACTATAGAGTTGACTCTTATTAATAAGATATATGTTAGATAGACTACTATGTTTTGGGTAAGATTTAAAGAAACATAAAAACAGAAAGAACCAACTAGCTTCTGCTTACCCATCCCTAGTACCTCCTCCCAGATTGGAACAGATGACACAGACTCTTGCTTGCCTTGTCTGGGATGTGCTTGAACATTGGTTGCAGTAGCATTTAGACAGCTTCGGAATTTTCAAGCTCTTTGACAGTGGTTAGCTTTCCCTAAGAGCCCAGTTCCCTGCCTCTTTGTATAAGGGAGAAAATGATTATACTCTGTAGGCCTGAGTCTGTCTTTACTGGCAGAAAAAAGAAACACTCTTGCATGTCAACCCCAGAAAGCCTTAGAATGGACTTTTCCCAATTACAAAGAAGTAATTTTCTCTTGTCTAGCTCCCTTCTGTCTGAAAATAAAACTTGAGTTTATCACATTTGTTGGAAGAATTTTTAAACTCCTATTTACAGTGTTTATGGTCCTTGTTATAGTTTTCTGGCCTTGTATTTGATAGATTTCTTTTTTAACAATAAGTTGTGTGAAACTTTTAAAAGGACTTTCCTTTAACAACATAGTCAAACAGAACATTATAATATTTTTAAAAAGAAATGGATGAATTCCTTATAGAAAATTATTTGCTTTTTATTTTTTGTTAGATAAATTCAGTTGTGTTACTGAGTGGACATCAGCAAAGTTTCCAAAACCCTTCCTTTGTCTTCTGAACAGATCCAAAAGCATCTCATGGGGTTATCTCTTTGAACCATGTCTTCCCCCAAGGCTGCCTTAACAGTGAATGCAGAAAGAGCATTTTGGAGAGTCAAACTCAGCTTTGACTTGACCCTACTCTTTTGTTTGTCTCTGCAAGCAAATATTTTTATGTCACTAACTTCTAAGGGTGTAGCCAGCATTGAACATTTCTTTTTTTCATCTCTAATAGCACATAGAAAGGAGCTCTGTCCTAAAGTGATATTAGAGAGAAAGAGGAACAATGGGGGGTGCGGGTAGAGGAGAAACAAGGAATTAGAAGCTAAGGAACAGAAGCAAGAGGCCAGTGAAAATGAAGAGAAAGGAACAGAGAAGGGAGAAGAAAGGAGAGATGAGAGCAGAGAGAGAAGGGATATCCCAGTCTTGGGATAGAGGCTGTCTGCCTCTCTAGAACCAGCCTAGCACATTGTTGATGTGCCACCTAGAAGCCTCAAGGTCAAACTGGAGGCAGCATGTCTCTGCCTGCTCCACCTATATTCCTTTTTACTCTGTACAGCCCCTATGTCGTGCTCTCCCCTGATGAAGAGAGCCCTCCCTCCTTTCTGTCAAGTATACCAGAGGGTCTTTGGTTGGCTGCTGATGTAGACAGCACTCTCTATTTCTCTCTCTCAGACACATCAGTATCTGGGAGTTTTTGCTTTGCAATTGGAGGAGCATTGAGGGTTTCAGGAGGAGATCATCTAGGTGGTATGGTGTCCACTCAAGGTTCAGCTCAACAGACTAGGTGTGAGGCCCTGTGGGCTGGAGGCTGAGGGACCCTAGAATACACAGAGATTCCTGTAAGCACCCGAATTTCTCCAGGTTGCCCAGGTCAGGGTGGGGTGTGTTCTAGGACTTGATGGGGCCACTTGGTGAGACTCTGGGTTCTGGCAGAGCTACTTTGGGGTCTAGGTAATGAAGTGAGGCACAGATCTGGGAAGGAGACTTCCCTACTTCCGCATGAGGCCCAACACTGTGAGGGCACCTGAGGATGGTGGTTTTGGGAGCACCCATCAGAGCACTCATAGCATTGATTTGAAGCATTTCTTTATGCACTGGAGGTGAGGTCCCTGCAAGAGGCTTTATGGGCAGAGGCGATGGACAAATGAGATGTGGGTTTGAGAGGAAGGGAAAGCTAAAGCTTATTGGCAACCACATAGATCAGTTTGCGAATATATGGTAGTCTCCCCTTTGTGGACCCCAGAAATAACTGGGTATAATTTAGATATGTCTGGGGGTCTAGAGTCCTTCTGTTTTGTAGGGGGGATTATTAAGCTCATCAGAGGTAAAAGTTAACTTTTTAAGTTCATAGGCCATGTTCTTAAATGACAGAGAAAAGAAAAAAAAAGAAGGCTGCTGCTATGAAAAGTAGGCCACTTGTCAAAAGTGTGGGTTCCCTTCTAATGAGGCATCTCTTAGCAGAGCTGCCTCAGGCACTACCTCTGTCTGCTCCTCCAGAGGATGGGCTCCACACACATTATACCTCAGCCTTGCCTCTGGACAAGGAGCCTCCCTCTTAAAAGTCCCTTCCTCTTGTGTTCTTGGAACATTGAAAACCTTAAAAGAAGCTCTTCAGGGTTTAAGTGGGACTCATTTTATGCTCTGTTGGTGTTTCTTTGTGTTCCTCTTCATCCTGATGCCTGCCATAAATTTTGGTAACTCTAGACACGACTGAGGCTAGCCAATGAGAATTAGAGAAACCTTTGAGTAATCTTTGTGCAAGTTATAAAAATTGCCCTTTCCTTGAGAGAATAGTCCCATGCAGGGTGCATAGTGTGGTGAATGAAGCGCAGGTTCAGTTTGAGCCCCCACATATCCCCTTGTGCATGTGTCCTGTACATAACAAACTGGAAGGGGTGCTGGGCTTTTCCACATTCTAACTTGTCAAGGATACTACCACTATCATGTGATCACACAGGTAATTTTCAATATTATTTTCTTATTACCTACTTTGAGTAATAAGTAATACCAAAAATTATCTTCATGTTCTCCTTAAGTGTGTGTGTTTTTAAAGCATTGTTCCCTAAGGATATGAGTTTATTACTGTGTCAGCTACATGACCAGTCAAATTTCAACTGAGAAAACAAAATCACTTTGTTATTGCAACAGAAGGAATTTAATGCAGGAAATTGTTTAAATAAGTGGTAGAGTTACTTAGAAGACATACAGCGGATGGATAAAACAACCAAGAAATTAGCAATAGTAGGAAGCTTCTTTCACCCTTAGGGAGAAGATGGCGTTATCAGGAACAGTCATCTTGCAAGCATGAGGCTGCAAGCATGAGGACAAAAAGCCAACAAGCCAAAGATGAGAGCGTGGAAAGATAGACATTCTTGGTTACTTGATTGTATTATTAAGATACTGAACTAACCCTAGAATTGTCTTTTTCCCAGTTTCTTGTTAGCAAATAATAAATGCCTCTATTTATTTGAATCTGTTAGATTTCTGTGACTCATCCCCAAATAGATCTGATGTAATATTTATCCAAGTCCTAAATAAGCCATTTCTATTAATAACAGCATTAGGTTAAGTATGTGCATTTATGTTCACCCAGTCCTTCGAAGCAATAGCTGGCTGCCTGAGGCCACAGTGACTGCTAGTCCTGGCCTGTGAGTGCAGATGCCATCCCAGGGCCACAGAGGCAAATTGGAGGTGCTGGTCAGTGATCAGAAGAAGAGCTGGGGATGAAGCACACTGGAATCAGTGCCAGGATCTCCCACCAGCTGCCACCATTGTGTGGCTCATTTGGCAAGCCCAGTCTCTGGGTTCCTACCCAGGTCCTGGAGGAAGTAATTTCCATTTCCTCTGGCCAGCAGTGGACACAGGGCTTTCTGATTGGCTCACACAATATAAACACACAATTACAGTATTTATCCTGGAAGCTCCCCTGAGCCTGAAACTCAACAAAGCATTCAAAGATCTTTTTTCTCTTGGGTTCTCTGATCTCAGAACTGTGAGTTAATGGAAAAAGAGATGCCTAGAGGCAAGGAAGGCCCCATTTTCTGTCTCTTTCTTGATCATTTCAGACTGGGTGGATTTTGCTTGTTTATCATGAGCAGCAGTGGAAAAGTGTATCTTGTAGGCATGATAGTACAAACATTTGTTTTAAGAATTGTTTAACAGTGGGTTCATTTTGCTTACCTAGTATGCTCAGTTTTGCAATATACAAACTAGACTCAAATACTCCATAAACTGGTGGAAATTGGTCTCATGATAACCAGAGAGTATATATATATATACACATATATGAAGCAACTCTTGGTTGACCTCACAGATTGCAAGGACCTTGCCAGCTTTCAATCCCTTATTTAAAAAAATTTTTTTATACCTACAGCATCTGGTCTTCCTAGGTGGTCTCTCATACAAGTAACTAACCAGGCTCAATCCTGCTTAGCTTCTGAGATCAGACAGGATCAGGCTTGTTCAGGGTAACATGGCCATAGAGTAAATATTTTTAGATGGATTTTTACCTTTTCTTTCACCTTTTGAGTGTTTTATTATAAAGCTTTTTATATTTTGTCTTTCAATAATTTTGCAACCACTTTTACATCTTATTAACATAAGACACGAAAGATCCGAAATTGATATAATTCTTTCTCCTCTTCTGTCATCATCATCGTCATCATCATAGCAAAATGTATATAGGGCTTACTACATTCCAGCACCAATCTAAGCACTTTACAAAAACTAACTAATTTTAATCCTTATGACAACCCTATAGAAAAGTGTTAGTGTTTGGATTGTGTCCCCAGTACTAACAACCTCCAGTAGCTCAGAATGTGACCTTATTTGGAGATGGATTCTTTACAGAGATAATCAAGTTAAAATTAGGTCATTAGGGATGGTCCTAATCGATAAGGACTGGTATCCTGATTAAAAGGGAACATTTGGACACACAGGAATGCCTACAGGGAAGATGATGCGAAGAGATGTAGGAAGAAGACAACTATCTATAAGCCAAAGAGAGAGACCTCAGAAGAAACCAACCCCGCCAACACCTTAATTTCAGACTTCCAGCTTCTAGAACTATGAGACAATAGGTTTCTGTCATTTAAACCACTCAGTGGTGCATTGTTCTGGTAACCCTACAAAACTAATAAAGTAAGTATACTATTATTACCTACTGATACTGAAATCATCCTCATTGTCAGAAAAGGAAGCTGAGGCAGAGAGGATGAGCAACTTGACTAAGTCCATAAAGCTAAGTGGAAGATTGTGAGCCACACCCTTTGGGTGAGAGTGGAAGTGATTTTAGCTTGACAGGCACTTAAATGTGCTGAAAATAGTCAAGTGGAATGGGTGTCTTCAGTCCTGGTGCCCCAGGTGTTGTTTACCACAGGATTTCTTTTTCCCAAGTCTTTCATTTATGTGTTAGTGGGCTTTGTATAGAGGTGGATATGATGTTTGCTTAACTAAGAAATGAAGCTGTTTATGGACATTTCACAGTGGCCCAGGACCAAGCCGTTTTCTGGCCTGTCAAAAGGACGCATACTCTGCTGGCTACAGAGATAGATGTTCAGATCTTCGAGTTACTTCTACCATTAACCATCCCAGGATGAGGGCTAGACACAAATGTGCTTGTGTGTGTACACCCATTACTTCTTGTATGCCCACATATTAGTACTCACATATTCCTCACCTATACACACATTTACAAACAGAAACATACAGATATATCTGGACACACATGTGAACACAGGCAAGCATACTTGTCCTCAAGAATATACATATACTCATTCTCAAGTAACACACCTGTACGCTTACAATCTTATACACCCACATGCCCGTTGAATGTGCATGTGCATACACAAACCTAAGAACACACACATGGTCAAGTGGGCTCAGACCAGTGGTTCTGTGTGTCATCAAAGTGTTTGACAATGCCCTAGGTTCTAAGGGGAGAGAGTATGCAAGTGATTTATTAAGGAGATGCTCCTTGGGGAGGACAAGCTGGATAGGGAAGAGGAGGAAGCTAGATAAGAAAGTGATTTTAGGTGAAGGTGCAGCATCAGCCTAATCCTTTGGGGCTCTCTGGAGCACAGAGTGCCCCTCTTTTTGTCTCTCATCCAGGCAAGGGTGCTGGCTTTTATACTTCTGTACCAGTCATGCATTGGCTGTGAGTAGCCCAGGGCCATAAACTCCCAGGCACTTCTGTCTATCACTGTGTCTGTGTAAAATCTCTAGCAGCCCAGGGAGGCATCCTCTGAAGACTGCAGAGTGAGATTCCTTGGAAGCAAAGCATATGGGAAGGCATCTAGGGAATGACACTTGGGACCGATAAAAGGATGCTGAGAGGATCTTGGGTACAGTGTGTGTGTGTGTGTGTGTGTGTGTGTGTGTGTGTGTGTTCATGGAAGTGCAGGGGGCTCTGGGTGTGGGAAGATTTCTTACAACGAATTTCTTTTGAGAGGAATGATTCTGGAATGTGGGGAGCAGCAGAGCCAGGGTATTGGTCCAGGCTGAGGAAGGCCGATAAAGCAGGAGTGGAACAGGTGGCTCAGTGAAGGTGACCCATTGGGCAGAGCCTGTTTGCTTTCCAGGGTTCTTCATGTCTCCTTGGCTGGGAGTTGAGGAAGACCAAGATCAGCCTTGGCACCAGCTGCAACCCTGTGCACTTGGGCGGGTGGTTTGCATGGAGAACCTGCCAAACCTAGCCCAGGTCCTTTTTCCTCACTGTGAGAAGACTATCAGGCCTGAATTTTCTCCTGTCAGGGGCTGGACTGGACATCTATTGGGAATAAACACTGGGGATAGATAAAAAGGAAATACTTCTCAAGAACAAGCAATGATTTTCAGGGACTGGACAGTTTAAATCCATATTTTAAAATAATTTATTTGCAAGGGCACAGTCCTGCTAAAATATAAACCAAATTTTCATTAGTGAACAGAATATTTAACATCCAAAGCCCTGACTGGTTCAGTGCTGTCCACAGAAAAAAAGTTTAAGAAATGTCTTTAGTTCTGTCTGCATGACTAAAAAGGTCACCACAGAGGCACTTTCAGAAGAAAGGGAATACCTGTCTAAAGACAAATTCCAGCTTAAACTCTAGGATGCAAAATCTATTTGATTACCAAAGTGACAGTTTCCTAGCTTCAAAAATTAAACTGTAGCATTGAAAGAAGCTGTTGGCAGCTTTAAAATATTAATTTTCTCTGCTACAAGTTGTTTACTTGACAGCTGGTGCTCCACTTTCAAACAAGATTGCTTGTGGCCCTTAATAAGTATTTGGCAATTTGATTAAAAACCAGCACTTCTAAACCTGCCTTTGGTCTTAACTCTGTAGTGTTTGAAAGCTGAATCTTCAAACAATGGGAGGTTGAGAATAAAGACACCACCACGTAGCAGCCCTTGCCCTGAGTATCCAAATTGATGATAAAAGATAGACATGCTCCATGCTTCTGGACTTGTGTTGAGAGTCAAGGTGTGAATTTGGAAATTTAAATGTTTAAAAGAAATATCTTACTAACTTTCAATGCATTTAAAAATTTTTTCCAATTACACTTTTTTTGTTTTGAGGTAATTATAGATTTACATGCAGTTGTAAGAATACAGAAAGATATGCATTAAAATTTGTGTGTGTGTGTGCATGTGCACATGTGTACATTTTCTTCATTTCATTTCATGATACTTACAGACACCCTTCTACTTTGTGTTTCTGCTTCATAAGGAAACCTGCAGGAGGGTGAAGCATGATACTGTAGCATCTTGAACTCCAATTGCTCTGTACCAATCCACCTCTCACAGAAATAAATGACACTGTGTTCTTATCTTCAGTTAATGTTATAAGGGAAGAATTTAGCCACATATGTCCGAAGTCCAGGCAGTAATGAAATTTACCTCAGGTTTGCACCTTACAAATGACCATGAAACAGCCATAAAAAAATCAAAGGAGGATGAAATAGCACATTTTTTCCTACAATGGAGGAGAAATATATTTGCAATATTTAAAGCAATAGAAGATATCATCAGAAACAAGGTGAATCAAATCAATTATAAAAAAATTTTAACTTTTGGTAGCAAAAAATACTAAACTAAATGAAGAAATTAGAAAATTGTCTTAATTATTATGAATAAGGCTTATAGATACCAAATTATTCAATTTTTTGGTTAAGACTTGAACTCTCTTGACAATTTATCAAAGGTTATGAAGGTATTGTTTATATATAAAGAATGACATGTAACATCTTTCATTAGTATCATCTTTACAGGTGATAATGTTGCCATATCATCATAGCGAATATATGTTTTGCTTTATCAAAATGACTTTTTTTATTTTTACAAATAGTAAACTAAGATGAAAATATGTTCAGCCTGAATAATAATGAAAAAAAAAAACAGATTAGAACAGGTATGGAGTGCCAACATTAAATTAGTAAAAATAAATATTAGGTTCTACATGGAAAACCCACACACATTATTGGCCACTCTGTAATTTTTAAAAATGTTTCTGTAGTGCAGGTTGGCAATTTGTAGTAGAAATTATGAAAGCATTCATATCCTTTGACTTATTGCTTCTCGACCTTTTGGCTAAGATCAAGTGCATGCCCTTTGACTTAGAAATTCCACTTTTGGGAATATACCCTAAAGTAATAACTCAAATAAAAAAAAGTCATTTATACAAAGATGCTTATGGCATGTGTTCATAATAGGAAATGATGGAAAGTGAGCAAAAAGTCCAGAAGATGGGAACCATGGTGTATCAGAATTCTTCATGACAACTGAAACGGATGTAAATTGTTTTTATATGTGAACATATTTTTACATCAAGATGCTAAACACAAGGAAAGCAGAATTCAGAATAGAATCACTGCTCTTACAACTTCATATAAATAGTGTCTGTGCTCTGATGAGTCTCAAAATAATGTAGATAGATGTAAATAGCTGGGAGTTTTAAATTAATGGGATATGTTTACTAAAAATTATTTATTTAAATATTTGAAAAACATTTACTATTTCACAAGACAATGAAATGGTGGTTAAAACTTTATGAAATGTGTAATCTAGATAATGAATTCTTTTCTAACACATAAGGTGTTTCTAGCTTCCCCTGGAGAGCTGATCTCACTATTTCTGTACTATTATTATTACTGCAGTTGGGTTGTCCCCTGTGACAGGACCTGTTTCCTGCACAGGGAGCCATTATAAGGATGCTGCAAGTATCTATGGATGGCCTGAAAGAGTGGGAGTCCTCTTTCCCTCCCCCTTCCAGATATAGTATTCTTACTTTTCCTTGAAGTTAATATATCCTCTGAACATTGAGAAAGGTTTAAGTAATGCTCTACCCCAGGGTTCAGAGAATGGACCTAAAAAAATATAAAATGAGGGTGAGGTTGGGTGGGTGAGGATCTGACTTTGGTCTAATGATCTTTTTTTTTGCTCACTATGTACCTTATAAAGTATTACTCTTAGGTAACTTGACTGCAATTTCTAGAAATTCCTGCCTCAATTCACTCAAAAACAAACAAACAAACAAACAAAAAACAAACAAACAAAAACAACCCAGGAAAAAATTATCCCTTACAACAAGGAGCCCACGGGTCAGACGGCTCCAGACTAATTAATTCCACAGCTCCAGGTTCTTTTCATTTTTCCATTCTGCTAATCTCAGAATGTCTGCTTTGTCCTCTTCCAGCTCTGATTGTGTTTCCACAATACAGCTGCTATGGCTCTAGTCCACAGATACGATGCTTATCATCAGGACTGTCTTTTTCTCCTTTGAAGAGCAGAGAATCTTTATCAAAATCTGCCTTTTGCTCCTGCTCCAGCAGCCTTCCTTTCATTTCTTGATGGCCAGAATTGCATTCCATGTCATACCCAAGCCAATCACTGTCAAGGAGAATGAGGCCACAGTGATTTGCTAAGGTTAGACCTAACAGGATCTGTTACCGGAGCTGGAGATTGAATCTTCTTTTCTTGACACTTTCTGGTCCCCAAGGTCCTCCCCTCCTGGTCCTCTGGCTAGAACCTTTAGTTTCCCCACTCTGCCATGCACTTCCTGCCACTGTGTATCTAGAGCCATGAGATGAATGAATACATAGAGGAAAAAGCAATAGAGATTTTCTTCACACTATATAAAACCCAATTTCTCTGGGCAGAGAGAAGGGTATTCCTCTCTTGAAGTTTTAGGTGCCTACTTGGCTACTGTAGCCTTCATGTAGCATTGTAATGAAGTTACCTGGGGCCTCAGGAGTGAGAGAATAGAAAAAACAACAAACCAACCAACTCAGGATTTTTCTCCCACTCTCCCACACCTGTAAGTGCTTTCTAATACCTCAGATCAGAAATGGATGGTTTCTCTTTGAGCTCGCTCTGTCCTCATCTGGTACACAGTCCCAGATTTCAGACCGCCTTTGAATCTAGGCTCAGATACAGAAAAATAAAATCTGAAAACTCACTTTTTTTTAGTGATTTTATGAGTTCTGCTTTCCTTCCCCTATCTATTTGCCACCACTTACTTTTCAGTCCTCAGATAGTTGCTCTATGCTTTCTGTCCAGGATTTTAAATTTCATTTAGTGGGAGAGAGGGGAAAAAGTACACTTACTCTATTTTGACTGCACTTGGAAACTTATCCTTTTTTAACTTTCAATATTTGGAAGACAGAGGATGGGTACCAGTCTATGAGAATGAGTATTCTTTCCAAACTTGTACAGTGTGGACGTGATGATAATTTAGACATGATGTCAAAGAAGAGGGAAAGAAAATATCTCTCTAAGGTTTGAACTGGTGATGAAGAGACCAAAATGGAAATTAATGGAAAGGAAAGGCAGTCTGAAATTAGAAGATGGACTTTTAGAGAAAGGATTTTACTATGTTAAATTTCCCAGGTGTCACTGGTAACAAACATAGGTAAGTAACATCCTCCTCTTAGGCCTGCTTTAATTGGCACAACTGAAGCTATTTTGCATGCATATAAATGTTTCTAAGTATGTGAACAGTATATTCTTTTATCAAAGCATTTTTTTTATGTTAGCTAGGACCACTTTGGTTGCAAGTGACAGGAACTTATCTTGAACATAATTTGGCAAAAGGAGGAATTTATTGGCTCATGGACATCAATTAAGATTGAACTACCATACCATGAAAAGGGGAACAGTGGGACATCAGCAACAATTTGGTCCATGGTCTTAGACATGGCCAATACTTCTTCTCTGCTTCTGTCTGCAGATAGGCTTTCTCTACCTGGTGAGAAACAGCTTCTGGAATCACTTGCATCTATTTTCTTCTAAGTCTACACTAATGAAAAAAGTTCTGAAGAAGGGCTCTGATTGGCCCAGACCATGTTGGATGCCCACCACTAGCCCAATTGGCTGCAGCAAAGATGGGCAGGTAGAGTCAGGACAGAAAATGTCTGCAATTGAGAAAATCACATGAATGAGGGAGGGGGAGTAAAAGCAGTTACCTGAAAGAAAGGATTTTGGGCAAAACCAATATAAGAGTCAGTATAAAAAGGAAGCTTACTCTTAACCACCCTAAGATGGTATAACTTTACTGTTAAGTTTTATATTTTCTTCTCTGGAATCCAAATTTACTTGTATCATCTGGCTTTCTTTTTCCCAAATCCTTCTTTATTTTTTAAAAATCAATACTCCTTCATTAAAAAAAATGTGCTGTAATATTTTTTCTTTTTTCCCAAGTTTCTTCCACTCAGTTGCCTCTGCCTCTAAGTCCATCACTTTCTCTCTCTCTTTCTTCTTATTTCTCTCCCTGTGCTCTGTGGACATTCTTTACCTATGAGCAAACTGAAAATATCAAGTCTTCCAAAGAGATTCTCGTCCCTAGTTCATAGGGAACATGAGAAGGAAGAGAAGGAACACTGATCCAATATTCACTGAGTCATAGGTCCTGGGATGCCTCTGCAAATCAGTGATAAATGACCCAGCTCCTGTCATCCAGGAGTTGATGATCAGGATTGGGTGAGGAGCTAGCAAGCAGACAATTATGGTATAGCTTAAGCTAATGGCAGAGGAAGTCCAGAATCCTGAGGGACAATTGGATTGACTCTGAAGCTAGATTTCCAAAGAAAAAATTAGCACGTGGAAAGGCTAGGTAATTAGTATTGGCTCACATGTCTGAGAAGTGTCAGAAATAGGAATCATCTTTGGTCTGTGGAGTTAAAGCCCATGTTTCCCCACACTTCTCCATGCTGCCTCTGGACGGGGAGCATAAGTGAACTAGAGTTCAAAGCAGGCTTGATTCCTAATGACAGCTGCCTTGGAGGTTCCATCTTTTCTTTTTCTAGGCTTGTGTTGCCATGTGATATGACTCTACAAAAATGAGATGCAGCTCTCATGTCCCTCATCACCTCTGGGATTTGGCATTGATAGAATAACACATTCTTACAGATGCATAGAAGGGAGAGAGCATCACAGGCATTAATCTCAGCCCTCTGCATTCAGTCAGAGCTGTCTCAGATAGGATACTATAAAACAGTGTGTTAGAAATACACAAAACCTCAGGATAGAATCTTGCAATAAGAGGGAAAACTTAAAGACGTTGATACCAGAAGTCCCCTGACAAACGGCGCAGCCAGATCATCCAGTTGTGAAGGTGATGGCTCATAAATTCCATTACACACTTGGGACTTCTGGTTGCTTTTTAAAAATCTTAGGAGCAGATAGTTAGGATAACCACTCTATAAAGAAATCTTACATGTAAGAGATAGAGAAAAAAACAAATAGATACAAGCATTTTTGAGTAAACAGTCTGCAAAACAAGTATGAAAAACTACCATTAATATCCTCAGAGAACTAAAAGAAGATATTACATCTACTAAATAAGTAAAGATTACTATGAAATAAAGAAGTATTATAATTAAAAATGAGAGGTAAAATTATAAACTCAATAGAAGGTTAGAAGAAAAATTTGAAAATATCTCTCAAAAGGTAGAAGAAAAAAATCTAATGATAGAAAATAGAAGAAATAATGTAAGAAAGAGAACCAATATTGGAGGTCTAACATCCAAATAAAGGTCTCTGAATGAAGGAAAAATACAACAGAGAAGAAAATATCATTAAAGAAACAAAAGAGAGTTTTGAAGAATTAAAAGTAAGTATCCAAACTGAGAGGTTCCACTGAACGTTAAGTGCAATGTGGGAAAATAACTGACTCTAAGACATATCATGAAATTTTAGAACACTGAGGAAGAAAAAAGATTCTAAAAGCCTTCAGAGAGAAAAACCAGGTTGTATAGTAAGGATCAGGACTTGCATAGTATTGGACTTTTAAACAGCAACTCTGGGAGTTAGCATAGGGTGGTAGAGTAACACCATCGAAATATTCAGATGACTTGAATGATATATATGTATATGTGTATGTATATATACATATATCTTATTAGTTATATATCTTATATGTATATATATCTTATTGAATATATAAAGATATAATTGTACACGTTTACATAAAATTAAAAAAATTTTTTTTCAAAGAATTGGCTAACGTGACTTTAGGGAAGCTGGAAAGTCTGAAATCTGTAGGGCAGGCTGGAGATGTAGGCAGGAATTAATGTTATAGTCTTGAGGCAGAATTTCTTTTTCTTCAGGAAATGTCAGATTTTACTTTTTAAGATGTTTCAACTGATTGGGTGAAGCCACCCACTTTTCGAAGGTAATCTTTTTTTCTTAAAGTCAGCTGATTGTAGAAGTTAACCTCATTTATAAAATACTTTCACAGCAACATCTAGATTAGTGTTTGATTCAGTAAATGGGTACTATGACCTAGCCAATTTGACACAAAAACTAACCATCACTCCAGCCATACTATCAATGAAGTATAGCAGTAAAATAAGACATCCTCAGGCATAGGATTCAAATGTTTATATTCTATATGCTCTCAGGAAATTACTGGAAGATGTGCTTCAACAAACTGAGGGATTAAACCAAGCAAAAGGAAGACATGTGTCTCAGAATAACTCCCTCTGAGGAAGACTCAGATGTGGATTTTTGTGTAAGTGATTTATTATGGAGATCTCTAAGGAAATGGAGAAAGCAAGACAAGGAAGTAGAGGAGGCCAAACAAGGTGTGATTCTAGGCTGAGTTCCATCTGATCCTACAGGAAAATGCTGGAGAATAAATTACTTAAGACTTATCCCAACCTGAAACAAAGATGCTGGTTTGCATACTCCCACACTAGTTTATCATTAATTAAGAATTTCTCTGGAGTGTGGGCGATGGAGAACAAAAATTCCATCTCTGGCTTCAGGCGAAGTGCCTCTAGTGACTCAAGGCAGTCCTCCTGAGAGGAGCTGCAGATACTGGCAGTTGGAAACAGAAGCACATTGAACACAGAAAATTGTGTGTGTGTGTGTGTGTGTATGTGTGTACAAAAAAGGTGAAATGGGATATGACACTACAAACAGGGAAACAGGAAATAGAGAATCTGACATAATAGAGAAACAAAGGTATCCCCAAGGTGATAATGCATGGAAATTCCAAAATGACAGTCTCGCAAAAGCTCAGATTGCTGGAGTGGATCAGAGGACTGAGAAAGAATTATTTAAAAAGATAAAAATAATAAAATGCCTAATGAGTGAACACATTGAGAAGAGATTGACCTATATGAGGAAATTTTACAGTTGGATTAATAATAAGGATATAGAAAACTTAGCAAATGAAAGTCCAAGATAATCACAAACTCCAGGGAAAACAAAATGTATTAGAAAGTAATTATAGTTCATAAGCCTCATGACTTAGTTGTGAATAGCATTTATATGGTCGTAATAATGTAAACACTGAACGTATTGAATGTAACTAAAAGTATAAATCAACTCTACTAGGAAAATTGGGATAAGAAATAGGTGAGTATGGTGGAGTTGGAGAGAGTGTCCAAAAAGTGTCATTTTCCATACTGGGAAGCCAGTGGATAATGCAAATGAAAAATCAAGAAGTAGCAATATCAACATGGTACTTACAGTTAGGGAGGAAAAAGTCCAGAACAATCTTCTAAAAGTTGAAAATGGTTTTCTCTAGGTGGTGAGAAATGAGAGTGGGATGGGGCAGTGTGAACAATTGTTATTTTTCATACAAGTCTTATAAAGCGATTTGGCTTTTGAAACTCTGCATGTGAAACTTTTATTAAAATAAAAGACTAAATTAAAAAATGAGGAAGTCCTACAGGCAGAGATGACAGAGATGTGAGAAATTAAGAGGAATGGGAGTCTGATTCAGATATATTTCAGATATATTAGTTTGTGGCCTCCAATCCCAAGTAGATAACAGTGCTAGCAGGGAGCCTTTGATCTTCAGACTTTAGAAGAAAAGAATCTTAGAATCTTGGAGTCTTAAACTCATAGAACTATAAGAATTTTGAATCTTAATTTATAGAATTCATTTTCATTCATCTTCTAAAACTCAATTTAGGTGTTGCTTCCTCCAGAAAGACTTTATTGACCCCTCCTGCACATTCCCAAGACCTTGTATTTCCTGCATCCCAGGACACATCACCTGGTAGTATAGGTTGTTTACTTGTCCTCCTCCATTGATGGCAGAACATGTACCCTTAATCATTTGGAAGTTGAACACAGTTGTTCAGGACACTTGTCCCATCTCCTAACTTTTCCCTGAAGTGGCATCAGTTCAGAGGGTTGGAGATGCCTTAGCTTCATGGAAAGCTGGCATCTGAGATGTGTAACTGTAGCCCTCTGGTTTGGTTTTTGGAATCCTGAACTACTGACACCTGCTCAGATACCTGTGTCATTGGTCTGTGTCTTCCTTTTTCTGACTACAAAGCCCCTCCTTATCTGCAGTCCTTCCTCAGCCATATCCTTGAGTCTCTTGGTTAAATTCCTGAGCCTCTCTGATGCTGAAGAAGATGCAGGGGAGGCTATGCTGGGCCCTAATTGCTCAGATACGCCCTTCACTATTTTAGTTCACTTCTTCTGCACCATATTGGAGCTATGAAATTCTCAAGGATCTTTCTTATCCTGCTGGGCCTTACCTGGGTGTAAACACATTCCTTTTCCTACAGATCCCTGAACTAATGTGTATGAGTTTTCTGTTGCCACACAACAAATATCACCATAAAGTTAGAGGCTTAAAAAAGATATATGCATTATCCCACAGATTTTGTAGGTCAGGAGTATGGCTATGGTATGAGTTCTTTGCAAGGCAGCAGTCAAAATGCCTTGAGGGCTGAGTTCTCATGTGAGGTTGAACTGGGGAAAGATCCGCTTCCAAGCTCACATAGTTGTCAACATTATTCAGTTCCTGGTGGGCTGCTAGGCTGAGGGCCTCAGTTTCTTGCTGGCTGTTGGTTAGAGAGTGCCCTTAGTTCCTTGTCACGTGGTTCTCTTTATAAGGAAGCTCACAGCATGGCAGCTGGCTTTTCAGCAAGGGACAGTGTCTCCTTGCAAGCTGGGTATCAAAATCATATGTAACATAATCACATACACATAATCATCCTCTCACCTGTGCCATATTCTATTGGTTGAAAGTAAGGCACAAGTCCTGCCCACACTCAGTTGGAAGAAGGGGATTATGCAAGGACATGAGTACCAGGAGATGGAGATCATGGAGGGCTGCCTGCAGTTTGTCCACTGCAGGGTATAGCCCCTGGACCTAGAACTCCCATCTGAGGGTGCAGGGCACCCACTTCTGCATTAATCTCTGATTGACTTTTCCTCCAGTCTCCTACTGTGGAGTCTTGTGTGGAGGAATTGACTTCCTCTTCTTCAGGCATGTCTTCCTAATTTTCCTTTTTAATAAAATGTCTTTTTGTATGCAGAAGCCAGGATTTTGAGATCTTAAGCTATTTTCTCTGCCAAAAGTGCCAAAATATTCAAAACCTGGAAATTTACTTTTTTTGTTCTTTGTTTTTTACGCCCTTTCTTACTAATGCCACAACTGCTGTCTGAAAATTGAAGGAAGGTCATGGACATAAGCAAATGACTAAGAATAACATCGTTGTGTCCTGCCACAATACAGAGTAGTCTACTGGAATGAATGTGGCTGGAACATCAGGAACCTGGGTGCAGTTTCTGGCTCTACCACTTACTAGTTTTGTAACCTTCAGTAAGTCACTTATTTTCTATGAGACTCAGTTTCCTCCCCTGTAAACAGAAATAACGACACCTATTCCTATAACATTGTGAGAATTAATTGAAATAAAGTTGATAAAAACTTTATAAATTATAAATTTCCATCTACATATGCATTACCATTATAGCAATGGTACAAGAAGCCTCTCTGTTTGTAGACAACTCTCAGTTTTGATGTGACTTCTTTGTAGTTCTGGTGATGGGCCCAAAGCCTTTGATGTAGATTAGATGTGTAATAGCAGATGCTGACTACAGGCTTGTCACTGCAGTCTTGATCAAGGCCTGGTTTGACTTGTGATTTTACCAAATCAGTGTCACAATAAACAGATGGTAATATTATGTGTGTGGATGTTTCTGGTAAATTGTGGAGGTGAAGTGAATGAACAATCTGATTCTTAAACCCAGGCCACTGGGAGTTTTATTCCAAAATGCCATTTGGACAGAGTTTATTCATTCTCTGCACAATGTTCTTTCAATCACAACTATGTTACAAGTTATCACATAATGCTATTGTGTATGGTCTCTGTCTCTGTGCAGGGGAGAGTTATTTTATGCACAGACTTGCAGAAATATTTTCTCCTCTTTTGACTTGCTCAAACAATATTAATTTTAATAAGTATTTATGGAGACTAGCTGTCATTGGATGATATGAATGATGCAAACAGGCTATAAAATTCCTTTAACTTTCTCCCCCAAATCTCATCTTCTGCTGCCAAGTGGCACATATTTTGCTAGAAGAAAGAAATTGATATGTCAAATTGAAGACCCTTCTGAAGGCCTATAAAATGTGAAAAGCAACCTGTTACATGGGAAGGAAATTAGGGTCCTCCTGATAGAAGGAACTTTGCAACAGGACTTTCTCATTCTGACCACAAATGTTTTGAATTTGTCCTTCTGTGGTTGATCTGAACATTTTATCCCAGTGTTGAGGTCTTTTTTACATCATCTCTTTAAAGCAAGCTGAATTAAACATGCAGTGTCTGAGCACACTGCATTATTTACGTTACATTCTTAGCAGAGTGACTATGGATATACATCGAGCTTCATATTGACATAGGAAAAGGAGAGGGGGGTTAGTGATCCTAAATACTGGTGTTGTGGGCAGAGTGAGAACTCAGAGTGTAGTTGGCAAAGGGAGAGCATCAGTTAGTCCATTGAAGCCAGAACCAGAAGCCCAGCTTGGGTTATTTAAAAACAAGCAATTAGAAGAAACAGTTTTAAAAAGCTGGTAATGGTTGCCGTAGGGAATGAGAATCAGGAAAGTGGTGGGAGTAGTCCCAAGACTAATGTTTTCATTTTAAGTCTGTAGTTCTATTTAAAAGAATGTATATGATTATTTTAAAAATGTTATTTCAAAATTGCTAATATTTGTCATTTTTGGCCTATGAAAATGACAGCTTCACATGGTTCAACTTAATAAAATTAAAATAGAAATGTGAAAGAATCATTAAAAATAATTCTATGTAGATGAGGATTTATTAGTTTTCTAGCATTATAAAAGGCAAGGATTTTTAAAATCAAGATAGAAAAAGAAAAACAAAGTAATTTATAAGCACTTTGATATAACTCAGTGTATGAGAATACTTCAGTTATACCACGCTACCCTTCTAGTGTTCTGTAAACCTGTGTGTGAATTGTTTTTCATGGCAATGTTGCATCTCACTTTTTGAGCTGTCTAAAATTTCAGCCATGGTTTTAGTTTCTTTCTTGATACATGATTCTTTGAAAACCATGCCAAAACACTTGTATTTCTTTATTCATTCCTTGGCAATCTCTTGATGTCCATGCTTCTTATCTATCTAGCTATCTATTTCTACCTCCATGTTTTAAATCCCTTGCTCCCTACATATTCTCTTGCCTCACTTGGTTCAGATTTCTTGAGAGAGATTGAACAGGATTCACACTTCCCTAGGGTTAGGAGAGACACAGAGATCTATTATACAGTGTTGGTTCAGGACCTTGGACAGCACAAACACCCCTATCTTGGGAACTGCTCCCAGATGCTCTGGGTAAGCCCAGGGCAAATATATGCACTGTATCCCCTTAGCTACAACTGGTTGGGACAGAAACGATACCTTATCCAAGGTGGGCCAGTCAGATTTTTTCCCCCAGGTATTTGGTATTGAACTCGTGGGGCAGCCAGTTATTTAGTTTCTTCGTGGAGCTGCAACATGGTGCCTGAGGAGCTGAGGATTCTTGAGGATCTGGAAATGCAATGTCAGAAATAGAACAGTGAAGCGGATGTGCAAGTGAATCTAAGATGAGAGATGGAATCGAAATCATGATGACTTCCCAGTTCAGTTTTTTCCTAAGAAAGGTTGCATTCTTCCTCTTGGGTTCTGTAAGACAGCTTAGTGGCTTAAAATAAATAAGGGGATGTGCTAACCTCTGGAATTCTATAATTCTGTGGCACATAAAACAGCTCATGTCTTCAGGGGTTGGGGAATGTGAGAACCAGAAGTCTTGGGTGATGGTGCAGCTAGGATGGGGACTTGGTGGGAGGATTCTGTGTGAGTGAATTATACTGGGCTTAGTGAATATGATAAGGAACTCCCTTGTTTCACAAGTATACCTGGGAGGGAGCCTGACTAGACTAGCTAAATACTATTTTTCCCTCAAGTTTTGATATTAGTATTTGAAGTGCAGCAGATAGTTTAAAACCTAAATAAGTCCAGCTGGTATTTAACTGTAGTAAGAGGAGACACCTTTTTTGATGAAGATTTTTCTCTCTGGCTTTCCGTGTGCGCAGTGTGGAATCCATTTTAGGAAGCTTCTATCTGTATTAATTTCTTCTCATGCTCAGTATTTTTCTTCCTTCTTTCTGCCTGTCTGACCCGATATGATGTCATTTGGGCTGTATTAAACATTTTTTTGAAAAAAGAATAAACATTATACATTTCATCCCCAAAAATGCTATTTCTGGGTCTACAATTTATCTCTGCCACGGCATTTTCCTGGTTCCTAAAGGACTCTGGTACAGACATACCCTCTCCCCCTCCTCCCTTTCACCTTGGATTCAGCACTAAAAAGTGTAAAAGATGTTAATAAGGCAGGAGGTGCTTTATGCCACAGGGTATAGATGATACTATTGGAAATGAGGAATCTTCTTTCTGAATGTTGTCAATTTGTTACTTTTCTGAGTCTGCTGGTGGCAGCTCAGCATGGAGCCCCGTTATCTCCCAGTCCAAGCAGCTGGCTTTGGGCACAAGTTTGGACTAAGAGAGATTGCTTCATGGCCCCAGTGGGGCATTTCATAATTTTCTTTTCCTTGAGAAACTTTAAAAAGCCATCTAGACTTTACTACCTGCATACTTCACTTAGAACTTCTACCATGTGACTCAGTTCAGGAAAGGCAGCATCCAGATTCCCTGTTGTGGAGAGGGTGAAACATGTCACCTTGCTATGGGCTGGCACCTGGGACACAGGGTGCAGTGGGCCAGATAATCAAGCCATTTTGGCTCAAGAAACACTTATTTGACAACTGCTGTATTGAGCAGTTGTGTGAGGCGTGGTGGTACATAGGTCAAGAAGAGGTGCTCTGTGTCTTCAAAGAGCTCATAATTCAGTAATAAAGATGGAAAAATAAACAAATACTGAATATATAATAGATAAAGTACAGAGAGAGAAGGAAATACAGGAGTGGGAGGAGGGGGCATCTAGAGCTGGTAGAAGTGATGGGAGGTGGTCACCTGATTTGAGTCTCAAAGAACAAATTGGAGTAGCCAGGAGTAGAAGTGGAAGAAAAGCATTTGAGGCAGAGTGATCAGCATAAACAAAATGTAGAAATGTGAACAGAGTGGCCTATTTTGAGAGACAAGTAGATTTCTGGAGTGTTCAAGAGAGGAGGAGGGATATGAAAGACAAGGCTACAGAAGTAAGTAGGGCCCAGCAGTTGTGTACCATGTCACAGGGAGTGGGTAGGCCTTCTGTAGGTGTTAGAAAACCATCAAAGCATGGCATGCCTTGCATGGATGTAGGTCTAGGCCTGAGGAGCAGCACAAGGAAAGAAGATCAGGCCCAGAAGCCCTGGGAAGGATCTGGTGGTAGAGGCTGAACTGAAGGGCTGGCAGCCAGAGTGCTGGACACTTTAAAGTGCTTAGGATCTAACAGTACTTGGGTAGGAGAGGACAGCCATGGGGGTAGATGGACAGGAAGAACTGATGGGTGCATGGGCCTTGAGAGCCCTGGGTCTGAAGTCTGCACTGTAAGGTCATGCTGAAAGAATGTGGCAGATTTTGAGACTCACAATACACTTGAATAGGTCAGAATCAGTCATAAGCCAGATGCCAACTTAGCACCTAGCATAGGACCTTTCAGGGTTTGTCAGGATCTGTCTCTTCAGCACCCGCTCCTAATCACCTCTATACTGTTTATCCAGTTTTAGGCCAATTTCCACTCAAAAGTCCATACTCTATGCTAGAGGTGACTGATAATAACTATGTCTAGTCATCAAGCTGCTGATATGATTTCTGTCAATAGCTATGGTAGCTTGGGCCAGGTGATGACAATGAGCTGGAGAGAGGTGGACACATTGAGATGAATTTTATAGGTGGGCAAAACAGAACTTGGCTATAAATTGGATGTGGTGGTGAGCAAGAAGGCATTTCAGGACTGACTCCCTGATTTCCAGCTTTTAGCTACTAAAGGTTAGTGGTACTGAATGTTTATATGGCATATTAGTTTGCTAGAGCTTCTATAACCATGTGCCACATTTCTATGCTCCCATAGTCTGGAAGTACAAGATTAAGGTTTCGGCAAGGTTGGTTCTTTCTGAGGGGACAACCTGCTCCAGGCCTTACCTTGTTTTGTAGATAGCTATATTCTCCCTTCATCTTCCCGTTGTATGTATTGGTGTACATATTTCCTTTTCTTATAAGGACACCCGTCATACTGGATTAAGGTGCACCCAAATGACCTTACTTCAGCTTAATTACCCCTTTAAGATCCTATCTCCAAATATGGTCACATTTAGAAATACTGGGGGATAAGACCTCATCATAAGAATTGTTTTAGTGGGGAGGGACACAGTTCATCCCATAACAATGAATGTAATCAAGAGAGGAATGGTTCTGTGAAGAAATTCAAGAGTTTAGTCTTGAATATATTAATTTTGATAAATATAAGTGAAAATGTCAGTGAATACAGAATCTGGAACTCTGAGGCAAGGGCTGGGTTGGAGATACAAATTTAGGAATTGTTGGCAAATTTAAATTTTGTTTAAAGCCATGAGAAGTAACTTTGTGTGTGAGTGGGGAAGGGCACTTATATACAAGGAACAAAGAATCCATGTTTCATGGAAGTCCACAGAAGTCTTTCCTTCTTACAAGGCTATGGCCCAAGTCACAAGCCTGCAACACAGTTTGTTCTTAAGGTCAGTTACAATGTAGAAATTAGCTAAAAAAAGAATTGTAGTGTACCTGGAAAGGGACTCCTCCATTGCAAATAGAGATTTATGTAAAAAGAATCTTGAGATATCATTATTGTAAGTATATCACATATGTATCATTTAAAAATTCCTGCAAATTGAACAGTATGAAAAAAAAGTGAAAAAAGTTACTCCATATTGTATGCTTTATATTCTCTTAGACTCAGTCCTTATTACAGAATTGGTTATGGCAAATGTCTCTGTGCAGGCTTTGACCTCTTTTCCATTGATAGCCCCTTGGCTCAAGCATGTGCTGAGTATCTCTTGCTACTTACCTGGGCCTTCTGTGACATCATGGTGGGAATGTCAGTGGGAGCCTACTTGGCACTCATCCATGCACAACCTTGAAATATGGCAACCCTCAATCAATGGCGATGGAAGCAAGTGGATAAATACTTCTCCATGTTGATTTTGGGGAGCAAAATTTGGAGATATCTATATATTTCCTTAGGAGAACCTGATCAGATGGATCCAGTCGCCCACGGTGAGGTTCAGCTTGATAGCATCCTTATATTGGCATTCCCTTCTTGTCTATTTCACTATCCTTGGTCTCTATAAATCACTTCCCAAATAAACTATCTGCTCATCACTCTTATCTCAGAGAACTTAGGCTAAGATACAACTCACACACTCAACTATCCTCAATATAAATCCATCCAGAATCTCTCTATGAACATACACAAAACTGGTAGAAGACAGAAATGAGTTTATAGAAATGAGATAGATTTTTTACAGCTTTATTGAGGTATAGTTGACATATAATATTATATAAGTTTAAGGTGTACCATGTGATGATCTGATAAACTTATATATTGCAAAATGATTATGACAGTGGGGTTAGTTAACAGCTCTATCAGCTCACATGATTACTATTTTTTTTTTTTGTGGTGAGAAAACATTATGATCCATTCTCTTAGCAACTTTCAAATACATATGATACTGTTAACTATAACCACAATGCTGTACATTAGATTTCCAGAACTTATTCACCTTATAACTGGAAGCTTGTACCCTTTGACAAATATTCTCCATTTATATTCCCCCCAACCTCTGACAACCACCATTCTACTCTGTTTCTATGAATTTGGTGTTTTTTAAAAATTTTTATTTTTTTGAATTTGCCTTTTAAAAATTCTACATATGAATGATATCATACTGTATTTGTCATTATCTTGCTTGCTGACTTATTTCACTTAGATTAATTCCCTCAGGTTTCGTCCATGTTGTAGCAAATGGCAGGGTTTTTCCTTCTTTCTCATGGCTGAATCGTGTGTATATAAGTGTGTGTGTGTGTGTGTGTGTGTGTGTGTGTGTGTGTGTGTATGTGTATCATCTGTAGACAAACACTTGTTTTTTTTCTATATCTTGGCTATTGTGAATAACGCTATAATAAACATGGGAGTGCAGCTATCCCTTTGTGATTTTATTTCCTTTGGATATATACTTGGTAGCAGGATTTCTGAATTATGGTAATTTTATTTTTAATTTTTAAAGGAAACTATATACTGTTTTCATAGTGGTTATAATAATTTATATTCTCACTACCAGTGCATTCTAACAGATGAAAGTCGATATTGTGCTTTTGATTTCCATTTCTCTGCTGATTAGTGATATTGGGTATCTTTTCTTGTGCCTGTTGGCAATTTGTATGTCTTTCCTGGAAAAATGTTTTTTCAGATCCTCTGCCCATTTTAAAATTGAATTATTTTTTTACTATTGTTATTTTTTTACTATTAAGTCATATCAATTTTTAATGTATTTTTTTGATACTAACCCCTTATCATATGTATGATTTCCAAAAATATATTTTCCCATTCCATAGGTTGTCTTTTTTATTTTGTTGTTTCTTTTGCTGTGCAGAAGCTTTTTAGTTTGATGTAGACTTGCTTATTTACTTTTGCTCTTGTTACTTGTGCTTTAGGAGTCATATCAAAAAAATTGTTGCCAACACCAATATGAGAGTTATTTTCTTGTGTTTTTGTCTAAAAGTTTTATAGTTTCAAGATAAATCTTTAATTCATTTTGTGTTAACTTTTGTGAATGGCGTAAGATAGGGGTTCAATTTCACTCTTCTGCATGTGATTATCTAGTTTTACCAACTCCATTTATAGAATAGACTGTTTTTTTCCTTTTTAGTATTTTTCCTCTGATTTCAGTGAATTGTCTTTGTGTGTTTTCTTATTTTAAAAGGAATGCCTGTAGCTGTAGTGTTATATTTATTGATTTCAGATCCCCTTAAGAAGTTAATCAGAATGTAGAGGGAGAGCAGAACATTGGGACTTAAGGAGAACAGTGTGAAGAATGCTTCCGAGTTCGTGTTCTCTCTTAGGGTCACAGTTGTAAGTAAAACTTAGAAATTTTTTTTTATTTTTATTTTTTCCAATTATAGTTGCTATATAATATTATATTAGTTTCAGGTGTACAACGTAGTGATTAGACATTTATGTAATTTATGAAGTGATCACCTCAATAAATCCAGAACCCATAGTGATTACAATACCACTGACTATATTTCCCATGCTATACTTGATATCCCATGACTATTTTGTAACTACCAATTTCTGCCTCTTAATCCCCTCCTCATCATCACCTCCTAATCTGACAACCATCGAAATGCTCTCTGTATCTATGATCTTGCTTTTGTTTCTGTATCTTGTTCTCTAGATACCACATATGGCATTTATCTTTCTCTGTCTGACTTACTCTGCTCAGCACAGTACTTTTTAGGACCACCCATGTTGTTGCAGTTGGCAAGATTTTATTCTCTTTTAGGGTTGAGTAATATCGATTATATTTATGTACCATCTCTTCTTTATCCATTCATCCATTGATGGACACTCATGTGGTGTCCATATCTTGATTATTGTAAATAATGCTGCAATGAACATATGAATTCACATGTCCATTCAAAGTCGTATTTTGGGTTTCTTCAAATAAATACCCAGAAGTGGGATTACTGAGTCCTTCTTTATCTTTTGTTATAGCCTTTGTTTTAAAATCTATTTTGTCTTGTATAAGTATTACTACCCCAGCTTTCCCATCCCTCCCATTTTCATACTACATCCTTTTCCATCCCTTTACTTTCAATCTGTATGTGTCCTTCGAACTGAAGTGAGTCAGTGAGTCTCTTATAGGCAGCATGTAAGGGTCTTATTTTCTTATCTATTCAGCCGCCCAATCTTTTGACTGGAGCATTTAATCCATCTACTTTTAAAGTAATTGTTGCTAGATATGTAGTTATTGCACTCCTATTATTCATGTTTTCATCTTTTTTTCCCCTCTTCTTCTTCTTAAAGAAGTCCCTCTAAGATTTCCTGTAATATTGTCTTGGTGGCAATGAACTCTTTAAGCTTTTTCTTGTCTGGGAAGCTTTTTATCTGTCCTTCAATTCTGAGTGATAACTTTGCTGGGTAGAGTAATCTTGGTTGTAGGTCCTTGCTTTTCATCACTTTGAATGTTTCCTGCCAATCCCTTCTGGCCTGCAAAGTTTATGTTGAGAAGTCAGCTGACAGTCTTTTGAGAACTCCCTTGTAGGTAACTAATTGCTTTTCTCTTGCTTTTTAAAAAATTTTCTCTTCGTCTTTAACCTTTGGCATTTTAATTATGAAGTGTCTTGGTGTAGGTCTCTTTGGTTTCATCTTGTTTGAGACTCTACACTTCCTAAGGTTGTATGTCTATTTTCTTCAACAGATTAGGGAAGTTTTCTGTCAATATTTCTTCAAACAGGTTTTCAATTTCTTGCTCTCTCTCTTCTCCTTCTGGTATCCCATGATACCAGATAGTATACTTGGTATGCCTGATGCTGTCCCAGGGGCACCTTAAACTTTCTTCATTTTTTTTGTATTATTTTTTTTATTGCTGTTCTGATAAAGTGTTTTATACTACCTTATATTCTAAATTGCTGACTCGATCCTCTACCTTATCTAATTTACTATTAATTGTTGTTAAGGTATTCTTCATTTCAGTTATTATATTCATCACTTATTACTGGTTCTTTCTTGTGTTTTCTATCTCCATTTTTATGTTTTCTATTTCTTTTTTAAAGTTCTCACTAAGTTCCTCTACTTTTCCCCTAAGTTCGTTGAGCATCCTTATAACAAGTGTTTTGAACGCTGCATCTGGTAGATCACTTGTCTCCATTTTGTTTAGTTCTTTTTCTAGAGCTTTGTTCTGTTCTCTCATTTGAGATGTGTTTTTTTGTTTCCCCTTTTTGGCTGCCTAATTGTATTTGTTTCTATGTGTTAGGTAGGGCTGCTATGTTTCCCAATTGTGGTAGAGTGGCCTTATGCAGTAGGTGTGTTGTGAGTCCCAGTGACACAATCTTCCCTGGTCACATGAGCTGGGTGCTTCACTTTGTGAAGTGAAGGTATCTACCTTTATAGATTGTATATGTCTTCCTGTCATAGCTAAGACTTGGTTGCTGTTTGCTCCTCAATGTGAGGACTGGTCATGACCAGTAGAGGAGCTCTTGTGCAGGGATGACCCTACAGAGCAGGATTCACTTTAGTAGGGCTCTGATGCATTCTCAGTTTGCCCTTTGGGTGTGTCTTTTATGGAGGTGGCTGGGTGGTGTGCTAGCTAGGTCCAAATTGGTCAACAGGAGTGCTGGCCTTGGGTCATCCTGGGAGGGTCCCTGACACAGGCCAAATTCAGCCGCAGCCTGTGCTCTGCCCAGGGTCACCTGGCATGAGCCACAAAGTGATCTGCAGGTGACCGCCACCCATCCTGGGTTTGGAGGTGCCTCAAGAGGCTAAGCTGTGAACTGAGGCTGGCTGCTGCTAGTGCCAGGCTTGGGGCTGCTCAGCAAGAGATACAGGGCATGCTGAGGCCAGATGCAACTTGTTTAAGTTTTGTGAACCTTTAAGAGATTTTAGGAAAGTCCACACAATGAGCCAAGATCGGCAGTTTGTATTGAAAATCCACTGGAAGCAGCTTGGGCAGGCAGTGAGTTAGGAGGGGCAGAGTCTCAGGGACTCACCAGGGCTAAGCAATCAATGTTAGCTACATTGGTGGAGGCTCAGTTATGGTGGCCGCCTGGGTCTGCAGGCCAGGCAGGGGAGGGCTCAACAAAGAAACAATGCCTTCTGCCAGCATTTCTGCCCCTCTAGCCCTCACCCTGAAGCCAGACAATTCTTCACTTTATGTCCCTGGTGCTTTTCAAGCTGCTGCTCCAGCACTGGAACTCAGAGCCAGTGAGTCCATCACTGAGTAAGTTCGTGTGGGGCTCTTTAAGAGGAGTTCCTGGGACTCCCCCAGTCCTCTGTCTCATTCAGCCACAATCTGCACTGGATTTCACAGGCATAAGTTGTGGGGACTTCTCTTCCTGGCACCGGAATCCTGGGCTGGGGAGCCCAGTGTGTGCTGAGATCCCTCACTCCTCTGGGAGACCTCTGCAGCCAAGATATTTCCCCCAATTCTCAGCCACCACATGTGGGAGTGGGACCAGCCCGTTTCACATCTCCACCCCACCTGCCAGTCTTGAAGTGGCCTCTTCTGTGTGTCCCAAGTTGTGGGACTTTTGTTCAGCTAGATTTCAGGTGACTCCCAGTGATGACTATTCTGTAGTCAAGTGTAATTTTAATGTGGTTGTTGGAGGAGGGAAACACAGTGTTTACCTACTCCGCTGTCTTGTGTGTTTCCTTGTAGCTTATTGAGAACTTCCTTAAAAGTTATTGTAAATTTTTTTTGGGGGGGGGTAAATTGCAGATCTCTGTTTTTGGGGTTTATTACAGAAAGTTTATTGTGACTGGTGGTGTCATGTTTATTTGATTTTTCAAGTTTCTACAAATCTTGAGTTGTTGTCTTCACATTTGAAGTAGCAGTTACCTCCTTCTGTCTTTACTGACTTCTGGAGGGAAATAACTTTATCAGCCCACTAAGGTCTGGGGCTTTCTGAGACCTTCTATGGATACACTTGCTCCACTCATCTTGCTTCCTCTTGTGGCAGAATTCTTAACCTTGTATGTCTTCTCTCCAATCTGCAGTATACCAGATCAAATGCAAACAGCCTCACTTTTGTTTTCCAAAGGTGTCACTAAGGCTCAAATGTGTGGGCTCTCCCTGGCTGCAGAGTTGGGCTGCTTACCTACCTTTTGTCAAAGCTTGCTCTTCCTGACATTGGTAGCAGGCCTTGAGTGCCAGCCACTGTGTGAGTGTATGTGTATGGGTGAGATACACAGGATACTGGGGGTGCCTGTGGGCCAGTTGGGGGAACTATGGGTCAGGCATCCCTGGTGGTCATGGATGGGCTTGATGGAGTAATTGATACAGTTAGTAGGGTTGAACCCCTGTAATGCCCTCCAAGATCCCTATCTGCTACTCTTCTATCCTCTTCCTGCCCCACAGTCATGAAACTCATGACTCTGGATGAAGTGAGAGAAAAATGGTGGCATCTTGCAAAGCTGGAGAAATCAGGTGCTCACTCAAACACTCTCACTCTCCCTGCTTCACAGGAGAAATTAAAGGTAGAGGCTATCTCCCTTGGCCCTCAGCTGTGCTGCCTTTGATAAAGGGTGATACGGGTAAAGTCACTGTTCCTCTTATTCTCTCCAATGCGTTCAAATTCATATGTATATTCTCTCCAGTGGTGTGCTGGAACTTCTCCACTAGAAACCTGGGCTTCCACAAAGGCTCTTTTGTGTGCTCCTAGACCACACTGAGAGGGACTGGAGCCAGTCCATGGGCCACTACAGGTTATGTAGCCAAGATAGAGGTCTCTAGGGACTGGAGCCAGTCAATGGGCCACTACAGGTTACATAGCCAAGATAGAAGTCTCTAGTCATGTGGGCATGACTAGTCCAAGGTCCCTTGGTGAATAGTGTTAGATTCCATGGTTCCCACAAAGGCACTTTTGTCTGTGAATGTATGCTAAAATCTTGTTGTTGGTAGGGGGGAAGTACAGAAATGAGAGACATCTTAGTTATGTTGATGATTTCACTCCAGAATAAGATAATTTTATACATCCTTAATTAGTATTTTTTTAGGATAGCAAAGGAGATCTTTAAAAGGAGAATTTAGGCTGAGGTGACTGGGACACCAATGGTGTAAATTTTAAGAAGGCACTCACTTTCAGTGTCATGCACATGTAGGGTAAGCCTCACTTGGCCTACCCTAGACCCAGGCCTAGGAGAATCAAAAGGGTCTATTGATGATGATAGTCCTAAAGTCTTGGTCAGGGACAGAGCATAATGTCTGCTGAATGGGGGAGAATTTTGGTGCAGGACATTTCCTTCCTTCTACCATATCATGTGGATGAGTGGAAACAACACAGTTCTAAAGTTTCACAGAACACAGTGTTTGGAACCAGATAGCTGGGCTTAAATCCTGATTTGGCCATGTATTAGCTGGTAGCCTTGGGCACTTACAGGAAAATTCATCTGTTGGAGAGTGTGGGCCAAACATGCCACTTTGTTGGGGATGGGGGTAGTGGTGTCTGCTCCACTGGAGGTCTAGTTATAAGATGAGTGCCCCAGGATAGTAACAATCATTTCGATCCTGGGGAATTGGAGGAAAATACAGTAAAGGAGAGGACTTTTAAGGGTATTTCAATTCAATAAATAATTATCAAGGACCTGTATGTATAAGACATGTGCTGAGCTGTGGGTGACATAAGGATGGAGGCGTAGTTAAGGTAATAGATGCCTTAAGCTCTCCTGATGGGGTCTGTGCCTGTCTGGCTGGTGGTGTGTTCTGTCATGGCTGGTAAGGGAGTTTATTCCTTATATGGAGCTGGTTTGGTTGCTGAACTTATAAATGTTTTCAGAAATGGAGGTTCAGTGGATGTAGGAGTGGAGGAGGTTAGCTAGACTAGAGTCTGAATGGTTCAACAAAAATGAGAAAGTTGAGAGACAAATACTGGAGCCAGGAAGACAGATTTGCTGGTGAATGAGAATGGGATATGGATCAAGAGAATAATGTGAAGAAGCTCATGGGTGAATACTTGGGAGAGAAGCTGCTTTCTAGAGCTGGTTTTTACCTTCATGGCATGGCTTGTGGCAAAGCAGTGGAGCAGATGCCTGTCACCTAACATGGAAATCATCTTCATGCTTCTTTCCCCAGGCTTGAGTGTTCTTGAGGAGGCATGATGACATTTTATGGAGACACAGAAATACTGAGTTTGGAGGCAGTAGCCTGAAAATTAATGGTGTCTTCATTTTCCTAGAAGTCAGCATAATCTGGGCATCAATCAAAGCTCTGTCCTCCATCGCTCAAAATTGTCTTATTATTCTTGATTGTGACTTTGCCAAGACTGACGTCTACCTGTTACAAAGTTTCAGCTATAAACAATGAGCTTACATGAGCTTACATGAGCCCCACAGTAAATTGTACTTGTCTTTTTCTAATATCAACAATAGCTACATGTCTTTCCATTCCTTCCAAGCTCTTTGAAGATAGTATGCCTTGTCTCTATTTTCTCATTTTCCTCTTATCCTCACATGAGCTCAACCACATAATTTTCACCACATTCACTCTACAGACACTTTCTCATCAAGTTCCCCTCTGGAGTGCCACATCCAATGGGCCTCTTTTAGTATTTATCTAAAAACCTCACTGTTTGGCACAGGATATTGTTGACCACACCCCTTTTCTTGTTTTCTTCTCTGGATTCTGTGCTATTACTCTCTCCTGTGTCTTCTTCTATCTCTCTGGCTGTCCTTGGTAGACTTCTTTTGGTTCATCAGTCCCTCAGATGTTGCTGTTCCTCAAAGTCATGTCCTAGTTCTCTTCTTTCCTCTCTCACACTGAGAGTATTTTTTATTCTTATAATTATGGAATTATAATCCTATAATTATAATTCCTATTATTACTCTGATAATAAACAATATGCAAGTCATTGACTCTCACATCTACATATTGCTCAGTTCAGATCTTACTCCTGAGATTTCAGACTCACATACTCAACTACCTACAGGATGTCCCTGAGGTATTTCAAACTTAACATGCCTCAAATTGAAATGATTATTTCCTAGAAAACCTAATACTCTTCAAGTGTTACTTTTATCTTTAAATATCAACCTTTTATTCAACTTCCAAGGCCTTGGACATCATTCTAGACACCCCCTTCTTTTTCTTTCCTCACATGCAACTGATGACAAAATCCTGTTGTTTTGGCCCTCTTGACATTTCTCTTGCTTATTTCCTCTTTTCTGTAATCTTCTAATTAGTCTCTGTAGCTCCAGTCTCACCAAACCCAATGTATTCTTCAAATTCTTGTTAGTGTTATCTTTATGAAAAGTATATCTGACAATTTCACTTTCTGGCTTAAAACTAATCAAGGGCTTCCCACCACCCAAGAGGAAAGCCTAGACCACTTAGTCTGGCCTGAGCCTACATGGTCCAGATTCTGTTCATTTTGCTTCATATTTAGCAGAGCTCTCCTCATATACTTGCTTAGTGAGAGAATGAATAAGTGAATGAATCCATCATTGAAGTCACTAATAAACACAACAAGGTTTATTGAGCAGTTCAAGATCAGCTTCGTAGAAGTCCACTCACTGTGTTGATAAACATTTAGGATGTCTTGAATTAAAAGTTTGTAAATCAAAAGGAAGGCAGTGGCATGTAATTCCAGGGAGATAGGGTTAAATTCAGCATAACTTTCTACCAATGAGAGCTGGCCACAAAGGGATGGATTTTCTTGAAATGTTGAGCACCTGCATCTGCAGGTGACCAGAAGGAACTGAATGAATGACTAGAGAAAGCAGGTTGGAGGAGGAACTCCTACATTGTGTATAATTTTAGACTATGGAATATCTCACCTCTCTTTCATGAAAAGAATGAGGAAGGAAAAAGAACTAACATTTGTTGAGCACCTACTATGTGCTTGTCATTGTGCCTGGTGCTTTACATTTATTAGTTCATTTTTTTCCTAATAATTACTCTAAGGGAAAATACTATTATTGTCTTTATTTTATTGATGGGAACTCTAAACCTCAGTGAGGTGAAGTAACTCTTCCAAGGCCACCCAAAAGGTAAATGATAGAGCCTGGTTTATATTCTACCCTGGAGTGGTTCTCAATGTTTGCAAATCAGTGTATTCCCTGACCAGTAGTATACGCATTATCTGGAATACTGTTAGAAATGCAAAAATTCTCAGACCTTATCCCAGACCTACTAAATCAGAAACTCTGGGGTTGGAGTCCAGCTATCTGTGTTTTAACAAAACCTCCAAGTGATTATGATGTATGCTTAAGTTTGAGAATCACCGCTCCAAAGAATGTTTCTTTATATCTGATTATGTACTTGGGAAAATATTAGGGAGAAGGTTCACTTCAAATTTTCAAAAAAATTTGAAAAATAAATCTGCATGCAGTCTACATGGCATCTACATTTTTCTGCTGCCTTTGAGTGTGGGGCAGGCCAGGAGACTTTATGGTAGGTCTGAGAATCCAGCATTTTCCAGTAGGTTAGTAGGTTATAAGGTAATTCAGAACTACATTTTCCCTGAGAATAGCTTCTTGTAGCTTCTTATGTTATTTCATGTAAGGAATCTATATATGAATCTGGGTAAAAGAAAAAAAGGAAAAAAAAACCCAAACATAACTGAAAACAAAGAGTACCATCCAATTTAAAATATGAGGAAGATGCCAAAAATTCTCCAATCCCCCTTTTATAGAATGAGTCCATAAAAGCTAGAGAAATTTTGAGTTTTTTTTTTTTAAAGCCAGATAAAACTGCTGGTAGTATGCTATCATTTATTTTGTTAATTCAGCAACATTTCGAGTGAGACCCAGACACTATAGCATTTAAAAATAATGCAACCTTGCTCCCTATGCAAGTGGCAAAAGCGAGAGGTCTCCATGGAGCTTTGCTAAAGGGGGGAAAAAAGAAATTAAAAGCCGTCCACTAATGTGCCGGCAAGTAATGAAATAAGAATCTGACAGTTGGTGTATTGAAATGCAAACAAGATGTCCCTGTGTTACCCTGGCAATTCATCATAAAGGCTAGTGTATTTCTGCTTATTATACATGAGGTGCAGTGAATTATTACCATCCTGGTTCTTTTAACAAACTTTTCAAAGTATGTACACGATAGAGTCAAAAGAGATTTATATATATCTTTGTGTGTGTGTGCACCCATGCTAGCATGTGCAAATATAAGTGAATATTTCTCTGCCTGTGAATACATGGAGCCAATATATTTGCATTACAAGTGAGAAATTAGGCGATGACCCAGGTATTTGGGTCATCTCTCTCTCTCTCTTATCTCTCTTTCACTCTATCTATCTATCTATCTATCTATCTATTATCTATCTATCTATCTATCTATCTATCTATCTATCTATCTATAAATATATAAGCATTGTATGGATATAACCATAAATCAAATGGCTTTGGAAATGTGTTGCCAGCAGGACTTTGGTAGGTTAAGTTTGTCTTGGAAACCTATTGTTGGAAATACTGCATCATCATACCTAAGGAGAGAGGTAGAAAAGAAAGGGATGAAATGAGATTTAAAAGCAAAGCAAAATGAAAACCTGAGAGGTGATTAGCTAGGTACTTGGGCTCTTAGAGAAAATGTTTGTGACATATATATATATATCTATATAAACATTTACTAATCCATTTCATTCTCCTAATGGAAAGAAATCTTTTTGTTGAAGGAAGGTGAAGATAATAAATACTTTGATTCTTTTGATTCTTTTACATTTTAATGAAAGAAAACTTGAAACTTTAACATATTTGTGGGGTGTGCATGTAAGGTTAGAGATGGGGTTTGGCTATGAGTTTGGCAAAATTCGCAGTTTAGCAAGAATATATGTAATGAGAAGATTCTAGGAAGCAGAGCAGAAATTAAATTTTTACAGATGTTACTCATCACAATAACCCAGAAGAGTTGGCATTATTCTTAGCATCATGCACAGATGGGAAAATGGAGGCTCAGGGAGGTTAAATACCCAACTAGAAAGCGGTGGAGCTGGGATTTGAACTCAGAGTCTGGCTACATTCAAAGCCTTTGCAAGGCCCAACGAGAGAAGGATTAGAGGAGACACCATTTTGTGGGCTGTGAAGAAAATGCAGTAAGGGCTCTGAGACAAATGGACTGGAATTTACAGCACCGCTTCTGCTTGTGGGAGGAGTGAACCAGGAGATGGTAGTAAGAAGGTTGGTGGAGGGATTGCAGTGATTTTCCTGTGAAAATTTTCCAGGTACATCTCCTAAAACAATTTCATTACAAGGTCTGACACGAGATAAAACATAAGTAGAATTTAAAACAAAGGAGATTCATATAGAACACACAGAACAATACCTGAAAGGTTGTACGACCAACTTCTAATAATAGTTATTACAGGGGGAATGAGATTATGAGAGGGGAGAAGCAGGAGGCTTTACTTGTTATTCACTTGCCTCAGTTTTAGTTTCAAAAACTTTTGGTCAGGAAATTTCTAACATATGCAAAAGTAGACAGAATAAAACCAACACAAAATAGAATACTTATACTTTGTCCCAGGTTCAATAATGATCAACTCAGGGCTAATTCTATTTCATTATACCCCAACCTCCTGGCCCATTCATCAACTCTCTAGCTTATTTTGAAGCAAATATCAGACAGCATAGCATTCACTAGTACTGTACTGATTTAAAAAAGAAAAAAAATCACATACTAATATAAAATTAAAAAGATAAATGAACTTGGAATCTGTGACAATTCAAATAGGGTTGGAGTTTCCATTGCCTAATATTTTTATTCATTCTTCATCTGTTTGTTTGTTTGTTTGTTTGTTTGTTTATATTATGGAGACATTGGTTAACAAAATCCAGTAAATTTCAGGTATACAATTCAACAGTAAGGCATTTATATTTTGCATTGTGTGTTCACCACCCATAGTTAGATTTCTTTTTGTCACCACGTATTTGACCCCTTTTACCCCATCTGCTTTCCTCCTCCATCCCTACCCTCCTACCCTCTGGTAACCACTAGTCCATTGTCTATGTCCATGAGTCTCTGTTTGTCCTGTTTGTTGCTTTTAGGTTTATATCCCACATCTAAGTGACGTCATGTGGTTTTCAACGTTTTCTGTCTGGCTTATTTTGCTTAACATGGTTATCTCAATAATTAAAGTTTTTCTAAAGCAGTGATTCACATAGTTGGCTATGTGAATCACTGCTTTAGAATGCTTTCTGGGAAGCGTTTCAAACATGTAGAGTCCAGAGCCCACCAGGACCCACAGAATCTGAGTCTCCATGGTGGGCCCAGGGATCTCTGTGGTTAAAAAGTTCCACATGTAATTCTGATGATGAGCTAGGGTTGGAAACAGTTGGTCTACTTGAGATAAACTGTTTTAAGCACCTTCAAGCACTTTGGAAAGACTTAATTCCATATAAGCAGTTGATACGCTAATTACAAATTTGCCTTATCTAGTCATTAAATTAGGTTCCCTAAGGATGTCTCTGAATTCCTTGGATTAAAGAAGTAGTTGAATTTAGTTAACCTAGTTCTGATTAATATATAGCTATAAAATAGAAAAACACATTTTCTTAAAATATTCTATAATTCATACTTATCACCAATGTAATGTTAGTCTTTCCTACAATTTATAAAAAAATGTTTTATTTTTGCTAGTGGATTCCCTGATTTTATTGTGAGCAAATGGAATCCCAAAGCAATTAAGCATCTTACCTAAGGCTATATAACTGGTTCATGGCTGATTCAGGACCAAGGCAAAACTTGTACTGTGATAAGCACTGGTGGGCCAATGACAAGTAATATGGCATTCCAATGTTCCAGGAACTTAGGGTGTAGTGAGATAGACCGATGTTGTAACCATGGACTCAAAACACTGCAGCACAGAGCAGGTGACAATATAAGTACTAGATCGATCACATTAAACAAAGTGCCTAGAAGTGGAACTGTTTTAATTTTTCCAGAACAGAAATTAATATTCATTTTGAACCTTTATTCTGACTTCAAATGGACACCTAATTTTAATCAATGTAAGTCATCTTCGTCAGTTTAGAATTTCTTGTCCTCCACTCCTTCCATGGGGGAGACTGGGGGCGCAGCAGAGTGCCAAGGCATTGGGGGATGGGGATATCCTAGTGTCATCTTCTACTCTGACATCTGCTGAGCATCTCATTCCATTTGGTCTGTGATGGCTGGTCCATGTGGATTACAGTGGTGTCTCTTTATCCCAACCACAAGGTTTCTTCAGATCTGGGTTTTAGCTGCTCCCACAACCCTCTTGTTTGTCCCCAGACAGAGAGCCCTGATAACGGGCTTGGAAAAATTCCACAAGTTTGCCAAGTACTGAGCTCCACCTGGGAACTGAACATAAATCTTCCTTAACCTTGGATTCATAAACCTATCTGGAAATTCTATTATGCACATTGTCTCCAAAAGATTTGGCTTGGTGTGGGTAGATGGGGGAACGTTGGGAAAGTTAACAGCATGTATACCCCTCCCAGGGACTGACCAGGGTCTAAGTTTCTTTCTTCCCATTTTATGACTGCAATACCATGTTTTGATGTCCCCTTGTCCCCATATAGTGTACTTATTTTTCAGTAGCATAATGTCTTTATGTTTCTCTTTGATCTTCTCTCTCCTTTGTTTCAGCTCCTCAGATTGTAAAATATTGTGTAGTCTACTATGAATGGGGATTGGAAAAAAGTTGTATTTGAATAACATATACTTTCTTTCAAATCTTGTTATTAATGGCATAAACCATGCCTTGACTTCTTCAGAGCTCAGAAGATCAGTCTCCTCTAGCCAAAACCGTATAGAACATACATGCAGTTGAACAAATTTAGTTTATTACTTGGTACAGTGAGGGAGAGCACATGCCACAAGGAATTGAGGTGTTATCAGTAGGGGAGTGTTAGAAAGGACTTATTATAGAATTTGGGCTTGTGTTAAGAGATTTTGAAGGAGTTTAAGAAAATAGAGTTTCTCTCTGGATTGGATGCTGTCAAGAAGTAGGGTAATTTTATGACTGGGTGTCTTAATACATCATATCTTAAAGAAGAGAAAACTAGACAGAAGCTAAAGCTATAATTGGTAAAGAAGGAGCAGTCACTCATATTATCTGGGGAAGGAAAAGATTGTGTGTTTTAGTGGTTTGGAAAATGTTTGTGTTTTGTCTGTGTTCAGACATAATATGAAGTGGTCCTATTTTTTTCTTGATTTTCATTATGGTCATTGTAGCCTTGTATAATATTGATGTTTTCTGAAATTATTTATGTTTAACGGGAATACCCAGGCCTATCTGTGGGTTCCAGGCCATCTTCTAGCAAAACCAAGGCAAAGTTGTTTAACATATTAAGCTAACTACTAAGTGTTAGGGGCCGCTCTTTCTTTTTGAGTATATAAAATCCAGGTTTATATTCCCTAAAAGCGTTCTTGAAGCTTCTCAAAGAAAGAATAGCCTCACGATATTAGGAAATCCTGAGGGGAGAATGACATCAATTAAAATATTAAAACATTATTCTGTTATCTGCACAATGATATAACCAGATGATTGGTGCTATGATGGAGGTAGCATTGTGAAGAGGGAATCTAACACAGCTTCTTCCTGGAAGAGGTGACCTTTGAGATGGCTTCTTAACAGAAAATGGAATAAAGAAAGGATATTCTAGGTAGAAAGAACGGCATACATTGGTCAAGGTAGGGGAGAATGAGCATGTACTAGAGAAGTTAATCATGGTGCTTGCCTTGTTCACAGTCTCTTTTAAGTAAAAGCAAGAGATTCAGCTCCTGTTTGCAGCTGATTGAATCAGAAGTGCTTACTCACACCAAAGGAAAGCCACTTCATAGGCTGATCAACAAACTATAAGGTTGCCTTGTGCATATAGAGGAGCTGGGCCAATCCTCTCTTTCAGGACCATGGACTAAGAAATAGAGAAAAATACTGTGAGGAGCCAGGGTTGAAGCTTAAGTTCTGTTTGAAGAGGAGCCTTGAGGAAGAGTGGGAGCCAAAAGGGGTCATAGAGAGCATACTTTCTTCTGTTTCTTCCTTAATATGTGATTTACCATCTTATTAGAAGTTGAAATTAAATTTACATCCTATAAATCTAATCAACATTTTATATTTCCCACAACATACTTTTCTATTTGTCTTCTCTTTCAAAAACAGCACCCTCACTCATGTGGTTATTTGTAGAGTAACTAGCTTTTTTCCTTTCCATAGAATTTCATGCTTTTTATATTATTTTCTTTAAGCAAACTTAATGAACAAATTTAATAAGAGCAAATGAAAAATCCAGATAGTTGTCATTCAGCTTTAAAAGCAAATAAGAGACTTGATGTTTTGAATTTTATTCAGGTGTATCAAGTTTTATAGACTCATCCAATGTATGTCACTCTTTTGGAATATCTTCAGGGATTCTGCATTTATAGCATTTCAAATTTTTGGCCAAAGTCAAGTAGAATATCATGCATGTGATCTTTCTTCTTTGGTCCACCCTATCTAGGACAAAGCCACTTATATTCTTTCTGCATGAGAGTACACAGTATTTATATAATAAGTCTTGTAACTGAATATACTGATTCTTCCCAATTTCTTCTTTTTTTAAAATAGTTTTTTTAGCGTTTTATTTTATTATTAGCTTCAAGTATACAGTACATTGGTTAGACATTTATATAGTTTCTGAAATAATTTTCCTGATTACTCTATTACTCTTCTGGCTCTACACATAGCCATTACACTACTGCTGACTCCATTCCCTATGCCGTGCTCCCCATCCCCGTGACTATGTACCAATTACTAATTTGTACTTTTTTTAACCCTTCACCCCTTTCTTCTAGTGCCCCTACCCCCATCCCCTCTGGCTGTCACCAGATTGTCCTCTATGTTTGCGAGTCTGTTTTTTGATTAGTTTGTTCTTTTTTTCCTTAGATTTTGCATATAAGTGAAATCATATAGTATTTATCTTTCTCTGATGTATTTCACTCAGCATAATAACTTCTTGGTCCATCCATGTTGTTGCAACATGGTAGGAGTAATATTCTATGGTATGTATGAACCATAATTTCTTTATCTAGTCATCTCTTGATCAGCATTTAGGTTGCTTCTGTATCTTGGCTGTTGTGAATATTGGTTCCCTGGTGGTCTAATGGCTAAGATTTAGTGCTCTCAACATAGTTTTAATTCTTTTTAGTTTCTTTGTCTTTATATATAAATTTTAGAATAGTTTTGTCTATAGCAGCAAAAAACTCTTGCTAGACTTTGATCAGAAGAATTGCATTAAACTATATATCAGTTTGAGAAGAATTGACATCTTCACTATGTTGAATCTTCCAATTCATAAACATGGTATGTATCTCCATTTATTTACATCTTTTGTCTTTCATTAGCATTGTGTAGTTTTTAGTATCTGAGTCCTATACATGTGTCATTAGATTTATACCTAAGTATTTCATTTTTTTGAGAGATTATAAATGGTATTGTATTTTAAATTTATTATTCATGTGTTTATTGCTAGTATATAGAACTACAGTTATAATTTTTATGTGTATCTTCTATCCTGTGACCTTGCTGAATTCACCTATTAGTTCTGGGCCATATCTCCCTCCTTCCCCCTTGTTTTGCCCCCGACTGGCTACACTCAATTACCTGCTTATACAAGAGCAGAAGAACATTGCTGGAGAAAAAAAAAATACACACACACACACACACACACACACACACACACACACACACAGGGGCTGACTAGTTGCACTTAAATTTGAGACCACAGATTTCTAATAGGCATTGGACATTGAAATCCTTCTCTCCTTCCTACTAAGTTTATTTTACTTTCTCAGATGACTTTTATTTTTTTCTTAAAGCTTTAACACCTCTCTTCCTCCTTTGTTGGTTAGCGACCTCACTGCATCCTTCAGGAACACATTTGTTTCTCCAGGACCAAATATTCAAGACTCTCTGCCTCTGTACTGATGTTCTTTGTGTTCTGTCACAGTGGAAAAGCATCCTTAAACATGTAATAGAATCCTATTCCCCTCTCATTTTTCTAAGGATTCTGTTCCTGCAACCACCTTTTTCCTCTTTTCTATATCTTCAATCTCTCCCTTATTACTGGATCATTCTCGAAGGCTTACAAGCACTTGCTCAAATATCTCCTGTCTCAAAATGAAACAAAGCAAAACAAAAGCCACACTTTCCTTGATACCAGGTCCCTCTGCAGTCAGCTTTATCTGTGCTTCTTTTCTGAGCAAAGTTTCTTGAGTTGTCTACTCTATTCTTTATTTTCTTATTTCCCATCTAAGATTTAATAGTAAAATAAAATAAAAATTAAATTATATTGTGAAACATTTCAAATAAACTCATAAGTCTACTAGCTTTGGCCTCCACGCTGTCACATATACTGTTTTTGTCAAAGTCACCAATGACTATGTTGCCAAATCTAATTTACCTTTATCTTTATTTCACTTGTTTCTCTATTGATTTCTGTGACACCACCTGTTGTGGCCAATATTGAATAGACCAAACCAAGTATGCTCTCAAAGGCTGTTTATTAGCTGGCAGCTGTCCTTGCTAGGAGCACTCCCGAATCATGTCCAGCTTATATACAATTGATTGTTTCTCACGTCATGCAAGCGAGCAGGGCAACACAAGCTAAAATTGGCAGTTAGCGTATAAGCTCATTGTTACATTGTTACAAATTTCATGATTAACAGGAGGCGGTTAAGGGTTCTGGGAAGTAGGCATTTTTGTTTTAGTTAAACATTACTAAGGTATAGACTTCCTTTGTCTAGTTTTCAGGTTTCTTAATTAACTCTTACCTTATCACATTTCAGTAGGCTGTCACACACCCTCTTCTGGGTTTTACTTCTATCTTTCCTGCCTTTCCCTTACTAACTCCTCCACATCTACTATGATAATGTAGTAGTACTCTTGGGCGTGGTCTCGCTTTCTTTTCTTTCCATACTTTCTCTCTTTATGACTTCGCTCACTTTTAGATACCACTGTATCTGAGAGCTCCTCAATTTCTGTCTTCAGCCCTGACATCTCCCTCGAGCACCAAACTGCTCAGATGTTCAGTTGCACGCTTGACATCTTCACTTACATGTATAGGCCATTCAGACTTAATAGGCAGTTCAGTTAAACTCTGGATTTTTAACATTCCTCCTCACCACCCCTTTCTCCATAATCCTTTCTCCATAGGTCTTTTGAGTCTTCCTAAATGTCATCCTCTCAGTTGCTTAAGCTCCACACTTAGGAGTTATTTCAATTCTTAATGTTTTTCTTACACCCATCTAAAGTATTGGCAAATTGTCTATGTCTGAAACGTGTTGACTTCTCTCCATCTTTAATGCCTCCATCCTATTCCAAGTCACCATCACTCTCTCCTGGACAACTGTCAACAGCTTTCTCTGTGGTCTCTGCTTCTACTTTTCTTCCCCCATGAAAATTTAATGTTAAGTTTAATATGGAAAATGACTAAAATCACAGAAATGTAAAGTAACAAAAACCTAATATTTACCACCCTGAATGTATAGATGTTAACATTTGGGCATTTTTGCTTCAATTTTATTTTTTTAAAGAAATAAAATAATATTAAGTTAAACTTCTTCACATACTCCTCTCTTTAACGCCATTTCCTTTTTCCTTTTTTAAAAAGTATGTGTTATTTTTTTCTTTCTAGCTTTGTTGAAATATCATTGACATATAACAAAGTTGAAGGTCTGCCATGTGATGATTTGATGCACATACATTTTGTAAAATGATTAAAAAAATAAAGTTAGTTCAAATATCTAACAACTCACATAATCATAATTTTTTTTTGTGTGTGGTAAGAACATTTAAGATCTACTCTCTTAGCAACTTTCAAATATATAATATAGTATTTTAAATTAAAGCCACTTTGCTGGATATTAGATTCCCAGAACTTATTCCTCTTATAACTGGAAGTTTGTACCCTTTGACCAACACTGCACATTTCTCCTACCCCCAGCGCCTGGCATTTCTACTCTCTGTTCTATAAGTTTGTCTTTTTAGATCACACATATAAGTGAGATCATATAGTATTTGTCATCCTCTGTCTAATTTATTTCATTTAGCTTAATGCCCTCAAAGTCCATCCATGTTGTTAAAATGGCAGGATTTCTTCTTTTTAAAGCTGAATAATATTTATTTCTATATTTTATTATATATTTGTATATAATATTTTCTTTATTCATTCATCTGTCAATGGATACTTCGGTTGTTTCCATATCTTGGCTATTATGAATAATGCTGTAATAAATATGGGAGTGCAGCTCTCTCTTTGAGATAGTTATTTCATTTCCTTCTGGTTTATACCCAGAAGTGAGATTTTAGAAGCCTATGTTAGTTCTATTTTTAATTTGTTTCCATAATAGATGTGCCAATTTATACTCTCACCCGCAGTGCACAAGAGTTCTCTTTTCTCTGTTCTCATCAACATCTGTTATCTGTCTTTTTTTAAAATCAGTGTTTAATAATATTTAATTTAATGTTTATACACTATAATCCTTGAGAGCAAATGGAAGACTTAATCTTCAGTCTGAAGTAAGTATGTTCATTAAAAATGTCTTTTTGGTAATAATTATTCTAACAGGTGTGAGGTGACCTCATATAGTTTTAACTTTTATTTCCCTCGTGATAAGTGATGTTGAGCATCTTTTTATATACTCGTTGGTCATTTGTATGTCTTTTTTGAAAAGTGTTTATTAGGTTCTTTGTCCATTTTTTGGTCAAACTATTTTTTTGCCTTTGAGTCATATGAGTTATATATTTATATATTTTTTTGATATTAACACTGTCATCTGATATATGATTTGCATAATTTTTCTCCTATTCTGTAGATTGCTTTTTCATTTTTTTTGTTGTTTTATTTGTGGAAACTTTTATTTGCTACAGACCCACATATTTATTTTTGTTTTTGTTACTTGTGCTTTTGGTTTAATATCCAAAAACATTGCTAAGACCAACGTCAAGGAGATTTTTTCCTGTTTTCTTATAAAAGGTTTATGGTTTCAGATCTTACATTTAAGTCTTTAATCCATTTCAAGTTAATTTTTGTGAGTGGTATAAGATAAAGGTCCAAATTCATTTTTGTCATTGTCCAGTTTTCTCAATACCATTTATTAAAACTATATCTATTTTTGATTGAGTATTCTTGGCTCTCATGTCAAATATTAACTGGCCATATGTATAAGCTTATTTCTGGGCCCTCAATTCTATTCCATTGGTATCTGTATTGGTTTTTATGCCAGTACCATACTGTTGATTACTATAGTTTTTTAATATAGTATAAAATCAGAAAGTCTGATGCATCTAGCAATTTTGCTCTCAAGATTGCTTTGGCTATTTGAAGTCTTTTGTGTTTCCATATAAATTTTAGAATTGTTTATTCTATTCTGTGAAAAATGCCATTGAAATTTTGATAGAGATTGCATTGAATCTATAGATGGATTTGAGTAATATGGACATTTTAATTTTAAAAACATGTGTGTCTTGTCCACATATTTATACTTTTATTTTCAATATTTGTACCCTTGTCCAACATTGTAATGTCTAGTATTGCCTTGCATGATTAAAAAATTTACATATTGATAAACATTAAATTAATTTATTTTAATTACTTAATAGAATTGTAGTAGATGAATATACTTCATTTTATTCATCTATCAATAGTTTACTGCCTTTAATATTTTATTATTACCAAGAGTACTGCTATAGGCAGCCTTGGACAATATTGTGCAATATTCAAGAATTTCTCTGGCAGATACCAGGAATAAAAAGAAGTACTGAATCATGTTGTAACAAATTTCCAATTTTACCTGAAATTGTAAAATTGCTTTCCAAAATGGCAGTACATTCCCACCAGCATTATGAGTGTTCTTGTTTCTCTATAATCCACCAAATTTGATATTGTCTGACTTAAAAATATTTGATAATCTAAAAGATATGAAACAAGTGCTCCCAACCCTTCAGTGGACTCCTTACACTTAGAATAAAATCTACTTTAAAAAAAAAAAAAAAGACATGGCCTATGAAAGACCTCTGTGGCCCGGCCTCTGCCTATCCCCTGACACTGTTTTGTTTTACTTCAGATACCTGGGTTGTACCGAGAGCTCTTTTATGTTTCTCAAGTCAGCCAAGCTCTGACCTGCCTTGCAACCTTTATATTTACTGTTCTATCTGCCTGGGCTGTTTTGTTCCTGGCTCTTAGCTTGACTGTTAGCTTATCGTTGAGGCATCAGGATGAGGGAACAAATGTTACTTCCTCAGAATACTTCCTAGACTATCCTGTGTAAGGTAGCAATTCCATACTCTCTTCTCCCCATTTATTTCCTATTAGATCACACCCTTTCACTTATCACAATCTGTTTATTTATATTTACTTGCTATTGTCTACAGGTGATATAGCTGCTGCTTCCTTTCCATCTTCCAAATCTCCAGCAACATATCTTTTGAGTTCCATGCTAATTTAGGACTGTGAAGGGAAAGGAATTTTGGGAAATGTAGTTCTAGTTCAGCTAGGTTGATATAATACAAATCTATCACAAATCTAGCATTCTTCTTATGGGTTGAGAAAAGAACAGATATTTTTTGGATACCTTTTATGGGCCAAGAACCATGCTAGGTGATTTACACATATTCTCACTTAATCCTCGGAACAGCTCTGTGAAGTAGATGGTATTCTCATTTTATAGAAGACTGAAGCTTTACAAAATCAAACAGCTTGCCAAGGATCAGATAATTATTAAGTAATATCATTGGTATTTAAGTCCAAGTCTTTCCAACTCCCAAATCCATTTGTTTCAATTACATAGTTCCAGTTTTTAAATTATTAGAAAATTTTATTGCTATTTATACTATTTTGGTAGGTTAATTTTGTCTTAAGAAGATAAAACTCTTAGTAACCATTAGCTTTTTACCTGTAAAAATGTCCAATGGGAAGATGATTGCTTGGATTGCCCACTTAAGCCAAGATGACTGGGGCAAAGAGTCTCAATTTTTGAAATTAATTAATTAATTAAAAATCTTTTCTCTCTGAAATTATTTAATTGATCTACCATTCGCTTGTTAATATTCTGTGCAATATTGGCCTCTTTTTTCTGCCTTTAGTTTTATCAATATACAGCACTGTATAAATTTAAAGTGTAGAACATAATGACTTGTTTTATATATGTTATAAAATGATCACCACCATAAATTTAGTTAACATTGGTTCTTCAACTATTAATGGGCATAGGAACCACCCACAGAATGGGCAGTCCTCACAAGTATTCTTTAGGCTTGCTTGAAATTTAATATCAGAGAATGCTTGTCAAAGGTACAGACTTCTGAGCCATTCCCCTGGAGTTTTGAGTCATCAATTTTAGGGAGGGAACTGTTTTTAAACAATGCCTCGAGCAATTTATATCATAGGACAAAATTGGGAAACTCAGTCTTACTCTACTTCAAAAACTTTTGACTGAGTGGCAGCTAATTTAAATTTGAAAAAGAGGGTCCCTATAGTTTTAGTAAGTAAAGCAGGGGTGCAAGGTATGCAGATACAACTAACTTTCAAGACCAAATGTTATTTATACAACTGAAGAAATGCAGAAACATGCAAGTCCTTGAATAGTCAGATTTGACAGTGGTGGAGTGGTGCAGGCACCTTTAGGCATTTTAAGAGAGAAAATTTATCCAGGAATTGGTAATAAAAGCGTTGGAAGGGCTGGAAAAACAAAACAGGGGAAGAGGAGGTTACCTAAAGAGTTGCAGGAAACCAGTAGTACTCCAGGGTTGGAGGAACAAAATGGGAAACAGAGTGATCTATAACTTGGAAACTATTAAGGTTCCAGTTTTGGAGCCATCTCTGGCTTGGCTCCTCCAAGGCTTAGCCACTACTAAGGTGGATAGCTAACAGGGATGGGGTGGGAGGAAGAGAGTAGAGAGAGAGAGAGAGAGAGAGAAAGAGAGAGAGAGAGAGAGAGAGAGAGAGAGAGAGAGAGAGAGAGAGAGTGAGAGTGCATAAGCTGAGACAGAGAGACTGAAAGAGAAAATGAACAATGGCTTCTGCCCTCTTCCTGCTCTTCAGCATCTTCTAATGCCTCCCATTGGCTGAATGACTGGAATTCAAGTCAGATTGAATTGGAAAGCAAGTATAAGAATTATAGTTTTTAGGTGTCCAGCCCACTGTGATATGAAGCAGAACATAGATGGTGGGAATGGAGCTGAGAGCCAATAGGCAAATAACCAGCAGGAGGGTGCCATCAAAACAGGGTCATGACTTGAGGCTGTCTATAGGTAGGAGGAAAAAAAAAAGTCACCTTCAGAGTAGGGAGTGCTAAGAGTTTAGGTTGCTAACAACTGTATCCATTTTACCTAGAAGTGTTAGTTAATACCCTGTATGATATAGTTATAACTTGATGGATGGAAAAAGAATCTATTCTCTAAGCCAAAAATTGAAATTAGCAGCCCCTGGGATGACTCAAGACCACAGCCTTATTTTGCGAAAATTATACATTAAAAAAAAGTTTGAATTCGTTCCTAAATGTAAAAATTATGATATTTCACATAAAAATCAAGAATTTCAGCTTCTCTTGAGGAATCAGAATATTTGGCAAAATTAGAATTTCATTCCAACATGGCAACAGCCAGCTGGAAGAAGGATAGAAGCAGCCCTGTTTAGACAGAGCATATGTTCTTCATATGTGTCTTCCTCACACACATAATGTGCTTGGTCTCTGTGGGCATTTATTTGTCATTGCTGGTTTTAATATACTATTATATTTTTAGTTTATAAGTTTATAAAGTTTAATATCTATGAAGATATTAAAATTCCTCTCTAGCTCTGAAAACTTGGCCCTTTAATATAAACAAAATGCCACATGGTGGAGCTTTTGTGTGTTTCTAAAAATTTTGGGTCTAATGTTAAACTCTCTCTGGATATTGAATGCCTAAGTCTCTGCACATCCTTACAGGGAAGAGAAGGATCACAGATATATGTAATCCTCTATTCTATTTCTTCAGTAAACAAGTAACTATAGAAACATTTAGCAAATAACTTGATGACTATCCCGAACTCTAAGAAACTTCAAAAATCAATTTGCAGCCAGACAGAAGGTTTGATTAGAAACTCTTTTAATGCTTTCCTTCATTAGAAGATGCCTTCCTTCACATCAACATAAAGTTATTACCTGGTTTTGCTACTGAGATTTTAAGAACTGTCAGAGGATAATTCTATAAAGAAAAAAAATTTTTATTCAGCTGACCCTGAGTCAGTATCATGACTTTATATTTGCATGTGAATATTATAAAGGAGCTAAAAGGATCATTCATTGTATCACTCATGTAAAAATGGGCACCAAAGCTTGGAATTTCAAAGCTATATTACTTAGCAAAACTAGGAGGAGAGATGGACAATTACAGGCAGTGGACTCCTGGGACTATCCCCACCTCGCCCCCACTTGATGACATCTCTGTTGCAGGGATGAAGGGCTTGGAAGTGTCAGTCCATGCTGGGAATTTGAAGTGAACAAAGGGAAAAGGGGCTCCCAGGTAAGATCAGCCTTCCTGAGTATCTTCCCTCCCTATCTGAAAAAACATTTTTTTTTTAATGGAAGAGAAACGGCATTTAATTAGAATACATTTATATAAAGGAAACACAAAACATGTACTTGTTATAAAGTTAATGAGAACAATAAATCAGTTTTCATGAACATATACATTTGAAATCAGGTTCTGGATGCTCATTGTGTCTTTGTAATCTCAGAATTTGGTTCATTTCTGAATTTTGTTTTGGCTGAAAATATTGAGAAAATTTCAATCCATAAAAATAAGTAGTTGCAAATGGTAAGATTTTAAATAGTTGTTTTTACAACTTAAGATATATTTGAATTAAATGGCGGTGAGGGAAGATTATTCTGAATTTTGTACACAAATAAATTAACACAGTAGCATGATGAGTCTGTGCGTCATAACTTCCTAAATGCATTAAAATTTGAGTTATTTAAAAGTTAAACTTTTAAAAATTATTTTTAACCACTGTAATATCTTTGCAGTTAAAACATTAAATGGTATAAAAAGCTGATAAAATTTAGTAGTTCTTTTCTCCAGCCTTCCCCACTCCTGATTCCTTCTTACCAAGTTCAACTACTTTTAACCACTTCAACTATTTCATTGTCTACCTCCATATTCTAATTTTGTTCTATTCTTTGAGTAACATGTTTTAAATATTATCTATTATCTTTCCTTTCTCCTGCCTGAAGATTTTACCCTCTTAGTCTTCACTCCCTCCCATCTCCTAAATTATTGCCACTCTTCATTCTTTGAATAATACAAACTTTGGTCAAAACTTAATGTTTACATTAGGACACTATAAATATTGTTTGCTGCTGACAAGATAGTCTACTATGATCATTTCTGCTACAACTTTCATTTTTCCTTGAGTTATTAATTGCTTTATATATATATTTTCATTTGTTTAGTTTACTACTTAACTTTTATGTACTGAATTATGTTCCCCAAACTCTCAAATTTGTATGCTGAAGTCTTAACCCTCAATACTTCAGAATGTGACTATATTTGGAGATAGGGCCTCTAAAGAGGTTATTATATAGGACCCTAATTCAATATGACTGGTGTCCATACAAAATGAAATTAGAACAGACACATACAGAGGAAAAATCATGTAAAGACACAGTGAGAAGGTGGTCATCTGCAATCCAAGGAGAGAGGCCTCAGAAGAAACCAACCCTGCTAACACCTTGATATTAGACTTCTAGCCTCTAGAACTGTGAGAAAATAAATTTCTGTTGTTTAAGCCACCTGGTCTGCGATGTTTGTTATGGCAGCACTTGCAAACTAATACATTTGACTACTTTTTTTCCAAATGGTCCAATGAGCTTATTAATAATTTTTCCAAACTCTCAAGAGCTTCAAACATTCTGTCATTTCCACTCCTCCCACACACTTCTCCCACAGCCTTCTTTCAGGAGTGCCACAGATAATATGAAACTTTGGGCTACTCTGCCCTTCATCAGAATACCTGACTTGCTGAGCCACCTACAGGCGGGATTTCAGCCATGCTGCTCTTCTAGATGGGTGCCAGTGGGCAAGAAACAGCTTTTATGACCACACTTTCTGTCCTACTTGCTGTCCTTCTTCTCTAATATGTACTAGTTCTCTAGTCCCTAGCCGAAATCCTTGGACTTCCCTTCCCCACTCTCCTTGTCTGCATCACCTGTTTCCTGGATCCTATCTTATCCTCTTTTGTTTTGTTTTATTTTGTTTATTCCCTCCCTTTGCTTAAGAAAAATTATAGTAATTTTCCATAAGGAAAGTCAAATCTTAAATATCTGAAAATGTCTTTATTGTTACCTCACTCAAACTTGATCAATAGTTTGTTCAAGTATAAATAATTCAAGACAGAATAAATTTTCCCTCAGAAAATTTTCAACAAGATTGAGAAGTTATTTTCCCTCAATAACTTTCCTTTGAAGTTATTCGTCTGCCATAGTCTGTCACTCAGTGTGGCAAGTTGCAGGGTTTTTCCTGCATTGGTATAAGTGAGGAGTAATCTTGAGATCCCATGGAAAACTCACTTAAAAACAATAATTTACAATTATACATATAAAATAATGCAAGAATAATGGGATTTTACATTGTGCAATAATACAAATAAAGTACTTAGGAAACTCTGAAGTGTTAGATATGAAAAATATTCTTATTGCAATTTGACCTCTGTTACAGAGGTGCTTGATAATATAGAAGAAAAAGATGTCCTCTGGTGACACAGAATTCAGTTTATTTTAGGCTTGACTCAAATTTGAGACAGGGAAAGTAGTTATTTTCAGGAAGCATAGAGAAATGGCTTTTTTTGCATGATATTTAAGGAAGCTTCATTCTGAAATAATCCATAAAATTATTGTTGGGGGAAAAGTTTATGTTCTGTGACTACTAGATAATTGCGTGATCCAAAATTCATTCAACAAATTTTCATTGAACACTGCCATGTGCCAGAACTGGTGCTGAGGTGCTGGGGATAGAGAAGTGAGCCAGATATACTTGGCCTCTGTCACCTAGTATTTGTTCTGAGTGGGGGACATGGAAATGAACAAATTAGAATACAATAAGCAGTTACTTACTTGAAGTGAGATGAGTTTTATACAGATGGAGTGCAGAGGGTGAGAGAAGCCTCTGAGGGGAGGGATCAAACCCTAATCCAGGGGGTCATGTGAGTCAGGTCTCTGGAGGAGATCATGCTTAGATGAGAGTAAAGAATGTATGGGATGAACTATGTGGAGTGGGTAGAAGAGAAGAGAGCACCAGACAGATAGAATGGCATCTGCTGGGCATGGGAGAAAAGCGATGCTTTAGTAACATAATTTTTATGTGGCTGTACTATGCAGGGTGAGGAATGGTAAGACAAAGTCAGAAAGTTTGGCAGAAGCTCAGTGATGAAGGAGTTTGGTCTTGATAGCAACAAGTCATTACAAGGTTTTGTAAAAGGAAGTGAATTTACTCCTCACTAAAATGCTGCAACATGCTGGTATAATGATAAAATGCCCATAAGAGGGCGCCAAAGACAAAAGTATGTTGCAATTTTTTGGAGGAATGAATTCAACAGAACACTGAAAATAGGGCATAAAAGGGAAGGAAAGATCTGAAGAGAGCAAGGTGAAAAAAAAGAAAGGATGAACTCACTGTCAGAGGGTTACAGATTCATTTGTAGTCTTGGTAGCAAAGTATGAAAATTACAGAACAAAACCAAATCTACTGACTATTCAAATAAAGTCTGCTTCAAAGATTTTAGGAAGGGACTTAAAAACTATTCTGAAGTACAGTGTGGTTTTGCCTACATACCCTGAAAACATTTGTGGGTGAATAGGCCCCTTGTCTTTGAAGACAATGTCTGTCCTTCTCCAGTCACTAAGTAAACATAATTCCTTCAGTTTTTACTGCTCAGATGTATTTCAGGATGGGCTGAAATAGACAGGACATTTTTTCCTTCCATCTCATCCTGAATTGCTTCTAAGAGAAAGATGGAATTCTATTTCAATATACTTAAATTGCTCAAGAGCCGTTTAAACAATAATACTTGTTTTTTTTTGTTTTTCAAATCAATGAAGCATATCTAGAGTGTCTCTATTTTTATGTATACACACCCAGTGTATAAATCATACCAATAAGTTGTATGAGCTTTAATAAAATCATGTAATTTTAAAATGTTTCTAAATTCTTTAAAAATGCTTATTTAGATGGTAAAAATTAAATCTTTTTGCTCTTCCCTTCTCAATAGTTTATATTTATGAACAGCTAAAATGCTAACCTTCATTAAAATAAATAAATTAAAAAAAATTTAGGGATCTATGATTATTATAAATTTTTATTAAATAACACAGAGATTTTTCTTGAAAAAATCTTAACCCAGTAGCATAAAGTAAGAATTGCTCTTTTAAGGAAATGGAGTTCTTCCTCTGTGGTGCCAAACCTTCTAAAGAAAGCAGAGGAACTCAGCCTGTAAATTATCATCTATTAGAAAGTCCAAAAGGCCCTGGAAACCTGAGGCTGGCAGGTCTTTCTTGGACATCTAGAAAATTTGAAATTGATTCACCAGAGAGTGTAAAATAATTGGCTAGATTGGGAGGCTGGTTTCTAGAAGGAGAGCTTGTGCCTCATTAAATATATATATATATATATATATATATATATATATATATATATATATAT